>LR749716.1:300135-342932 GCA_902729485.2 Mus minutoides
GGTGTGAGATGTCAGTGGTGTGCTGTGTGTTCACACTCTGGGGCACGTTCCTGGGTGAAGTTTTACTGCACGGTGTGAGATGTCAGTGGTGTGCTGTGTGTTCACTCTCTGGGGCGCGTTCCTGGGTGAAGTTTTACTGCACGGTGTGAGATGTCAGTGGTGTGCTGTGTGTTCACACTCTGGGGCGCGTTCCTGGTGAAGTTTTACTGCACGGTGTGAGATGTGAGCAGCATTTAAGGCTCTGAGGATGGTTTGTTTTCCCAAGTAATGAGGAGAACAGGAATGTGTCAACCCTGCAATCCAATAATGGTTCAAAAGTCCAGTGTGCTCAGGAATGAGAATATAATCCCAGTTTCAAGGATATTTGGAAATAAAAGGGAAACTTCAAACTTTGAAATTTAATTACCCAAGTGATATCAGCAGTAACATAGATCATCTGATATGGGAAGTAGTCTAATATTTAAAAATCAAAAAACAAACGAATCAAGCATTAGCTTAAAAGATCACAAAACAGCAACCACTTCATTCAAACAGCACACTTTTTCATGTTTTATTTTTAAAGATAGGGCCTACTAGCTAATACTGACCATCTAATTTGTCAGTTCTCTGCATGGAATTGTCATGAAGCAGTACAGGAGTCCTCACAAACTGGCAGATAATGCCTGCTTTCCAGTCAAGACTGCTGACTTAAAGAGAATGGACACCTTTCCATCACCAGTTTAAGGTTTCTATCTGAGAGCTTTGGGCTGCATCTCCTGAAGACTTGGCCTGGGTCAGTCATGCATGATTATCCATTTTACTCCTAAATGCTTTATCATGGCTTCTGCTTTTAAGGAATAAAGTTGGTCTTGTGCGCTGTAGGGGGTGCTAATTCTAAAACGTGCATGAAAGAGAGAGAATCCCAGGAGGAACACTGTGTAAGGACTGTGACATGGGGATGTAGCACCCAGATGCACGTACATGAAGCCCAACAAGGGAACTGCTGGCACTAGAAAAGTTACATATCTACTGAGACCAGCTAGTGGAGCCAGTGGTCAAGAAACAGAACCCCCAAGGCAGGCGGAGATCGCTGAGCTCTTGCACCACCAGGAGAAGATGCGTCGATTTGTAAAACACACATCCTGGGAAAATTAAGTTGGAATCAAATTTCTTGTCATGCATGAAAAGAACTTGAGGGCAGGCAGGGGAAATGGAAAGATAGATCAGAGCTACAGAAGAATGAGAGAGACTGGGGAGCTTCACACTAAGGGAAGCTCTTTTTACCTAGGCTTGAGAATCAAAAGTCAAAAGAAAAGACTGACAAATCCAAACTAACACTGGAATGGGCGTGGCCTCAGATGCTAATGAGCAAAGCTGAGACAGCAAGAGTGGGTGGAAAGCCTGCAGCTTCTGTCAGAGACTATGAGTATATGTCCTTACTACAGGCTGCTCGAATCAGTAAGAAAAAGGCAATCCAATAGAAAAATTGTGTGTGTCTATAATGTGACAATTTACAGAATATACATTCCTAATACATATTTATAACTGAAAACAAACATGCTCAAGTTCAGTCTGAGATATGCAAATCAAAACAAAACAAAACAAACCCTGATCTGATGCTTTTAGAGAGCAGATGGGGCTGAATTCAGTTAAGTCAGCTAGGAAGAGAAAAAAAACCAAAGCCCTGCTAGATGGATTGTGGAAAATTTTTATGTGAGCTAGTCATAGGATTGCCATCTACTTGCACAAAGTATAATATTCATGGGTATTATTTACTTAAAATTAAGAAAATGAGCATTTGTTTTAAAATAAAGTAACTAAAAGTAACTTGTTAACATATGTAAATTAAAACCAAATATTTATTACTCACACATGTAGGGTAGCTGGATATTATACCTTCCAACCTCACAGTTGATCCCTTTCTTTAAACAATACCTACATGAAACCCCCTTCCTTAGATCATCAGTGACATCAAGAGTATGAGAAATAGACTAGGTTCCTCTCCACCATTAACTTCAGTGCTACTGCATGCAATGGCTGACCACATCTACAAGACTCCTCCCTCCATGCATCTGTCTGCTTTCTATGGGGTCAGAGGCAGGAAGCACAGAAATGAGAATGGGCATGATGGGAAGGGCCTGAGGCAGGGATGCAGGCCTAGAGCATCACAAGTGGTACCAGCTCAGATGCTTGCGTCAAGCTCAGAAGCAAGGACAGACATGAGAGGCCACAGGGGAATCTGACCTGCAGAGGAGGAAAGGCTGAGCACAACAACGTGTACTCCAGGAGGAACAGGACTGGGAGTGAGAAGCAGAACAGGAATAAAAAGCCAGTTAAAGTGAAAGGGTCAAGTTCATCTGCACGTAACACATACCAGCCACTTTTCGTATTCACTGATGGCTTGCTTATCTTTGTCTTTCTTCTCCGCTCTCTTCAGCTCTTCCTTTCTTCTCTCATTTATTTTCTCCTTTTCCTTTTGCTTGAGGAGAGCTTCCTTTCTCTCACTCCTGTGGAGGAGAACATGAAACACTGGGAGGTTAAAGAAGAGTATAGGCCTGCGATGCCCTCCTGTAGCTTTGAAAGCCATGAGGTTGAGAGGCCTGAGGAGACCTGCAAGCAAAAATTAATTTCTAGGGAAGCCTCAAGCATTAACGTGAAATGACCGAAGGGCGCATCGTGGGGAAATTACCATTTTTCAAAAGCAGTTAAACTGTCTTTCTTTTTCTCAGCAACCGCTTCTTCTTCTTTCTGCTTCTTTGCTCTTTCATATTCTTTCTCCCTCCTGGTCTTCTCTTTGAGGTATTCTAGCTTTTTCTCTTTCCATTTTTCAAATGCCTAAAAAAGTTCAGAGTGACTCTCTTACTTGCCATGGCTTTTCTGAGATCAACCTAAATACACGAAATCCTGCACTCAAGCCCAGAGTCGGCCGGGACACTCACTTGCAGGGCCTCGTCTTTCCTCACAGCATTTTCTTCTTCTGTTTTCTTCTTGTTCTTTTCCTCCAGCCTCTTTTTTGCAGCTATTTTCTTTGCTTCCTTTTCTTTCATAGCCTTCCAGGCCTCAAATGATGCTAATGCTTCCTCTCTCTTAGCAGCTTTTTTCTATGTTGATTAAAAACAAAAAAACGAAGAACAAAAAAAGCATACCCGATGTGTCTACACAGGAGTCTAAGCCTAGACATAAATCTAGAAGTATGTATTTGTCTTTAATGTCCCAACAGTTATCATACAAGGAAACTACAAAACAGTTAACTTATTCAGAATAATTTGGACAAGCTGATCTACAAAAATTGTTATTCCAATTATTCCCTGCTTTTTATAATGTCAAAGCACTTATCATGTTGACCTACTTAGGATTCATGAGAACGAGGCATCTATTGACCTTGGGAGGATGCTAATAAATGTTTTCAAAATAAACTGCGCCAGGCTAACTGGTCCCATAAAATGTTTAGTAAAACAATACCATGAAAGTTAAGAGATTATAAACTATGGTAAGTTGCCCAAGGCATACTGGGTGTGATGCTTGGTTTGATCCCTGTTTTGGTACCTAGGCAGAAATGTCCTATAACATGAACATATACCAAATGTTAAATAAGGGAAGACCATGTAGGGGCTGTACCAGAGCTGCTGTGATACAAACGTAATGAACTTACTCTCTAAACTAAACCTCATTAAGGCCAATACTGGACCTCGAATATGGTTCAACCTTAGAAGACCTAGATCACATCATAGAGGTGACATTCAGCAGTAAAAGAACCCAAGGGCACACTCAGAGGCACAGCCCCTGGAGGCTGCTGCACAGAGCACTGCCTGGCCCCAGTGCTGCTCATCGTAGGAACACGTCCCTGTCCACCTACTTTAGCGTGGGTCGGTATACTGAAGTGGGAATAGAAGACGATCGGGGCTCTCAGGTAGGTGAGAGGAACAGAGTGAAATCAAGGCGAGGGCAGGACAAGTCTCTGGCATGAGGGGAATGCGGGTCAGAGGTCATAGCAGGAATTAGAAAAACACAACGGGAAAACTGAAAGCCAGTGTATAGCATCCAAGCTCTTGGCTAAACTCCTATCAGTCAATTTCTGTGACTGGATCTGTTGGTCACACAAATCCTAAGTTTACAGTCAGCTCTGCTGTTTTGAGCTCAGGAGTATAAAACTTACAATGTGTTTTAATGTAAAAGTGAAATGGAACCAAACTAAAAAGATGAAATCAGTTCTTCAATATGTTCATTTTACTACTTAAAAGTAGTTCATTCACTAACATTAAATATTCAGAGACATTTTGCCAACGTAAAATTCTATCTTTAACGATTCTGTCTTTGTGATACCTGTTCATTTTGGATCCTCAAGTTTTCGCTTTCAATTCTTTTTATTCTGTGCATTTCATGTAAATACACATTTTTCTTTTCTAACCACTCCTATGAAATTAAAGAAAAAAAGGTTATATGACACTATAAGGTGTCCAAATGACCTAGAATTTTTATCTTCTTCTAAAATTATTTGTTGAAAGAAACCACAACATTAATATGTTTTATCCAAGTAGTATTCTCTTTCCAATAATACTGTAAAACATGAAGATGAATATTGCTGTTTAAGAAAATCATGTTTATCATCTTTCCTTATTGCAGGACTAAAATGATTTCCTATAATGGTTAAGCATATCAATATTTTACACTGAAATTCAGGTGTAAAATATTCCATATTCTGTGTAAAAAACAAAAGAATTTTCTTGAAGTTGTGAAAAATTAGGAAAATTAGTCTGTGAAATTTAACAAAGTCTCAGGAAAGAAAAACTTAAAAAAAATTGTTGATTATGACCCACATAAACGTTCATAAGAACAAAATAAAGGCATGTAGATTTTATAACAGACTGGCTCTCGCTATATGCCTATAAATTACACCAATATCTTCTCTTTCCTTAAAAACACGATTTTTATATTTTAAACAAAATATGGCAGCAAATAATTGAGAAAAACTCTCAGGATTTCTCACATACTTGTAAGGAAAAGAACCTCTCTCTCAATGACAGTGAGTGTCCGGCCATCTTTTGGGATGGTTGCCTCATTTGCCACGCAGGTGCTGTGGAAACCATCGGTTCTCGTTTAGGAAATATTTCCCCTTTACCTGATAAACAGCTGCCCTTATATGATCAGCCTTGTCTGGCTCTAGGCTCTGCTTCCGTGGTTGCTTCTGGTCCAAGACTTTCAAACTCCCTAAATAGTGAGAGGAGGTAGCTGCAGATGGACTTCTTTTTGTGGGACCGGATCTCTTTAAAAACTCAGAGGTCATCAGCCTGGAAAGTTCCAAACACACCAAGAGCAGGTATTAGAACTGCACCCTCCAGTTATTTAAAACTATATTCTACGGCCAGGTGTGGCACCTAACACCTACCTGCCCCACTCAAGAGGCTGAGACAGGAGGATTAACAAGAGATCAAGGTCAGCCTGATATACACATCGGGTTCCAGGCTACCCTAGGCTAAGTGTGGGAACCTGTCTCAAACAAAATTAAATAAAATTATGACTGGATGTAATTAATTATATAATTGCTTTGAAAATAATCAGGTCAAAGAAGTCATGCTTGCTTAATTCCATTCAATATAATTTAAACTTTATAACTTTGAACTATAGTTCTCTTCTTGGGTACTTATTAAGCCTTTTAAAGAAACAAGATAACATCTCAAATTATATGAAAAATATCAACCAAGTAGGTTTTAATAACTCTTCGAATATGTTATTGTATTATTCTGTTACTTGATATGCTCTAGCTATAACTCTAGAAGCATAAGACCCTGTATTTAGGATATTTATGGGAAAATCTAGCCTACCTTCTCTCTTGGTGAATAAGGTTTACTGCCTGGCAGGTCTAGTCACTCATCTGCACACTTCCCAACTGCCCCTAACCCCCACAGCAATCCTCCTGCCTCAGCCTACGAAGTGCTGGTTCATGTGCCAGCATGCTTAACTTCAAATTGTTATAATTTTAATAAGCTCATTTAGCCCATGAAAACTGTTCAATTTTTTCCCCTGTTTGAAAAAAAAACAAAAAACAAAAAACACTTAATAGAAAAAAAAGTGCTGATGTTCAGCTTATGGCCATTTATATAGCCTCCTGTATATATCAAAATACAGGAGCTTTAGACAAGGAGCTGTGCATGAGATTAGGGAAAAAAGAAAAAAAAAAACATTGCTGGGTGGAAAAACCGTAAAAAGACTACCTAAAATGATGGTTTTTCTACTAAAGAGTAAAAACAACACAGTTTTATCGTGAAGTATCCATCCCAGCTGACAGTGGAAGTGACTAGGAAATTTCACAGCAGCAAGTGGAATTTGTGCATGGATTCTAGATTAGGGTGAGTTTTGCTAGATGAGAGCCCATGCAGACTTTTACCTGCCAGAGGCACTGGACACTCTGTTATTCGTTATCTTTTTATTCTTCGTGTTTCTGTCTTCATTTGCTTTCTGGATGGAAAACACAGAAACATATCACTCACCATGAGGATGTCAGGCGGGGAAGGAAAACTGAGAAAAGCAGCAACGAGCAGCATCTAGAGCAGTGGCTCTCAACCTTCCTCATGCTGCAATTCTGTAACACAGTTCCTCAAATTGTTGTGACCCCCAATCATAAAATTATTCTCATTGCTATTTCAAAACTGTACAATGTTGCTACTGTTGTGAGTTGTAGTGTAAATATCTAACATGTAGATGGTCTGAGGAGACCCCTGTGAAAGGGTTGGTGGACCCCAAAGGGATTGAGACCAACAGGTTGAGAGCCGCTGCTTGCTGTGTCAGGCACCTTAGGCACTGGGGTAGGTCGGTATGCAGGATGGCACCATCACAGAAGTAATGTGGCTCATGACAGAGACAGCACTGGCGACAGTGAGTGCCCAGTGTGGGGATGAGGGGCTTCTCTGGTGAAGCTGACCAGGGGAGGGTCCCGGAAGCATGTTGGGGGCTGAGGGGAAAGTGGAGGACAATGGGAAGGTCTACAGAGAAGAAGAAAAGCACACGTGCCTAGCTGTAGTTAGCAATCCACATAGAAACAGGATGCTGACGCTTAGAGAGACGGGAGGAGGGAAGCATACATTCAAAGAAGGATTCGTGAGCTCATCAGATGGCGCTAAGGAGCATGGACATCATTCTCATGCCCAGAAACAGCAAATAAACTGTACCAGGGGGACTGCTGGGCTCAAAGTGGGAAGGATCACTCAGCAAAACATAATAAAACTTTGCCTCATAAGACTATGACCTTATTGTAGTGTGTAAACTGCATATTTTAGCTTAGACTTGTCCCTGTTCTAATTGGCCATCTATATTTTACAACAGACTCTTGCTTGTTACATACAGCTCCCGGTTCCACACATGTGGGGGTGGCCTAGCAGCACAGTGAGGGCACCGATGTGAGTGCAGCCCTAGACTAGTGGTGCACGGGTGTTTCTGCACTGTGCCTGCATGAGCCTCCCTGGTACAGTTTGATCAAACTTTGGATTTTGCATTATGTTTGTATTTGTATTATGTAAGGCACCAGTAGGTATGATATAAGCCAGTTCTTAGCCACTCGTAATGGCTAGGCATGGATATTAGCGATCTGACGCTGTAATAGGTTAAGACTAAATTCAGAGGACATAAAGACTAACAGGGCTACACTGTAAAATTTAAAGGCACAGTAGTCTGACATATCCTATTATAGTGAATCATAGTTATTATAAAAAACAGAAATCTGTTCCTAACATTATAATAATGTTTCTGTCCTGATTGATGGTTCTGTTCATCCACTGTCAAAGGGGCAGACACTGAGAAACACTGGCCTGGCCTGGCACTGTGCAGCCAAAGTGATCTCCACACTGCTCATTAAAACTGCTTATGTTTTGAAGTGAAATTAAAATTTCACCAGTGTAACAACTGTGTAGCTATTCTAGACAGTTGCATTTCATATGATCTGATCTAAGGAAATATATACTTACAGACACATACACTATATGGCTCTGTAATCTTTTAAATTCTATTACTGCGCCTGACAGTTTCCAGAGAACACTCGGCTTCACTCAGGCCAAGGACAAACTTTCCCTGAACTTGAAAGTCCATTGACTTGAGTAATGTCTACTTGAAAATATAATAGCACTATCAAAAGACACAGAAACATGATACTGGATGGTTCTATTTCATGCGTGACACTGCAGTGACATGGTATACGTTACCACCGTACCTTGGCAGGCTCTGCTGGCTCAGTGGGTGTTACGACACTCGGGGACGTGGAGAGCAGTGGGTCAGTAGTGAGGTCATCTTCTGTAAATCCACCCTTCTCTCTTTCTTCCTCAAGGTCATCAGCTGCCACCTGACCGTCCTTGGGTTGCTCGAGTTCAGGAGTAACACAGTTCACCAAAACTGAACTTCCTTCATTTTCATTTGATATCAAGGAATCCCAGATTTCAGTAGGTTCTCCATCATGATCTGTTCGGAGGCAGAGCACAGCGCTAGATCCTCCTCGTTCCACAAAGTGCATGACAGATTCATTTACTCTCCTTCACAGAAGCATCATTATACTTTCTAAAATGTTTCACTTTTAAGTGAATGCATGCATGTGTGTATGTGTATGTGTGTGTGTGTGTGTGTGTGTTTGTGCGCGCGCACACGCATGTGTACTTGTGACTATGAATGTAGATGCCCTTCTCAGAGGTCATGAATCACAATCTCCAGCAGCTGTGAGTTGCCCAACATGGGTGCTGGGAATGGACTTGGGTCCTCTGGAATAGCAGTAATACAACATGCTCTTAACAGCTGACCCCTCCTTTTGGAGAGAGGAGTTATAAAGCTGAGACTGACCTTGAACCCCTGACCCATCTTCTTCTACCTCTCAAGTGCTGGAATTGTAGGCATGTGCCATGATGCCTGGCTATAATTTCTCTTTTCTTACTAAGCAAAGCTATCCAATTAAATTTGAACACACTCAATTTATGAATGCAAAAAAAAATGCTTATTTGATCGAATTAAACATCTCACAAGTTTCACACTTAGAAAACACATCATGCACATGATTAGGATGCATGTATGTGCAAGTCAAGTACCTGAGACTGCCCTATCCACTCATAAAGTCCATATATTTGAAGCTACAAGAGCATGCTGGGAAGGCAGGAGGCAAACAACTCCAGGTACTATTGATGGCAGCAGCTCCAGTGAACTGCACAGACAGGGGAGAAGCACAGTGCGGTGATCTGGATAAGTGTGACTCCCACAGACTCAGGTGTTTGAATGCTTGGCCCATAGCAAGTGGCACCATTAGAAGGTGTGGCCTTGTTCGAGGGTGTGTGGCACTGTGGAGGTGGGCACTGAGGGCACTGTGTAGCATACAGTCTCCTTCTGCTGCTTGAGAATGAAGATGTAGAACTCTCAGCACCTTCTCCAGCACCACGTCTGCCTGCACACTGCCCTGCTTCTCCACCACGATATGACTGAACCTCTGAAACTGTAAACTAGCCCATTAAATGTTTTCCTTTATAAGAGTTGCTGTGATCATAGTGTATCTAATGTGCAATAAAACCCTAACTAAGACACACAGATTGATGTAATTCATCTCAGAGATCTAGTCAGGGGCCGGCCATCTTTACCCCTTCAAGATGCACCTCAGATGAAGAAGACACCGAGGGCTGGCTCGTTGCACACTCAGTACAGGCTCAAGCCCACATCAGAAGACGAAGTTCGCCTTCCACAGAACTGCTTCTATTTATACGGTCTCAATAACACTTTGAGACATCCAACAGAAGGAGCCAACAGTCCCTGTATGATAGCAGTTTTGATTTCCACCAAGATCTAACTCCCGGTCACTGAAAAGTCTTACTTCTGCAGCTTTCATTATGACTATGGAGATGGGGGCGGGGGATAACTAAGTTTAAAAATCACTTCCTCTTTACAGTTGTTACATTCCAATTTGAAGAGCATCCATGACTGGATTCACTGTTACAATCTTTGGAGCTGTGAAGGGACAAGGACTTGGGAGTCAGTGAAACTATGAGTCCACCACTGACCTTAGGAGTGTGTCTCAATATCTCTGCACTTCAGGTTTGTTTTTTTTTAATCTGTAAAATGACAAAAATGACACTATATAGTAAGTACTTATCCATTTTTGCCTCTCTGTTGTTGTGATAAAATACTTGGCAAAACAACTTGGGAAGGACACGGTTTCTTTGGTTTACATGGCCTGATCACAGTCCACCCTTGTGGGGGGAGCCAGGGCAGAAGCTCCCGGCTAGCACTGGAGCAGAGCCCATGTAAGACAATGCTATTTTTTGCTTGCATCCTACAGCTTATTTTTTATACAATGCAGGACCACCAGTCCAGGGGTGACATCACCCACAATGGGGTGGTTCCTACCATATTAATTAATCAAGAAAACGAGCCATAGGCTTGCCTGCAGGCCATTCTGATGGAAGCAGCCCCTCAACTGAGACTCTCCATTCTGAGCTGTGTGTAAGCAGTACTGGGGTGACAGAAACTAACCACTTAACAAATGCTAGCCACACACCACAGTCTCTACAAACAACCCTGGCTTTCAGTTGCACTGAGCTATATGTGTAACAACACTAACAAAAGAAATGGTATTAACACCACACAGGTCACATTTAATACGTGTTTACTCTCATAGTGTTCTTAGGGCTCCTTATGCACCCCTAATTCTTAAAATTCTCACAACCATGGACATCTAAGGATAGTTCACAGGCCCAGAGAGGCTTGTTACTCTGCCGTATGTCTCCATCTGGATAAAATGTCCAGGTATTATGTTGTGTTATCTGCATGGTTAAAGCAACACACACACACACACACACACACACACACACACACACACTACAGGTTCTCCTTAAATCATCTCCCCAGTTGTCCTTGAGAGTATGCTGGAGGCATAAAAGCATTTAAACACTGAATTTTCACAAGAGCCTTTTGAGACAGGACCTACAATACATTGGGGAAATCAGAGGCACTGGGAAATTAACGTCTGTGTTCTGAAGTCTTCCAGTCAATTGCATAGTCAGGATTAAAACTCACAGAAAAACAAACATACCTTTCCCATAAATATTCAAAATACAGGACACTAAGTAATACAGAGCTCACAAAGAAGGTATAGTGAGAGGTTTAACTACCTTTTATGGGCACCTTTTCCTGAGATCCTGGTGATGTGCAACCTCCGGGGCTTTCTTTGAGGGAAGATGAGGTCAGACTTTGTAAGAGTGAGTCCTGAAAAAGTATCACCATATATGGTTAGCCCTGAGGACTCCCAGAGGAAAGAGAATCATTAACACTGCTGTTAATTCTAGAAAGTTCATTCAAGGGTTAAGATTGCTTCCTGCTCTTCCACAGGACCCCAACTCAGCTCCTAGAACCCATGCAGGCAGCTCACAACTATCTGTATCCTCAGCTCCTGGGGACCTGACATTCTGTTAGACCCTGGACAGCACATGCCAAACTCTCAGGAAGGAAACACCAGGGGCCAGTAAGATGGCTCAGGAGATGAAGGGCTTGCTTCATAAGCCTGACCACCTCCTTCCAATGCCCACCCATGTAAGGCCTGAAGATTCTAAATGTCACAAACTTGTCTTCTATCCACCACAGGCAAGTCAAAGCATGCACAGGTGTACAGAGGCAATGAACAAAGATAGTAATAGATGCAATGCCAAACAGGACAGAAATAAGAGAGAATAAAACCAAAAAGCAAAGTTGATGGCACAGATGTCTCTACAAAGAAGACTCCAGTCCCAAATCGTTTTACTCATGAACCTTCTAATTTAACTTTTCATAACTGTGTTTCATAACAAACTTCTAACAAAGAGAGAAGTCACAGACACACAAACATAGTAACAGACACACAGACACAATAACAGATAATCCCATCTGACTAACATTCAAACCTGATTACATCTTGGAAAAAACTCATATAGCAATATCCTTAATATACATATACATACACACACATATATAAGAGGCTTAACCAAAGAGTAACAAATCAAATCACAAAAAATGGCAATCCCGTGATCAATCATGGTGTAAGCCGGGAACATGTGTGAGTATCATTAACATAAACCCTGCTTACCGGTACACACTCTGAAGAAAGGCAAGAGAAGGATGCAGAGAGGAAGCCAATGCCCCTCCTTCTCACCTCTTCATTCTGGTGTGATATCTGGGGCAGAGGAGGGGAAGCATTATGTGAGAGCGACACAGAGATGACGGGCGTGGGAGCCGCTGGACACAAGGAGCCCAGTGGTGAGGAGACAAAGGCTCCACACTCAAGAAAGAGAAGCCCTGGTCTAGCCACATGGGAAATGCCCTAAGAGTGACCTTCAGGTATCAGAGAAGAGCCAGGGAGAGGTAGTGAACAGTAGGGAACATGAATTGTTAAAAAAAAATAGTGTCTGGCAGGACAATGGTTCACCATTATCGGTGAACGAGGCCTCAAGACTACCTCAGGGCCTGGAAACATTCCGTGACTTACAGCCAAGAAGTCCAACTTCAAACACCAACGGTGTGGTGACAAAGCTGAGGAGAACCTGGAGGGAAGCACAGGGCTGAGGCAGTGGGGAGACGCTGGGTACAATCCTGTGAGAATTGTCTTACTATGCTGCTACTTCAAAACAAAAGAAGCGCACACACATCACAGTCATTAACGTTAGGGCGTGTGGAAATACAGAGCAACACTTACAGTTAAGACTCCCTACCTGTATAAACTGAGGCCCCTTCCCCAACTCATGTCTACCCAGTGACCTCCGTTCTAAGTACCATATTTGCAAATGTAATCGTAGTTATGATGAAGGCATACTGCCCGAACTCTGATAGTACTTGTTTTAGGAAAAGAAGAGGGATGCAGAAGCATGGGGCCTGGTGATGAAGGCAGTGTGGTGTGATGCCTCTATAGACCAGGGAGGGCCAACAGAGGCTGGCCTCCACCAGAAGGTGCAAGACGCAAGAAGAGAGGTCCCATCTAGAGCCTTAGAGAGGGTGGCCTGATGCTTAGATTTCAGAACTACAAAAACAAAAGTCCTCCTCTTGTCAGTCTCCTGGCTTACAGCCCTTGTCCCAGCATCTGCAGGAATGCAAACCCATATCCACTCGAGCAGGTAACTATTAATTCATAAAATCACTGTTTGGGCTCCTCTCTTGATTTTTCAGAACAAAATTAAGAACTAGGCAGAGATCACTGTCAGCTCTAAAGGAGATGAGACGGGGTCTGACATACGGTGGAAATCCATGGGCTCAGGGTCCTAAGGTCTATCCACACTACCTCTCTGAGCACATCCTTTCACACCTCCACCGCAGATGACTGGAAAGAGATGGGAACCTGGCCAGGCTGCTGGCAGCTCATCTTCCTGGATCTGCCCGAGAAGATAACAGAGGAAAATGGTCTTTGCTGAGGCTTGAAGTTAGCTTTGACAGGTGATCTTCCTGGTGACCCTTAAATCATAGCTCCTCATAGAAACCGCGGGATGTATCAGGTCCCAAAGGAGACAGAGCAGTACCCTGAGAGTCAGTCCGGCCAAATGAAGGAAATGAACTAAAATATCCTTAGCCAAAGTTATATAAGCAAAGACAAATACATAATCATGTAAATTATTATCATTTAAGATAGGCTATACTATAACTACCCAGAAAAGGAAAATTATTTTAATATTTCACTTTCCCTGAAATCAGATGCAGCTCACTATAACTGATATATTACAGCTTTCTAGTGGCATGTAAAACCACATTTTCAGTTAAGGGCATTTTAGGCTCAATGGGATCTAGTATACTAAAGAAGTGAGATCTCGTTACCAATTGCAAAGGAAACTGAAACACACACACACAGACACACAGAGACACACACACAGACACACACACACATAGACACACACACACACAGAGACACACACAGACACACACAGACACACACAGATAGACACACACAGATACAGACACACAGAGACACACACACACACACAGGACAGGTCTGAAATGAAGTACAATTCAATAGTTCCACATTATGCCAACCTCAAGATCGAGGTTTTCCGAGTATATTTTTTTCTCAGTTTGCAGCTCTGTGCCGTTCTGCCTTGGAAGGGAAGGTGTGGGAGCAGAGTCTTCGATTATGGAATGCTCTTTATCAACTCCTGGTCTCACTCCCTCCTCAGTATGGCTGTTCTTTTTTAACATGCTCCTTGGCCGGGGTGAAGGCTTAAAGTGGCCATCTGCATCAAGACCGCTGCTGTTTTCCCCTGAAAAAGAAAACACTTTCGGGTGAGTGTATGAACCTGATCGCAGCTTCAGCTGCCCTCCACGGTGCTCAGAGCATCCAGGGAGCACACACTTCTCCACAAGCTCCAATACAGCACAAATAGCTGAGACTTCTTAATCAAAATCCAATAATTGTTGTCATCCTGTAATTAGCTAATTAGTCTAATTTGTTTTTATAAAAAGTCCATTTTGACTTTATGAGTTCATATAGTATTAAAAAAAAATTTCCAAAAACGTAAACCATCACACAGTCTTCTTTCTACAAACAAAGCTCTACTAAAGCCAGGCCCTCCACACAAGACCAGGCGGTTTTTTGTTTTGTTTTGTTTTGGTTTTGGTTTTTCGAGACAGGGTTTCTCTGTATAGCCCTGGCTGTCCTAGAACTCACTTTGTAGACCAGGCTGGCCTCGAACTCAGAAATCCGCCTGCCTCAAGACCAGGCGTTTTAATCATTCAGCGGCAAGGTCTCTGTCCACAGACTTTGTAGGGAGAGAAAGGATAAGATTCTATGTACGTAAGGAAGGTAAGTGTTGTTACAATCATGCAGAGAATGATCTGCCCTTCAGGGGATGGCAGGTCTCTCTCTGGAGGAAGGAATGCAAGGTAGAGCTGACTAGTTAGAGCTCTTCCATCCAGAGAGCTTCCTTAGCAATTACGGTGGTCCAGCAGGCGCTTAGCAATCAGCGCTTATGGTAGCACACACAGTGCTTAGGACTACTCAAGTGCAATCCCCAGCACCATAGATACAGAATAGAAATTTCAAAAGAATCTTTTACAGGCATTGAGTTCTGCTCTTTCTAAAATGTAAACAACCTGCTGCTGGTATACTTTTAGCTAGCAAACACTGACAGGGAGATGTTTCCACTTACTTTTAGCCTAAATTTTACCAGTCACATGTATTTATATTCTAACCAACTTATTCTTCTATAACTTTAAAACTGAGCTAACTCAACACACACCTCCTCGGTGACTATGAATGCCTCATGAATGTTGCTAGATTTCAAAGCCATGTCAAAATGGTGCTACTATGCCTAACTGTTTGTTTCAGCTCTTCATAAACTCTGGCCAAGGTTCAACCCAACATGTAATTGCCGGCACAGGTTATTCTCACTTCTCTGTCTATCAAAGCATCAAAGGTTCCACCGATACAAGCTGGCCTCCCTTATCCTGTGTCCTCCCCACTCCTGGCTCTTACCTATTTCTAAATACTGATTCCCTCATATTGACCATAAACCCCATCATTCCTCTCTAGAGTCCTTGGGGCTCCTCCTCATTCAACTCTAAAGCAACCATGCTCAGTGGCCTGAGAGCAGGTCCGGTTGTTGACCACCCGTGCTGCCCGTTTCCTGGCTCTTCCACTTTGGAACTTGTGTTCTGGGGACACAGGGACCTTGTCTGTTTTGCAGGCAGACATAGACTCTCTACAACCACGTCTTTCTCAAGGTACATGTCCACGTCCAAAACATCTGCTCCTGGCTTCTCTTCTGACAAATGTGCGTGGTGTTCGAGCCTCAGCTCCAATCATCGCGCCAAGAAGCCATCGAGTTATTTTTGTTTGCATTGTGCCATGGGCCACCTCTTAAAATACTTTCTCATGCTCAGTACAGGACTGACTGTGGCACAACGTTGAACTGATCTCTAGAACATGTTCACCTTGCATAACAGATACCATATACTGTTGAATAGAAACGCCCAATGATCTGCTTTCCCCGGTCCCCAGCAATTACTGTTCTACTCTCTGTTTCTGTGAGCCTGAGCCCTTCAGAGGCGCCATGCTTCCCTTTCAGCTCTGACACTTGTCTCCATAAGCTTTCCAGTAGAGCCTAACCTTGGAAGGGCTGCATGGATCTTTTTTTTTTTTTATTGTCAGCTTGACCTACAGCTAGACATGTCTTGGAGAAAAAGAATCTCCGCTGAGAAACTGACATACAGGCAAGTGTGTGGGCATTTTCTGATTAGTGAGCAATGTGCAAACAGCCAGCCCACGCGCATGGTGCCACTCTCAGCAAGTGTTGCAGGGTTGTGTAAGAAAGCGGGCAGAGCAAGCCGGTGAGCAGCATTCCTCTACTTCAGCTTCAGCTCCTGCCCTGAGTGAGGCTCCTGCCCTGGCCGTCCCTGATTACAGATGCTAACCTAATAAATGCTTTCTTCCTGGGCTCCTTTGAATTGGATCAGCTCCCAAAGACTCAAGTTTGAATGCTGAGGGAGTGGCGCTAGGAGGTGTGGCCTTGTTGGGGTGGGTGTGGCCTTGTTGAAGAAAATGTGTCATAGGAGGTGGGCTTTGGGGTTTTTAAATGCTCAAACCAAGCCCAATGAGAGTCAGTCAGCCTCTCTCTCTCTCTCTCTCTCTCTCTCTCTCTCTCTCTCTCTCTTTCTCTCTTTTCCTGCTGCCTGCTGATCAGGATGTAGAATTCTCAGCTTCTTTTCCAGTTTCATGTCTGCCAGCATGCCTCCATATTTCCTGCCATGATGATAATGGATTAATCCTCTGGAAACTGTAAGCCAGCCCCAATTAGATCTTTTCTTTTATGAGAGTTCCTGTGATTATGGTAATATATATCTTCACAACAATCGAAACCATAATTAAGACACTCCCAAGGTTGCTTTTAGTTATGGTGTTTATCACAGTGACATAAAGCAAAGGCAAACAGTGTTTTCCTTTAACTGCCTGTGGAGGCAGAGTGAGAAGACACCAACCGTCCACAGGGCAGGGCCTGATAAACACTCAGTGCTCAGGGAGCACTGACAGGGTGGGATGGTTTCTTCCAGTTTTATTCTTTGGCTTGTCAGTTACGATTGCAATTCTTTAGGGGGAAGCTTCTCCTTGCCAACATCTGTACAGTTTTTGCAAGTTAATACATATTTCATGATCCACCTTTCCCACCTCCATTTCCTCAACTACTTCATCACAGAGCCCAGCCCACACTCAACACACTTCATTACCGCCCCCCCACCCCCCGCCGCCTCCTCCTCCAGATGTTTTAGGTAATTTAGATATCCACTTTCTGCAGTTCTTACTTTTATACAGTTTCTTACTACACTCTAAAGTCCCGGTCAACTGGTAAGCCGTTTTAATGTTATATTCCTGCTCATCATCATTTTGTAGCATGAGAAAACACGAGTTCTGAATACACACACAGAGACAAATTGATAACTTACTTATGAAAAGATGCTAAGTATTAATAATATTTCACTTATTCTAGTACTGTTCTGAGCACTGCAAATGTAGAAAATAATTTAATTCTTGATTTTAACTCTTGAGTACTGAACCACTTAGATGTGTCTAAAACTAACATCTCCATTTTACAAATTAATTAAATGAGGTCAAGGTTGAATTATGCCCAAAGCCAAAACCTCCACTAAACTTCAGACCTGAGAGGAATGCAGAAACACCCTAACTGTAGCACCCTGCAAGACCCTAGCAAAAAAATCGCCACAGTGACAATCCCTGTGACAGCTGCTCTGTCAGGACAGAGTCTGGTTACCATGATTGGTACAAAGGTAAACGGGAGCAGGTAAACCAAAGGTAAACCATCTGTGGAGAGCTGTGGGGTTGGGTGGCACCAGAGGCTTCACACAGGTCTTGGCCATGCTCTACCACTGACCTACGCCTCTCATTACAAATATCAAGTTCCAAACACTCCATGAAAGACTTCTAAGAATAAGAGAGTACAGCTAAACCCAGGAAGTGCATTCCACTTTTCATGACTGAATTAGCCGTGTATGCTCTTCACCCATTCTTTTAGATCCTTCAGGAATTCTCTGTGCCAGCACACGTTTTAGGGCCACCAGCATTTTTATTCTTTGCACTGGAAACACCTGATGACCTTAGTATATTTTAAGCCCCAATTCCACTTCCAGAAATGCTTTCAAGTTCTCGGGGGAATAAAATAAGTTCTTTTCATCTGAAATGCTTTGTCTCAACCCTAAAGAGATTCTCTTCTTAGTGATTTTTTCAGCTTGGAAGAACTGAAGGCACTCACACCTATGGGAGCACGCAGATGCTGCTGCCACCTTGTGGTTAGAACCAAGTATTGCCTTAGTCATTTTAATTCACCTTTACAGAAGCTTCCCTACCCACTTTTCCCAGTACTTTAGGCAAGGTCTTGATTTTTAGTCCACATCTAGGTAGCACAGGCTAGGCTCAAACTCAGCAATCCTCCTGCCTCACGATCTAGAGTACTAGGACTTCAAGTCTGCACTAACACACCAGGCTCTAGCATAGCTTTAAAAATGTATCAACTAGATGGATTATTGTTTAACACCTACAGTAAACTGATGATTATACACATCCAGACTAAAGTTTGTTGCTATATTCACATTTCTCCCCTGTCTTCCTTTTTAACTTATCTCTCTGGTCAGTTCTGGGATCAAATTTAGGACCTGTTACATAAGATGGGCAAACACTGGATCACGGTACAATACCCCCAGTCCTTATATATTCTTAATAACATAGTTCAACTATGTTCTTTTCCACCTGTGATTCCCCCACCACGCTTGGAAAGCTCAGGTTAGAAGTTGGCCCAGCGTCCTTATACCATCTGCTTACATTTGATGGCTTTTTCTGGTTACTTCAAAAGATTCCTAAAGCAGTACTGCAGGACGAGAAAAGCAGGTTTGTTCTCCCACTCACCAAGCTCAAGCGCCTGAAACCATTCTGCCTGAGTCACACACAGCTAACATGTGGCAACGTTTTTGTATCCATGTCTTGGACACTTTTCTAGGGGTCTCTGCTCTATTTTTATCCTTTTAAGGTTCCCAGGATGCACAGGGATGGAAGGGTTGTCCTTTAACATATGTCTGAAATAAAGTTTTACCTGATGTTACTGGTACCATCTACCATGTTAAGTCGGAGCCATCTGACAGCATTGTACTTGAGAGCATGACGGGAGGTGGCAGGGATTTCATGCTTCTCAGCATCAACTAGTTTTCCTTTTGTAAAACAGAAGGAAAGATGACCAGGAGACACCAGACCCTCGCCTAGCCATGCTCATTCCGCTGCCTCTCCCAAGGGCTCCCGGGGCACCACTTCTTGCCTGTCCTCACTCTGTCCTTCCTCCTGAAAGTCTAGAGTTCAGCAGACTAGTGGAGAGCTCTCCAGTACTTCTCGGTCACACTAAGAAGCTGGGTTTTGGCTGGCAGTACATGCAATGCAATAAACCAAAGAAAGATTCCGGTCTCTTAAGGGAGAGTCAAGAAGCTTCATCAAACAACGAAAGCAAAATATCAGTATGGTGAGATGCTTCATGATCCTGACCTTGAACCTAGGCCTTGGGCATGCTAGCCGCCCATCCACTACCTCACTACACACTCAGTCTTTTACAGATGACTGTTTCAATCTTGGAAGCTCTTAGGGATTAGAATAGCCTCACGGGCAGCTCCAGTCCCACAGATAGAATCGAAGCTGGTGAGCCAGGAGTGTGGGAGACACAGCTGTGGGTGACCACAGCTGCCCTGACTTTCTCTCCAGCCCCAGCACAGACTCCAGAGTGAACATTCAATGGGCCTTTATAGCTATGGTTATGAAGTGATGGGTGGGAAACTGGAAAGTTAAATACATTAGCCAACATAAAAACGCATTTTGTGACAGGTTATCCTGAAAGGAATATTCTGGAAACACAAGGACGGTAATCTCTCAGCTTACCTGAGGACGTGCTTCTTTTGACGGGGTGCATCCTGGGTGTAGGCTTCACTGTAATGATCTCTCTGGCAACTTCTTGATCATCATTTTGAGATTTGGGGAAGGAGTCCCCAGTCACATCTTCGTGAGCATCTGGTGACGAGCCCTCACTGCCCAGAGTAACGGAGTCCAGATCATCTTTGGATATTTCCCTGTTTACTTTCTTGGTTTTCAAAAAAGACAGTCTTGGAGAATTTTTTTCCTCATCATCGGATATATGAAAATCATTCATCTTTTTTCTAACCAGACTTTCATCTGTTGAGGTATCTGAAAATTCACCTAAAGAAACTGAAAGAGGAACACGAAAAGGTGTTTTCAGCAGTGTATTTTAAACATTCAAAAGTTATACTGAAAAGTAAAACTACCTTCATAAACAGAAATGGCTAGAAATAAATCAATAACCCCAAATAAGTCCATATTTATTTTGTAACTCTTCAAATCAGGAATCTAGGCAGGCTTGGTTGGCAATTATCAAATAAAGTCTGAGTTTCATTAACTTATTCAAAATATTTATCAAGTGCCTACAGCACTGTATTTATTGGGGTAGGATATGTCCATTAAACGTTGTTCAATGTAGCACACACCCCAAAATACAAAGTTGATACTGTCTAGTAAAGAATATTTTAATAAAGAATACCAATTTAGCAAGACAAACGTGATTGATGTAATGGCTATTCAGAATACTTTTACAGAAAGCATTTATCTAGTGAATATTACAAAATAACACACTTAATTTCAAATTCAGAGCTCTACATTATACCTGAAATCTAAAGGGTAATTAATGTTTTGCTCACTTAAAAGAAACCAAGTTAATGTATTGATTGAAGGATGAGGATGTATTTTTCAAAATGACCCACGTTGGCGGTCTGAGTGAACATGGTCCTCAAAGGCTCAGTAACTTGAACACTGTGTCCCCAGTTGGTGGCACTGTTTGGAGGGGAGCTCCTCCACTGTCTTGAGGAGGAAGTACATGGCTAAGGACAGGCTTTGGAAGGGCACAGTCCTGGCTCATTTCCAGTCTGTTCTCTGCTTCCTGCCTGTTGTTGATATTATCTTTCAGTTTCCAGCTCCTGTCCCCAGGCCTGCAGCTTTCTGCCACGCTGTTTCCTCCATGCTGGACCGGCATCTCTCTCTAACCATAAGCTTAAATAAACTTCCTTCTTTAGGTCATTTTGCCCATGGTGTTTTATCACAGCAACAGAAAAGTAACTAAAGCAGAAGTTGGTACCAGAGAGTAGGCTGTTACTGTTGGAAACCTGACATGCTGGCTGTTCTTTGGAGGAATGTGGAGTATCTTGGAACTTTGGATTGGAATAGAGTTAAATGCTTTAAGGAGACCCTTAAAGACTGATGTTCTGAGAGTAATTGGAACTGTAGAGGTCCAGGTCAGGAGGTTTCAGGATACAGGCGTCTAGGATACAGGCCATTCCTGTGATAATCTTGGTGAAGAATCTGGCCCTTGGCATGAGCCCTTGCCTGAGGCAAAATGTGCTGTTTAGTTTTTGTTAACTCGACACAGACTAGAGTGTGTGCGAAAAGGAAAATTCAGTGAAGAACTGCGACCGACAGACTTTCCTGTGGGCAAATCTGTAAGGCATTTTCTTGATTAATGATTGACATGGGAGAGTCCAGCGCACTGTGAGTGGTGTACTCCCTGGGTAGTACAAGAAAGCAAGGTGAACAGGCTAAGGAGGAGCAAGATTCTTAGCAGTGTCCCTTCACCATGCCTGCCTCAGTTCCTAGCTCCAGGTTCCTAACTGAGTTCCTGCCCTCACATACCTCAATGATGGCTTGCTGTGGGAAATTTAAGCCACATACACCCTCACCTCCCCAAGCTGGTGCTGGTTAGTGTTTTATCGCAGACATAGAAAGCAAATAATACACTAAATTAGAAAGTAATGGATAATTTCTTTGGTAAGAGACAGCACGCTGTTGTATCTGTGACATGGTTATTACTGGTTTTGCTTATGGAGGTCTACAAGAAAATGAAGGAGTGAGACAGAAAGAAATCCAGGCTGGACAGAAAAAGATCACTAGGAAGCTTAATGTTTTAGCCTAGCTTGTGCCGAATGCAAACAGAGGCCCCCAGCTCTGCACTGGAGCAAAGGGAAGGGCGCCCTCGGGGTAAGTCCCCTCCCAGCTAAGGAGCTAAGTTTCCAGTTGTGAAAGAGCATAAGGAATTTTCTGCTTCTAGACAACAACTTGATAAAAAGGGTGTGATTCATGGGAGTAAGAGTCCGTCCCAAGCTGGCAGCCAAACTTGGCAGTGTCATCCGCCTGGTACTGACTTTGGAGGCACAGAATATGAAATAGTGAGAGGATTATCGATGCTCCTCCTATTAGAGTGGCCCCTAGGCCTGGCAAGTTAAGGCAAGGTAGTCTATGCATGCCCTCCCTGAGAGGGGGACAGGCCATTGTGTGAGACTGAAAGGGAAACTTGGGCTGTGGTAGGGACCTCAAGATGTTAGAGATACAGAATGACAAGATCTCTGCCAAAGAATTTTACCTATGGGATTAGAACCAGCCCCAAAGGCAGATGCATGCAGCAGAGAGAAAAGCTGGAGGAGCAGAGCTATAGTTGCAGACACTAGACACAGAGCCACTGGGACTCTGAGTTTGTCCTGCTTTGTTTCAGTCTTGCTTTAGTCCAGTATTTCCTTACTATGTCTCCATTCTTCCTTTCTAGAATAGTGATGTCTGTCTGTCTGTCTGTCTGCCTGTCTGTCTATCTGTACATACATATAGCCTATCCCATTACATGTTAGAAGCATATACTTCGCATTTTGATTTTTTCAGGAGGTTACAATTAATAACCTTTAATTAATAATTCTTCTGATTGACTTCAGAAGAATTTTAAACAGTGCAGAAATTGTTAAAGACTATAAGGGGATTTTAAAGTTAAAACTAAATGCATTTTGCAATGGCTATGAGACTATGGGTTATAGAAAGTGGGTTATGGTCAGTTGTATAAGAATGTTTCCCATAGGCTCAGGAACTTGACTACCCAGTCCCCAGCTGATGGCACTGTTTGGTGAGGAGGGACTGGCTTGTGGATGAAGTACATCTCGGGGAGCAGGCTTTGGACATTCACAGCCTTGACATCATTCCAGGTCTCTTTCTGCTGTGTGTCTACTGTTGAAGGCATCTCTTAGCTTCCTGCAGTGATTTATCATGAAACGTTATGGGATAGGTGAAATGCAGCTATGGCAGCAAAACACGGGACACTGGCTCATTTGTTTATTCTCTTACATACCAATCTCGTCACTGTCAAAGTCATCGGAGTATTCGGAGCTTCTCTGCCTGGCTGACCGGGCTGTAATGGCTCTGATCAGCTCATCCTGCAACGAGATCAGTAACTAACGTCAATTCCCATTCAAGCAGGGATGTCTCTTAGGATGTACTTAGATCTTAAAACAAATATACTCGGTTATTCTAGATTCACATTTAAGTTTCATTCACCTGACTTTACTCCAAGCCTACGCTGTACAATGTACCCACGTCATCAGACTCAGCGCAGAATTGCGCCATCTCCTCTGGGATTCGTAAACAGGAAGTGACTACTAGTAGTAGATAAATTAATTGCAGGTTACAATTTATGCTAAGTGCTAATGAATTATAGGGGCATCAATTTAGATTGGATTTATTAGAAACTGACGTTCTGTTATAGATGCATACATTTTGAGGGAGGGAAGTGCTTGGGTTTGACAAGCATGACAGGAAAATAGCCTACCACAGAGGCACACCCTCAGCCTCAAACTGGTCCTTTAAGGGTATTACAGAGATGGGCATATTCGATGTGCCAAAGACGGGAACAAGAGATGGATGCAGCATTGGCACAGTAAGACCTTGTGACGCTTATGACAGAAAACCAAAATCTAGAGAGAGACAAGCTCTGAAGTCGCTCTTTGGCTTGCAACTTAGAAGCCAATATTGAAGACAGGATCCCACAGAGGGGTGTTTCAATACTGGAGCCCAAAGTTGACAGATGACCTACAACACATTAAAAGCGAAGCAAGAACTCCTCCCCCTCTCGAGTCATGCCAGATCCTGTGAGAACCAGCAAGGGCTCAGTAGCAGCATAATCAAAACCAAATGCTTTACCACGTTTTACCTGAAAGGAAGTTCTCTTGGTAGCTTTTGGACTCTTGGTATATGCCAAAGTTGTGCTGAAGATTTCATCGGACATGGTGTATCCTTTTTTTCTCTGCTTTTATTCAACAGTTAATAAAAAATTGAAATAATTCATTCAACCTCTGATGGTGGCTGAAATATACATATAAATATTTTAAAGAGTTAGACCTTCTTACATGATTGAGATATTCTATTCCTGGGATTAATGCCCCACAACCCGGCTCCAAATAAAGAGAAATCGCTCTAACCACTGTACAATATAAAAGGTTAACCTAAAAAGGTTAACAGCGTTTTTTTGTTAAGGACATAAAAATTCCACAACAAATTTGCTTCCACGAAAAGAAAATACATAAGGAAGTTACTGTTCTACACCCATTTTAAGGATGAATGAACGACATAATAACAAAATGTTGCCATACAATTTCACCTTTCCATTACTAAAAACACACAGCATTGCAGATGCCACCACGACTTAGTTCAAGCCGCAACCAAGAGGACTGTCAAGGTTCCTAGCACCGGAAATGGCTTGCATATAACAGTATTCAAAACAATGCTTAACCACAAGCAGCAGCGACAATTTCCCAAGCCATTCGTTTGCTCTTACACACACAACGACATCTCCACAATAAGCTGCAGCACATCAGGCTGCATTAAAGCCTCCGTTTCTAGCGCGCGACGTCGGAGGCCCACTTGGATCGCCGGCCACCGCCCAGAGCGCCCCGGGCTGGCCAGGTGGCGTCCGCGTCCCCAGTTCCGCGCGGCTCCCGGCCCAGCACGCGCCAGGCCCCCGCACACCCAGCGCGGTCCCCTCGGTTCCTTCACGTACCACGGCCCGCGCCTCCTGCATCCACCCCGCTCCGCATGCACCCGGGCCCCTGTGACCACCTCAGAACCCAGCGGCTACGCTCTAGCACAGGTGTCGCCCCCGGCCCAGGCCTCGCGGTCTGGGAAACCAGGTATTGGAATAACCTGGAGGCGGGGCAAAAGATGGAGGCGGAAGGCGGTTGCTAGGCAACAGCGTCCCCGGGAGGAAGTGACTTCCAACCGCCTGGTCTCTTGGGTACCCTACACCGCCTTTCCGCCTGCGTCGCTGGGACAACCGCACAGACCAAGGAAGTGACATCACTGGTGGGAGCGCGGTGCCCTATCAGCTTGTGTGCAATGGCTGTTACCTAGGAAACAAGACCGGCCCTCTGCTATCACGCCACAAGGAACCTTGATTGCCCTGCTCAGAGTCCTTGTTTGTAGGCAGGTATTGCGTGACTACAATGCAAAGCTTCCTTTTGCTAGTTAGTTGTTAGAACGTGGAATGCGTGAGTCAGTGCAGTGTCAGCGGACCCAACAGAATGACGTAGTAGTGACGTTGGCAATCGTCGGAGTTAAACTGCACGTTTGATTCTTTGCATATGCAAATTAAGGTCTCTATGATTTGATAAGAAACTAATAATTATAAGACTGTCTCCTTAAAGGATTGCAGTGAATACCGAATGCAATGTATAGCGAAATATTGGGAAATGTTTAGAATCGCATTCCGTTAATATTACATATGAGCGTTTCTTGTAACTAATGCAGTTCCGGGAGCGGGCCGGGGGTAGGCTGCGAGTAGGGGAAGGGGTGTGTGTGCTAAAATATCCCATATGCACACGCAGCCTAGAGCCAGTTTCACATCTTTGATGAAAAGTTTTCCCTTTCTCTATTTAGCAGATAAACTGGTTAAAAATAAGTCAGCAAAAAACAAAAAACAAAAAACAAACAAACAAAAAAAAACAGGAGAGAAGCCTGGACAAAGTACTGGTGACAGAATATCAATATCGTCATTTAACTATCACTAATATTAATACACGAAATACTTAAACTTTTTTTTTTTGGTTTTTCGAGACAGGGTTTCTCTGTATAGCCCTGGCTGTCCTGGCACTCACTCTGTAGACCAGGCTGGCCTGGAACTCAGAAATCTGCCTGCCTCTGCCTCCTGAGTGCTGATATTAGTTATACAGATTTCATCTATTTTTTTACTTGAAAAAAAGTATGTCAAAATCAATGCATTAACTAGTAACTAAACTTGTTTCTGTATCTTCACAATATTTCTTTAAAAAAATACAAATGGATTTAATAAATCAGTACGTAGAAAATTTAAATACACAATATAAGTATGAAGTTTAGTGAGAAAAAAGGGTTTCTACGTAATATTTGCAATAACTCAGATTTCTGAGTTCAAGGCCAGCCTGGTCTACAGAGTGAGTTCCAGGACAGGCAGGGCTACACAGAGAAACCCTGTGTCAAAAAACAAAACAAACAAAAAACCAAATAATGCTTTGATGTTGTGAAAGAAGGCTTCTGCATGGTTGACTGATACTACTAAAGACGGCATAACCCTCCACTTCAGATGCCACCTCGGACTAGAAGTACTTCTGCAGGACATCCGAGGCCAGCACTTATCTGTTCAGACTGGAAATGACATCCCACTGTTTATTAATCAGAGATTGAAGATTATTGTTTCAAAATACCCCATTTTGGTCCTGTTCTCCAATGTCCTTTCTTGCGTCCATAATTTACTATAATGTACATGTTCAGATCACAATGTTCAGCTGTAACTAAACAAGACCTTTTTTAATTTTGGAGAATCTGTTTTGAGAAAAGCAAGTTGATAAATATAACTATGTACTTTTGCATGTTACATAAAGATACATTTTTATACAGCAAGAGAAACATGATTCTTTATTGTAAAATGGAACTCATTTTGAGCAAACTGTCTTTGTCATTAGGTTCATATGCTAAGTCAGTAGTCACTACAGATGCTGTTCTTGTTAGAAATGTGGTCTGAATGGATACTAGAACTTTTGCTAACTCTACTGGGCCCAGTATAATTATTTCTGCTTCAGTAATTATTTATTTTAAACTTTATCTACCCTTGTGAAATATCTCCTTTTTGTATATTCACATCTTATAGGTGAGAAAATAAAGGTCTAGAAAACTTAGTTTTTCCCAGTATATTCATTTCAGTTATTGAATAGAGAAAAATTGGACCCCGTTAGGCTAACGTAGAACTGGTGCTCTTAACTAACAGTCTAAGTGGATAGCCCTGCCACCAGAGAAGGTCCATAGCCTAATTCCTAACACCTGTAAAATATATTGCCTTATTTGTTTTTAATTAAATTGATCATTACAGAATGTAAGAAATATCCTCCATGATTTTGGAGAAACCAACATAAGCAGATGAATCTTCACAGGAGAAGTGCAGGGTACCAGATGTGGTTATAGTGAAAACGGAGGTTGGAGAGACGCAGGACCATAGCCAGGCAATTCTATCAGCTTTTATGGGTTCTCCTTTATATCCTCCAGATGTGCAGCCCCATCTACCCATTACAGATGAAACCAATGACAGACCAAGGGCATTACGTGCCCCATATCTAGCTTGTTGAACCAATGAGAGTTTATTAGATTTACTTACAGAAGCAAGTATGACTCCAGCAAATCTGTCACTTAATAAGTCCACTCCAGCATGACCAGTGGCACACCAGAGCTGCATCATTACAGTTCACTACTAACTTACACATAGCTACATCAAATGGTTTCCTCTCTCATAACCATTGTTTGCTACTTGTATAAATATTGGGGGGGGGTCCTCATGAGTTGTAATTTTACTATGAGTCTGCACCCTTTCCCTATCATCTACGAGGGAATGTTTCGATCTAGAATGAAGTTACAGCGCTTCTCAGTCCGTGAACTGTAGAGAGGAAACATGCATTGCTTGTAGATAACTGTTTTACCATGCTATGGAAGCACAAGAAGTCTCTGAAGCATAAGATGTCTATGGGGTTGACCCAAATTGGGATTCCTACCAGCAGGGGATATAGAGACTCAAGTGGCCACCTCTTATAGCCAAACAGGACTTCCAGTGTAGGGAGGGGGACACCAACCCACTCACAGAAACTTTGACTGAAAATTCATCCTGCCTGCGAGATACACAGCAATTAAAGATGGAGCAGAGACTGAGGGAATGGCCAACCAATGACTTCCCCAACTTGAGACCCATCCCATGGGAGAGAGGCAGCCCCTGACACTATTAATGGTACTATGATATGTTCACAGGCAGAAGCCTAGCATAACTGTCTCCCGAGAAGCTTCATCCAGATGCAGATGCAGAAACAGATGCAGAGACTCACAGCCAAACATCAGGTGGAGCTCGGGCAGTCTTGTGGAAGAGAGGGGCATAGGATTGAATCAGCTGGAGGGATCAAGGACAGGAAAGAAGACCTACAGAGTCAACTAACCTGGGCCCATGGTGGCTCACAGAGACTGAACCACCAATCAGAGAGCATGCAGAAGCTTGATCTAGGACGCTTATACACTTATAGCAAATGTGTAGCTTGGTCTTCATGTAGGTTCCCTAACAATTGTAGCGGGGGCTGTCTCTGGCTCTGTTGCCTTCCACTGGATCCCCTTTCCCTAGCTAGACTGTCTGGTTGGGCCTCAGTGGGAGAGGATGTGCTTAGACCTGCTGGGACTTGATATCTCAGGATGAGGTGGTACTCACGGGGGGCGGGGGGGGGGGACTTTCCCTTTTCTGAGGAGATAGGGAGGGGAAAATGGAGGAGAGTATTTGTAAGGACTGTGACTGGGATATAAAGTGAATAAAAAAAATAAGTTATTGAAAAAAAAAAAGAAATTATGTCACTTCCAAGCCAAAGTTACTTTCATATACATGACTCTTAAATCAAGATCCTGTGATTATAATGAAAAAACTAAGTAGAAGATAGGTTGTTTTTGTATTAACAGGTCTAGTTTCTGTTCATGCATGTTACACATAGTGAGAAAGCAAGCGTAGTTATGAACCATGCACTTAAAATTTTAGTCTCTGGGGAAATGGAAGCAGTTATGACTGTATCATACTAAATAATGGTAATTTTAACTATCAGAGGAGAGACTAGCTAGAGGTCAGAAGAGGAACCAGGAAAGAAGTCAGGAGAATAACATCTCCCAGTAAGCTATGGCTTTGGCTTAGGGCAGATATGACACAAACAAAATATTGGTCAGAGGGAGTGGAATGAGAAAGGGTAAAAACGAGTCTAGATAGTTACACGGAAGTTCAGCTAAAGTTGTGTGTGCTAGGCCAAAGAGAAGTATCAGTGTGCCGGGTCCAGACTTGCTGAGCCAGCTGACTGTGGCATATGTCAACAGTGGAGTGAGCCAAGAAAATAAGGACAAGGAGCACAGAATGGAGCAAGAAATGGGAAACACTGATGGGATGCAGACAGGTGGCATGTGGCACAGCAAGACAAGCATCTGCTGCAGGAAGAGAGAGAACACGAAGAGAAGAATGGGTTTCCAGTGAGTGAGTGGCCAGTACTGTCCACTGGCCAGCTGAGGAGAAAGGAAATGTATTGGGAGGTCACAGGGCCGGATCATGTTCAGGTGGGCAACGCATGCTTCCGAGGGAGGTAGAGTGGAGTTGCACCAGCCCATGAGAGTCCCTTATACACATCCAGTTTCAACTTGGCTTTTTGTGACATCAAGGTGACAGCTTTAAGTCAGCCAGTGTGGATTTTAACGGGGCAAATACCACAGTGCTGTAAATCAAAGCTTCCCCTACAGACTCCCATCCAAGAGTCAAACATTCGCCGGCACTTAACTTGATAGGGAAGAACCTGAAGCTTACAGGCAAGCGTGGAATGAGGAAGGAGGAGGGATAGAGATACCTGGGATTTGTTCCTGAAGGTGTATCGAGTGACCCAGGTAGGATCAAAAAATTCTGTCTCTGGAATCTTCCAGACAACATTTTACAGAATCTTCACTTTTAATAAATTCTCATCTTTGCAAACCCGGACTGTTGTTAGGTAAGATGGTGACCCAGCGAATTTTCTCCTTTGCTGATCTCCTAGTGCGCACAGCATCTATATGCATCCACTCTGTGTGTAGAGCCCTGAGGCAGGAGCCTCTCTCCAACTGCTTAGGGCACTTACTTCTCCCTGCACTTCCTCTCTAAGTCAGATTGGGTTATAAGACAGAGAGCTGTGACTGCTTATCTGTGTCTCTCTGATTATTCTAGGGACACGTGCTCCACTATGTTCATAGCGGCCTTGTTTGTGATAGTCAGAAGCTAGGAACAACCTAGATGTCCCACGACAGAAGAATAGATACAGAAAATGTGGTTCATTTACACAATGGAATATGAGGACATCCTGAGTTTTGCAGGCAAATGGAGTTTTGCAGGCAAATGGATGGAATTAGAAAATATCATCCTGAGTGAGGTAACTCAGACCCAAAAAGTGCATGCATGGTATGTACTCACTAATAAGTGGATATTAGAAAAAAAAAAAAAGGTACAGAATACCCAAGATACAGTCCACAGAACTCAAAAAGACAACAAGCTGAAGTGCTCAAGTGAGAACGACAGGGGTTGGGGGAAAGAGGGAAACCTGATTTGGTATTGGGTGGGGGAAAAGGACTGAAGCCCTGAGGGCCAGCAGAAAGAGTGAAAACAGGCAACCATAGGAGGTAGGAGGTGGGGGCACCCTCCAGAATGTACCAGAGACCCAGGAAGTGAGAGACTCTCAGGACTCAAAGGGAGGGACCTTAGGTGAAATGACCTAGAGTGGGGAGAGGGAACTTGTAGAGCCCACGTCCAACAGAAAGACTGGGCATCAAGTGAGGGATGGGGCTGCCTTACAGTCAAAACTCTGACCCATAATTGTTCCTGTCTGAAAGAACTGCAGGGGTGGAAATGGAGAGGACCCTGGGGAAAAGAAGGTCCAGTGACAGGCCCAAAGTGGGATCCAGCTCAAGGGGAGTCCCCAAGGCCTGACACTATTACTGAGGCTATGAAGCGCTCACAAAAAGGGCCCTATCATGACTGCCCTCAGAAAGACCCAACAAGTAGCTGAAAGTTAGATGCAGATATTTGCACCCAGCCAATGTACAGAAGCTGCTGACCCCTTTGGTTGAATTAGGTGAAAGCTGGAAGAAGCTGAGGAGAAGGGCGATCCTGTAGGAGGACCAGCAGTCTCAATTAACCTGGACCCCTGAGATCTCTCAAACACTAGACCACCAAACAGACAGCATAGGAGTTGATAAGAGGCCCCAAACACATATACAACAGAGGACTTCAGGATCTGGGTTTAGTCAGAGAAGATGCACCTAACCCTCAAGAGACTGGAGGCTTCAGGGAGTTTAGAGGTCTGATAGGGTGGGGATAGAGGGATGGGATGTGGAACAGTTGGAGGGTGAACCGGGAGGGGAATAAAATCTGGAGTTCTAAATAAATAAATAAATAAATAAATAAATAAATAAATAAATAAAAATTTTCTACATTTTAAAGTATATAAGTTTTGTAGAAATAAATACTACTCAGTTTTAAAGAAAACCCAAGAAAATGGCAAAATGGGTACCTAGTATTTTCAGGATGTTCTAGGAATATTCATAGGCTAAATGAAGGCTCTTGGGATAAAGTGACTCGCAGAAGCTAATTTTCAGTTAGCATTGCTATGATTTGAAAATGCAATTATCTCTTCCTTGTCTCCTCTGGGAAGCTTTCTCAAGCAGGAGAAAAAAAAAACCTGCTGGCATGCACAAGTTACTAAGTTCCAGAAGATGGCAGCAAAGGATTCTATCCTATGCACCTATGCAGATAGAAGTAACCATGAATAGTGGCTCTTAAAATGATTTAAGCTTTCAAAAATGCAAACATTAAAATGCTATATATTTGAAATAATTTCATGATGCTTTTTACATGATCAGATTTGTCTTTATACTATAAAGTTAAATGATTATTACTTAATGTAAAAAAGAAAACATAAAATTTGTTTTAAAGGTTTTAGGTTAGCAACTGACCCTACTACGCCAAATAAAACTATAATCAGTATTAATAGTTATGGTGACTTGAATAGGTATGGCTTCCATAGCTCATGGGTATGAATGCTTTTGAGTGGTACTTAGGAGTTATGGCTTTGTTGGAGGAAGCATGTCCCTGCAGAGGCAGGCTTTGAGGTCTCCAGGCCTCAATTTATGCCCAGTGTGCCACACAATTTTCTACTGATGCTTGTAGACCTTGGGCTCCTTCTCTAGCACCATGTCTTCCGGCACACTGCCATGTCTGCCATCATGCTTCTCACCCTGACAATAATGGACTAAACCCTTGCAACTGTAACCCAGCCCCGGTTATATATTTCCCTTTATAAGAGTTGGCTTTGTCATGCTATCTCTTCACAGCAATGAAACCTGAACCAATACAATAGTTATAACTATATTCCACGAAATCTTAAGACATGAAAATATTTACCTAAGACATACTCTTCTCTAATATGGTCATGCCACTCAAATATCCTTCATGCAGCCTTACTTAGGGTTTTACTGCTGTGAACAGAAATCATGACCAAGGCAACTCTTATAAGGACATTTAATTGAGGCTGGCATACAGGTTCAGAGATTCAGTCCATTATTATCAAGGTGGGAGCATGGGTGGTCCAGGCAGGCACAGCATAGGAGTTGCTGAGAGTTCAACATCTTGTTCAGAAGGCAAACAAGAGAAGACTAACTTCCAGGTACTGGGATGAAGGTCTTAAAGCCCCTGGCAATACTGACGCACTTCCTTCAATAAGGCCACACCTACTCTAACAAGGCCACACCTTCTAATGGTGCCACTCCCTGGGTCAAGCACATGCAAACCACCACACATGCTAATTAAAAACTGAATTGTGCCTCCTTCAGTAGTTATACAATTACATGCACTTCTGGTTCATTGTTGATTATCTGTTGGAACTTCTTGAGCTTCCTGGAGAATTTTTAAATAAATATAAAGTACTTAGATATGAGTTTAAAATAAATCCTTTACACAGAATCAGTGGGGTAAAGTATATACCACCAGCTGTCATTATACATATTGCCACAAATGCCAAAAACAATTCAAGTATTTGTAATTTATAAACTGTTTGTGAATACCATCAGAATAGTGTTTACCTAAATTTATCAGTTAACTAGGCACGTTTATCATACCCTAGAAGATACAATTTCTTTCCTAACATTTTCTTCTTGTTTTTTATACAAGTCAGTTTATTTTCTCCTCCAGAAATAATCTCACAGATAACCACAAATTTAAAAATTAGATATCAAATAAAAACATACATACTACCCTATATCCTTATATCCTTCAGTTTCTAAGAATAAACATTAAAAGATGAAGGGAAGAAAAACCATTCAAATGTGGCTGGAAAAGTCTTGTCTGTAGGTAAAAGAAAAATATTTTGATCTTATTTTCTCTTGAAACAATTAATCACAGAAATCATTTAAGTTCGTTCTGTTGAAGAAATGTACCAGGTCATGGGAACTAAAAATAGCATAAAGTACTTCATGTTTAGAGCAAGCCATGATGAATGTCAAGGAGCCACCGAATAGTTTATGCAACTTCAAAGACAGTAGCTGCCTAATCATGCATTCACTTTTAGATCTTTTATACACATGTGCAGCGTAGCCAGCTCTAGAGTAAACTTTGATAAAAGTTCTCTATGATGTGAGCTACTTACCCTCAGAATGAACTTTTCTGGCCCTTGAGTAAACATTTTAAGGTGATGCTTTTAATCTTTGGATTTCTTCCAGATTTCAGCCACACTTTTCATTGCGAGGCATGTAAGCAATTCAGAGCCAGCGAAGGGTTTCGGTTAAAGACAGAAGGAAAAGAGTGTTTCCTGTAAAACTGTGCGCTGACTTTCCACACCACTGTATACTGCAGTATCTGCCTTCCTCAATAATGAGTTTTCTCTATAAATATCAGCATTTTATGTTAATCAAGATCATTTTCTTCTGTTAATTTTCAGTCATACTTTACAAACTGAAGAAAAAAATTATATTTCTTATGACTATTGTGAATTATTGTTTTGTTTTATATCTTGAAATAATGCATCTTGAATTTGTGAGGGTTGAACCTAAAATGACTATATTTGTTAAGGCATAGATAATTCAAACCAATTTTACAGGGCTTGTTCAACATATAAGTCTATGGGAAGTTGGGGCCCGGACTTAAAAAGTGAAATGTCGCTATTTTACTTTTTAAAATAGCTAAGTAAGAAGTTAATGAAATGATGTTTTACAACCACCTTCCAGCATCAGTCTGAAGGTTTACAGTCTGTGTGTTTTAAACAATATGTAGGTAAAATCAAGAGCATTCCAATTTATTTGTAGAATTATGTTAATAAGTTGAAACAGCTATACTTAATACACTTTTACTATGAAGTGAAATTAGCATACTGTAGCTGAAACATGATTTGATCCAGGAATCCTTTCGGCACCTGCTTGATTGAATGCACTGGACAACAAAGTATGTTTCCACCACACAAGGCAAGACCCTCAGTGCTGGGCAGCACAACATAATTTTAGTCTCCACATTTAGCTAAATGCTTTTCATACTGACCCTATCTCTCTTCTCCAGTCCCAGGAAATAAGTCTGATCTTCTTCTTGCTTAACAAAAATTCCTCTTTAGACAAGACGTAGCATACTCATCCCAAGTTATTATATTTCCTTACTGCTATTTCATATGGTTTTAAAACTCTGACAAATATGGTTATGAATTTTGTGGATAATTATGTTGCTTTTGTCTCCTCAGAGTGGTTTCTAAAGGTGAACAGTATAGCAGAGGCACACCAACCTGTGCAGAGAATAATCTCTGTGAAATCTATACTCTGCCGATAACACAGCCTGAGCTCAAACTAACATTTGTTTTTCTGTCTGATAGGTTTTGCTCATGTTTGAGCTGTGAATTTGTAGATTATTGAATTATCATATGACTCAACAGATTCTTTGGAATTAAGTGTAAGGTTTTGTGTTTTAATTTGATTTGAGGCATCTACTTCAAATCTCTCAATCTTCAGAAAACAGAACCTACTTTCTGGGCTGCTGTCTTCTAGCTACATTTCAAGGTGGCAGCAGCAGCAGCAGCAGGGGACATTAGATTGATTCTCTTGTCTTTCAGCTTCAGTTATGATCAAACACAATTACAGTACTTACGAGATGAGGTGTTTATCCTTTAATGACTTGTTTGTATATCTCTGTCTGTAGCATGTATTATGTTTGTGTGTGTGCATGCACGTGTGCATACACTGTTAGTGTCATTTCTATGAATATGTTGAATTTTTTTTCTTAACCCAGCTAGCTCCCAAATAACTGAGACTGGACTATTAGATTTATTTAACAAGCTTTAAGGGCACAACAACTGAAGAGTATTTTAATCCTCTAAGCTATTCTGGCCACTTCCTAGCAAAGATTGTGATGATATTTGTATTTTAGTACTAATCTATCTCTCTGTGTTCCAGGTGTTTTCTCTAGTGGTGTCTCCTGGTTTCTCTGCCCATGGCTAATGCCCTCTTCCTACCTGCCTTCCACCAGGCTTGGAGGAAGTCAGTCCAAGTCAAGTCTTTGCTCAGCCATTGGTTGATCAGCTTCTTTATTGACCAACCAGGGAATAATTGGAGAGCAATGTTTATATAACATTGAGACAGAAGATTCTCAGAGTAAGAATTGCAACCAGATATGGGGTAGAGAAATCAGCATTTAAATAACACATGTATAGTCTTTACATAGTGCACAGTATCTTTATGTCTACAATCACATGTGTGTGAGGGTGTTAACAGAGGTCAGAAGGTGTTGGGTCCCTCAGAACTGGAGTTACAGGTAGTTGGGAGTCACTGATTATGGGTGCTGGGAACTTAACTCAGGGGCTAGGCAAGAGTAGTATGATCTCTAACCACTACGTGGTTGGTTTGTTTGTTTGTTTTAACAGAGTCAATAATCTTTTATCATAATAAGACTTTAATACAATGTACAGAAAACAATAAATGCACAAGACATGCAAATTTCCTGAAGTCTAAATAGAAATCAACACAACATGTGTTTTTTAATTTGCAATTAAGTATTTCTACTCTCTCAGATTTACCAAAAGCTAAGTACCTTTCTAAAGCATTCTTTTATTACATTTACAATCTTAAGAAGTCATTTAGGTGTTTTTTTTTTTTTTTTTTTTGAGACGTGGGCACACGCCGGGCATGGTGGCACATGCCTTTAATCCCAGCACTTGGGAGGCAGAGACAGGCGGATTTCTGAGTTCAAGGCCAGCCTGGTCTACAGAGTGAGTTCCAGGACAGCCAAGGCTACACAGAGAAACCCTGTCTCAAAAAACCAAAAAAAAAAAAAAAAAAAAAAAAAAAAAAAAAAAAAAAAAAAAAAAAAAAAAAAAAAAAAAAAAAAAAAAAAAAAGAGAGAGAGAGAGAGAGAGAGAGAGAGAGAGAGAGAGAGAGAGAGAGAGAGAGGTGGAAGTGTTCACACTAGCAATGATGCTCTAGTACTAGTGAGAAGAGTGGTGGGTTCCTCCTAGGACAGGAAGAGCTTGAGCACAGAGCCAAAGTGGAAAAGGAGAATACCGAAAAGTCCTGATTTAGATTGGGAGACATGCCGCGTGTAGGCTATGTTTTGTGAATTTAATGAATCCTTTTTAAGTATTAAATATTGATTTAATCTAGAATCCTAAAAAAAAAAAACAAAACTATGTTTCTACTAAAGGAGACCCCAACAGGAATGTTCATCCCTACTTATTTCTTAATGTAAGATATTCAACTGATAATAAGAATATTTTAATTTCATTGTTATACTGTTGTTAAACAGTTTTAAGCTATTTATCTAGACTAAAAATTATTTTTAAATAGGTTTCAAATTATCATTGAATAATGACTTTTGTCACTCTGATATCATCCCCCTGTAATGACATTTCCTATATATCTATCATCCTATGATCACTGTACTTGTTTCTGTAACATCTCAGCTATATTTTCTATATCTACATCAATATAATACTAAATCTTAAAAGAGCAAGATACATGGGTGCTTTAGTGTTTTCAGATACTTTCAGTATCTATAGTGTATACAACAAAAGCCAAAATTTATTTACTGCTACCTTCTAAAAAATTCACAGTAGGACTATAAGTGGAGAATACACAAAAGATTGACAGTCATCACAAATATTAAAGAAAGAAATCAACTATTAAATAAATATGTTTGCTTTTAAAATTGCATATCATATGGTTGAATAATTAGTGAGGAGCATGCTCATTGAAGAATGAAAGATGGGAAAGTGGACCCAAGGCATGGACTGTTGGAAACCACAGGGAATAGAGAAACTACATTATTGCAAGAAAAATGAATTAAGATATATTCTAAAATGAAAATACTAGCAACAATAAGGTTAGAAATCATCAAGATGACAATGACAGCTGAGGAGATTCAGCCTACCCAGTGTTTTATTTTAAAATTAGCAGGAAGGTGTCAGGAATTTTTCTCAACATGACCCCAAATCTGACAAATGCTATCTACTCACTAAAAGAGTAGGTTCCGGGATTTTGAGGCCATGTTTGTGCTGCAACTCTTTGATTGATGCTACTACTTTAATAATAAATCCATGTCTCTTCTATTTGTTATTTTCTTTCACAAATTTCTGTACTGTGCTGCCTGTTTCATGTTTCTGCTTTAGAAATTTCTTCAATTTTAAAGTGTATTGTTGCATCTGCATGTTTATTCTTTATTACAGTGAATATGGGCTATACACAGAATTCAGAAGGCAACCACGGAATAGACTCAGCCACAACCTCCTCTACTTGCTGAGCCAATTCCTGGCACTATAGCTTCAATTTCAAAGTAAAAGTTGAAGTTGGTTCCTTTGTTTTGGCATCTAATTATACCATAGGGTTTTTTTCTTTTTTCTTTTTTCTTTTTTCTTTTTTTCTTTCTTTTTTTTTTGGTTTTATTATCAACTTTTGGATTAGAACTCCATATACAAAGTCTTGCACATTTACTTTATAATTGACTTTGAATAACTTATATAACCTCTCTGAGTCTCCAAATCTTCCTCTGTAATATATGTGTGTATATATATATATATGCGTGTGTGTGTGTGTGTAAAATGATAAAACCAATATCTGGTAAATGTTAAGGATATTAATGAATGTACACATTTAAAATATATCCTGCAAAAGTCACTAGCAATTAGGGAGTCTGTCTGAAACTTACGTTGTATGTGATTTATATTACATATTTAATGTTTTGAATGTTATTATTTATTGTATGCTATATTGTTAGAGTAAACTTTGCTTCTGGTCAATCAAATGTGATTTCTGGCCTGGGTGGAGACCTCACCTTCCAGTTGGGCTGGTTCAATCAACTGGCCACGAGAACACCCTTAGGAAGGCAGGTTCACCTTCGACTCTAAAGAGTGAGGTGGGATAATTATTCCTTTAATGAGATACTGTGGCTTCTTTCCCAGAATCTCTGCTCCCAGTGCAGCAGCTTACAGCCCACAGCAATGCAATGCTATCAGTTTGTCCGTTTTTGAGTTCTGTGGAAAAGTAGCTTCTCCTTAACACATTGGATTCCCCAACATCTTGGATATACTTATTCTTCCTCTAAAGCCCCCTACACTGTCACGTAGCTGCTTGCCTACCATGTGTCTGATCTCCATCTCTACTTAAATGGAATGGCTTCCCCCTTCTTTCCTGTATTGTCTGCCTCTGGACAGCTGCTGAGGTTACAGCTTGCCTGCCCTGGGGAGGTTTTCTTTTAAATTGGAACAAAATTGTCCTTAACTTTCTGTTTGAGTTCATTCTTAAGTTCTCTTATTAATGAGACTAAGTACACCAAGAGGAGACTCCATTTCCCCTGAACCAACTTTACACATGCCCAATGTTCCAGATATACTCCCTGTCCTTGTGTAACAGGGCTGTTATGATAAATCTCTCCAACCCAGATATGCCCTGGCAATGAAAACACGGCTCAATTAATATGAGTACATGCTATGTGCCTAGATTGGGCAGATCTACCACTACACTACCATCTTCTACATTTATGAGACCCCTTAGAACTTGTGGTTTCTCCAGGCCATGTGCTTCTGCTCTGCTTTTCTTCTTCTTCCTCCTCTGCATCATCTCCCACTTCCATTTTCTCCTTGTCTCTCCCAACCTTCTGCTCTACCTTCCCTTTATCCGCCCAAACATAAGCTGTCCTTTATTTTACAAATTGAGGTGGGAAGCAGGTTTACCAGAAATCTCCTGAGTGCTGACTCATTCCTGGTTTGCAACCCCTCACAGGAGAACTGAATTAACTACAAATATAATTTGGCTATCCACAGACTTGGTAGGCTCCAAGCACAATTGAGTCCATGATGGAAGTACCATTAAGTTGTAAAACTCAACACGTAGACAGCACTGCTTGCTAAAACCCCAAACACAGGCCTAATATATCAAAGTCCATATAGTTCTGGGAGAGTCTTAAAATGAACTAACCTTGCTTTTTAGCTTATGCAGCTCTGCTTCTGGCTCCCTGTTCTTATTAACTGAAGTGTGTCAACCCAGGGCATGTTTTTGTTTGTTTGTTTGGTTGGTTGGCTTTTCGAGACAGGGTTTCTCTGTATAGCTCTGGCTTTCCTGGAACTCACTCTGTAGACCAGGCTGGCCTGGAACTCAGAAATCTGCCTGCCACTGCCTCCCAAGTGCTGGGATTAAAGGTGTGAGCCACCACTGGTTTTTGTGCTTAAAAGCTTACCCTGAGAAAGGCTCAATGGTACCCACTGTAGTCCCAGACTACCTAATAGACTTTCTATTGGCTTAAAGCCATCTTCAAGCAGTCTTCCCTGGTGAATACTTAGAGCAGTTTAGTGGATACAACCAACTCAGTATTGTCATGAAATTATGATCAACTGCTCCATTGCTTGCCCAGAGACAAGAGGAGTTGTCTCACCGTCTATCCCAATGCAAACCTTGTTTTGTCTGCATGTAAAAAGCCTTAATCCTAACAAGCAAGACTTTCACAGAAGGGGAATCGAACATTTTCGGGTTAAGAAACATGTGTTAAGTATCTCATTAAGAATAAGTGTGAAAGAAGCCTTTTCTCTTTTGATCCTTTGTGAGACTGACATCTTTCTAGAAAAGCAACCACAATATTGCTACTATTCAATGTGTGCTCTGCATCTTGTGAGAGAGCCTCTCATCATCCTTCAGGAACACAGGAAGAGACTTTAATTAGTCATTCAGCTAGTTATTCAGGTAGTTGCTTCCGGGTAAGGGAGCGCAGATGCAATCAGTGAATCTCACGTTGTCAAAAGGATGATTTGTGAAAGTAATTGCTCAATTAAATACAGTAGTGTGAGAAACACTATGTTGGTAAAAATGGCGCTCAGCAAACTTATTATGTGGTGATGCTGACAGAAAACAGAAACATGCACAAATGGAAGTGTGTACATACTAGGATCATGAAACTCAATACTGTCTAAGGTGGCTGCTATCCAATAACAGACACAGCGTAAGGGTGACTGGTTGTTCCTCTGTTCATATGATACTCTAGAAAATGCTTGGTATTGATGTCCCTGTTGGACCATTAGACAAACAATAATTAATTTTCCTCTCTTGCTGGGAGGAAATTTAATTTGTTGAGCTCACATAACCTCCACTTTTGCTGCCATAACCAATTAGGTAGGAGCCCCTTGAGAAAGCAAAGAGGTATCTGAAGAAACACTTTTTACCCTTCACAGACTACCAGGAGATTTTATCCACCAGACTATTCTCAATTCTTCTAGCGCTCAGATGAAGCATTCATTTATAGCCCCATATGTTCAGTGTTTATACCTGTTCCAAATGATCTATTCAAATCTCTCCTCATCACCAACTCTTTCATCATTTTCTTTCTATGGACCATTGGACAAAGCAATCGTGGGTGAGTTGAGATTAACAGAGCAATATCCCTCTGTTATCAGCCAGCAATGAAGAAATAGATGAACTACCTGGTGGCTCCACATTGCCCTGTTTCTCTCTCCCTTTTCTTATTTTCCTTAGCAAGTTAGTTTATAAGAAATTTCCAATGACGTCATTGCTGAGATTGATGGCACGAACAGCCACTGGAGTGGGAGCCTAGTGGATCTGAGGTACCTACGTGAGCAACTTTGCATTGTTTTCAGGATTGACTTGAACCTAGCATTGCACACATTGTTTTATGTGCTAATAGTAGAATACTGTTTTGTCCACACAATTTAACCACTTAGCATCTTCCAGACTTAGCCAGTAGCATACTGGGGATGCTTTCTTAAAGGAATTAGCTATTTTTCCAGGTAAGCAAGACATGTTTGTATGTTCCTTGTTGAGGATCTTCAGAGCATTGTACAGTCTCTTTATGGACCACAGGCTTTAGGCAAAGGTGCATGGTCTAATATATAATAAGCAGGAATATATTATATAGTAGTATATAATATAATAAGCAGGAAGTTGAGACAAAGATTAAATTTTAAGGAGATAATATTCTCTCTAAAACTATTTATGATCTGGGAACAGATACACAAAAGCAAGTCCTTGCAAGGAGGCCAAGAAATCTCAACTGTCTCTGCATTTTTAAATGACACCTAGGGGCAGGTTAAAGGCATATACTGATACAGTAGATATGAGGTAGAATCTGAGCAGTTAACACAAACACCAGCTCTCAGCCTGTTTCCTGAATAGGATTGCACAATGCAAGTGGCCCAGGGTAGATTTCAGATAGCAAAAACCTGTGCACAGAGCAGTGGTTAAAATAGGTGCTCCAGTGGAATGTGAATGAGCAAGCCCGTTCTTGCTGCTCATGGATGGCTTTGACCCCATTATTTCCCTAATTTACATGTACATAGCAAGAATATTCTCCTAGAATCTGAAGTTATGAGTACAGGGAGAACAATGTCTATGCCCTTTCTTCCTTCTTTGCGTGAATTTATTCTCTTCCCCATCTACCTTTCCCTTCCATGTCTTTCTCTTTCCTACACTCCTCTCTTACCTTCTTCTTTGTTAAACTCTTATAATGAAGGGAGTATGACAGGATAGAGGAGAATTATCACATGACTCTCTGTACTGTTGAGGACAATTTGACTGGTAGACAAATCTGGAGCCTGGAAACTTCAGTCTATCTCTTCACTTTAAGGACTGCACTTTTCAAACGTGTTCAGAAATATTATACTTAAGAATCCCGTTCATAAGATGGGCGTGGTGGCACACGCCTTTAATCCCAGAACTCGGGAGGCAGAAGCAGGCGGATTTCTGAGTTCAAGGCCAGCCTGGTCTATGAAGTGAGTTCCAGGACAGACAGGGCTATACAGAGAAACCCTGTCTCGAAAAACAAAAAAACAAAAAACAAAAAACAAAAACAACAACAACAAAAAAAGAATCCCGTTCATATGAAGACAACTATTTTTGTTATAGGGCTTCCTATCACGGGGATTAAACTCTAGTTAAACATAAAACAGCCCCAGCAAGAATATGAAGCTGAGGACCTGCTCCAGAGTCTTGCCCTGTTACTTTTTAAAAAAAATTCTGGGTTGAATTTTTCTTCTCTTAGCTTGTATCAGAATGGCTAGGTGCTTTCTAACCCAGAGTATAGAGACAATATAGGACATTACAAATGGGTGGCAAAATAAAGCTTCCTGGACAATTCTGTCATATTATCTCTTGACCTGTGTGAATGGCCCTAATTTAAATACCTTGCTGGATCTATGCCTTTGCGATCTAGCCTACTCTTGTTTCTTAAATAATAGCCAGAAACTGGAAAGAACCCAGATGTCCCTCAACAGAGGAATGGATACAAAAAATTTGGTATATCTATACAATGGAGTACTACTCAGCTATTAAAAACAATAAATATATGAAATTCCTAGGCAAATGGATGGATCTGGAGGCCATCATCCTGAGTGAAGTAACCCATTCACAAAAGAACTCACATAACATG
>LR749716.1:647154-747154 GCA_902729485.2 Mus minutoides
AGAAACTAGAGTGTGAGGATGAACTGACTGGAGCAGAGATTAGCTGCTTACGTCTCAAAGGCCAAATGATCTACTTACCGGAAGCAGATAGCATCCTCTTCCTCTGTTCACCAAGGTAACAAGTTTTTACTTAAATGTAATCGGTATAAGTTCAAAACAAATCCAGTGAAACTTCAGTAAACATCGTTGATCAGTATGTGCTGGATGTACATTTAAACTGGGATTGGCATGATAGTTCAACTCATGCACGGGGAGTGAATGGGCCAAATACACCCTCTCTTAATCCAACAGTATTTTGGTCCACGATGCTTATTTTTGATGAAGTATAAACTGCATTTTCAAAGCCTCATTATGTAATTCTTTGTAACAGGAGTCTTTGTATTGGACATTTCTAAAAAACCCTGCTTTCTTTATGTGCTATCTTAATCTGTCTCTGAAGCTCTTATGACATTAGATCACAGGATGAGTAATGTGCTAATTCTATATTTTGTACTTTCAAAATGAGCATTTTGTAAGAGAGCAATGCTGGAAGTTATATAATATGTGGGCATAAATAAAGGACTTTTCTGAAGTTAGTAACAATTATAAAAAGACTAACATTTTTTTTTATCCAAGTCACTTTAAATTAAAAACATTTAACTATTTTAATTGGGTTGGACTATTCAAAATGGTTTGTTCAATTGAAATCCCTGTTAAATCTTATTAGTAAGAAACATCAGAAGAGGCAAAGCAGGGGTTGATGCTTTGCGAGTTTTAGCAGTTTAGTAAAAGGTACAGGGGATATAGAGTATTCATCTATAGAGCAATAGGAAAACATAAATGAGATGCTTATTATTAGATTATACTTTGTATATGATGCTATATAACAGGAGTTATGATTTATTTTCTGAGAATCATTTACCATGCTGACAACAGAGATGAAACTGTGATATATAAAAAAGTTACTACCATCCAAGGACCCAGTGGCATGTCACCTGCCATCGGTGCTTCTCTGCATTTTCATGATTGGATATCAGTTGAGGGACAGCTTCACTTTAGGGAGTGTTTCTATCCAAGGACAGTTAGGTTTCTTTGGAGAGAGAATCGCAAGCCATAGAGTATATGTTTTAATTTTCATATTCAAAAATTGGTCCTATAAGTGATATGTTTACCAATTACCATGAAATCTATTTAAATGGAAGAAATTTTGTTTATAAAATAATTCCAAGATGATTAATGTAAGCTTAGAAAAAGTAATAAGGATTTATTTTTTGAGAGAGAATGTCATGTAGCCCATGCTGGCTTCAAACTAGATGTGTAGATTTGCAGTATAACAGATGCAGTATTCCCTGACCTCTATAACAAGTGTGCACCACCACACCTGGTTATATAGTCTTGAAGAGTGCATATGAGGCTTTCTTACATGCGAGACAAACATTAGCTGTGGCATGCCAAGAACACAGTATTTCACAGCCCTTCTTCAGGTACTACATTCTTCCAGTTCTTACATTCTTTCTGCCATCTTTCAGGATGTATTTGAGCCTTCTTGGGGAAGGTATAAATATTCCCTGTAGGTCTGAATATCAACTGTCACTCCTTAGCATCTTGAGCAGCTCTGTGTCTCTGAAGTGACCACCTTCACCCAGGTCTCTTGTGAAAGTTGTGAGTGACATTTGTCTATAGGTATAAACATAAATATTTTGTTTAGGATCCAGCTTGGTTCCATGACAATTTAATTAAACAATAGCATTAAGTTCTCCTTGAAGGCCTAAGACATCCTTAGCCATGACCAGGTTTAAAGAGCTACTTGTGTAGAGTGGGCTTCAAATCCAAGCAGAGAGCAGTTGGTTATGCCCTTTACAGTTGTGTGACTCCTTCATAAAGGGGCAGATCTTGCCTTGTGGATTGATGCTGTAGATTATAGAGTTCACACCTGGGTATGATATTGATGCCTTTTCTCCCCCAACTGGCCTTACAACATCTTCTAGAACTAAGAAAGCTACACAGCAGGAAGAAAGCTTCTAGCTCAGTCCAGCTTGATTTCTTTACACCATACAGCCAAGGTGTGCGGCATCTTCAGCAACAGGATTTTAGCACCTAGTTGTAGTATGCAGTTAAGAAGAGTAACAAGAGTCCATGTTGTCTTAAGAGCCTCTCTGGCCTCCCTGAGCAAAAGGGTATACTACACCTAGCACTAAAGTATCCACTTCAATATTGAGGTTATTTCATTCTGTCTTTGCTCATGGCTTGTTGGGCCTCATTTGGATCATTTGGCAAGTGAGTTGTTATCTTTTCAGATGGGTTTATTTTTCTAAGAGGTCTATAAAATATATATTTACATTAACAAAATGGTTGGCTATTTTTGTCAATGGCACCCTGGGTTATTCTGTGTTTGCATATGAGACCCTTTGCTTTAATATTTCTATTGAGAACACATCCTTAGGCTCTTTTTTTTCCCCCAACTTTTATTAGATAATTTCTTCATTTACATTTCAAGTGTCATCCAGAAAGTTCCCTATACCCTCCCCCCTCCCGGCCCTGCTCCCCTATCCACCAGCTCACACATCTTGGCCCTGGTGTTCCCCTGTACTGGGGCATATAAAGTCTGCATGACCAAGGGGCCTCTCTTCCCAATGATGGCCAACTAGGCCATCCTCTTCTATATATGCAGCTAGAGACATGAGCTCAGGGGGTACTAGTTAGTTCATGTTATTGTTCCACCTATACGGTTGAAGACCCCTTCAGCAACTTGGGTATTTTCTCTAGCTCCTTCCTTGGGAACCCTGTGTTCCATCTAATAGCTGACCATGAGCTTCCACCTCCATGTTTGCCAGGCATTGGTATAGTCTCCCATGAGACAGCTATATCCGGGCATATATCCAGAAGATATTCCATCTGGTAATAAGGACACATGTTCCACTATGTTCATAGCAGCCTTATTCATAATAGCCAGAAACTGGAAAGAACCCAGATATCCCACAACAGAGGAATGGATACAAAAAATTTGGTATATTTACACAATGGAGTACTACTCGGCTATTAAAAACAATAAATATATGAAATTCCTAGGCAAATGGATGGATCTGGAGGCCATCATCCTTAGTGAGGTAACCCAATCACAAAAGAACTCACATAACATGTACTCACTGATATGTGGATATTAGCCCAGAATCCTAGACTACCCAAGATACAATTTACTAAACACATGAAACTCAAGAAGAAGGAAGATCAAAATGTGGACACATCACCCCTTCCTAGAATTAAGAACAAAGCACACATTGAAAGAGTTACAGAGATCATGTGTGAAGCTGAATCCAAAGGATGGACCCAATGACTGAGGCTGCCAGGGATCCATCCCACAATCAGCCACCAAACATAGACACTATAGCATATGCCCTAAGATAGTGCTGAAAGGGCCTTAGGCTCTTCTTAATCCAAAGTTTCTTACTAAAGTTATAGCGCATCTTTATCATTTTAGAAAAAGATGCTATCTTGAATAACTAGAAATAATAACTCTACACATTAAGGATTAGTTCAAACTAGTAAAAAAATTTAAATGTTTAGCTAATTAGTATTTTTGTTCATTTATTATTATTCATAAGTACACTATAGCTGACTTCAGACGCACCAGAGGAGGGTGTCATATCTCATTACGGGTGGTTGTAAGCCACCATGTGGTTGCTGGGATTTGAACTCATCACCTTTGGAAGAGCAGTCGAGTGCTCTTACCCGCTGAACTATCTCACCAGCCCTAATAAGTAAATTTTTAACTGAACTTTTTACTTACCAGAATTGTAATGAATCAGTCAAGATTATTATAATAAAGCTATAGAAAGGATAAGGCTTAGGTTATAAAGATTCATAGATTTCAGGGAGGTCAGATCACACATTTTAAAAACGAAAAAAGTCAACCAAAGAAAGTAAGACTAGAGAGAGAAATGAAAGCCCAAAGAAAGAACAGCATAAAGGGTCTAGGCAAGAAGTCTTTAAAAGGCATGCCAAGGAGAATGGCTAGACCTCGGCATGCTGAGGAGGGAGGCTGAACCTTGGGAAACTAATTATTGCCTACAGTAGCACTGCAATTATAAGATTCTTAAAGTCATAAAGCAAAACAAAGTGGTTTCTCAATAGAAGCATCATTACTCTTGACACAAGCATGGAGATAAAGTTTTCTTCTGGTTTTTATGATAAAGAAGAACAAGGTAAGTTTGTTAAATGCACTAGCCTTGTATTAATATCTAAGGTAATTTCTTGGGGCAGCTTTCTGCATTTTATTTCAGTGAAGGTAGATGCTTTCAAAAGTACAACTCAACATGTATTTCAAGTTTGCTGATTGCTAGTGGATTTTAAATACACTGAAAACAAAGCCACGTTAGGTCAGTTTCTCCTTGGGTTTCCTCAACCTAATCTTCTGAACAGTGAAGTTGGAGAAAGCGAGAGCTAGATGCCACTTGCTGTGGCTAGGGCTGACCCCACTACGTAGACAGGTGGTGCTGCTTTTAACTCAAGCTCTGTGCGACAGTGTGATGAACCTGGACGACCTAACAAGAAGAGGCCTGTANCAAAGCCACGTTAGGTCAGTTTCTCCTTGGGTTTCCTCAACCTAATCTTCTGAACAGTGAAGTTGGAGAAAGCGAGAGCTAGATGCCACTTGCTGTGGCTAGGGCTGACCCCACTACGTAGACAGGTGGTGCTGCTTTTAACTCAAGCTCTGTGCGACAGTGTGATGAACCTGGACGACCTAACAAGAAGAGGCCTGTACCTGAGTGACATCCCTCTCCACGATGCTACCCGAGACCTGGTTCTTTTGGGAGAACAGTTCCGGGAGGAGTACAAACTGACACAAGAGCTGGAAATCCTCACGGACAGGCTGCAGCTCACACTGCGAGCCTTGGAGGATGAGAAGAAAAAAACAGACACGTAAGAATGGGAGGACAAAAGGGGCTGGCTTTGATTCACAATTTTCTATCATTTGTATAATGTTATAATTCAGTCTCTTGCTGGGAGAATCTGGGACCTCTCGTGTTGCTGAACACTATTTGGTCCAGTCTCCTCATAATTATTATTGCTTTAAGCTGTGATGAGATCAAACACCACAGTAGGGATATATGTCAAAGGAATCTGCTTGTGTTATGCTGGCTGAGATGCTAAAGGGAAGGATGTGATCTGTGTTGGTCAAAGGTGTTCCTAAGTGGGCTAACTTCTCCCTACTGGGTCTCACCTCTTAAAGGTTCCACAAATCTGCAATGGAATCCATATCTTCTACATTCCATACGAAACATGCTGTTGATTCATGTTACAACTAAGCTGTTAGCTTGAGTCCCATTTCTCTCACTAGTCTACCATCTAGCCTTCAGAGATGACACTACTGTCTCTAGAGCTTGACTTCTGAACTAGACGATAAGGATCCATCATAGGACCCTTTGTTTCGGTTTGCTTGTGGTAGAGTAGATCTTTAGAAACTATTTGCACTATTTATGGACATTGTGCTTCTTTTACTTCCATGACTGATTTTTAGATTTATGGATGGGATTTGATTTTATAGTCGAGACTTTATTTTGAGGCAATTTCATTATAAACCATCTAGTTTTATCTAAAACTAAGCTGTTGTACTGCTCACATTGAATATTAAGATCTAGCTTTGATTTTGGGTGAAATGCTTTCTGTTTACAAGCTAAACTTAATCACTGACAAAATTCCACTGTGCTAGAGAGGAAATAGACAGCTCAGGTCTGTTTTTCATATTTGAACTTTGCCCTTTGGCTTAAAGGATGAAAAGGATAAGAAGGCCTCCTTTCTTCTTGTTTCTTCGGGCTGTGAGCCCAGAGGTTTTTGCTTTCCTTCTAAATCTACCCACTCCCCTCCTACTGTGTGTTGGCCACAGTCTCTCCTCACTGCAAATCCCAATGCTGTGGTAGCAGCATTGCCTACAGAAATAAAATGTCTGCTTATCTGGACCACTTTCATCTCTTTTATCAGTTTCTTCCAGGAAGGAGTGAAGTAGAAATGAGACTAGAAAGCAAATCTATGTTGTCAGCAGTGGCTTTGCAGTATTTGAGATAAATTTTATTTCTGTCATGTGAACATGTTTCTCTTATTACACTATTGGTGCAACATTTTAGATGTTCATACTGACAATATTAATCTTGTCACTGTCATAAGAACAGGGTAAGAAGCCAGGACTACAAATGAAAATGGTGAAGTTCTATTAATGGGCCTGTGTTTTCCCCACCTGTTCATTTGTTTGGCTTATTTTGAGTTGGTTTGAAATGGTTCAGGATTGGGGAATATCTGTGACCACAGCAGGCAAATGGTTAGTGTGTTTCTTTGTTTTGCATGTAGCTAACAATTGATGCTGGTTTTAAAGGATGTCTTATTAAAACCCAGCACAATGGCTTTGATGCAGGAAAGAGGATCAGCTAGCATCTTACAGTACTGTCCCCTAATCCTCACAGATTGCTGTATTCTGTCCTTCCTCCATCTGTTGCCAATGAGCTGAGACACAAGCGCCCAGTGCCTGCCAAAAGATACGACAATGTGACCATCCTCTTCAGCGGCATTGTGGGCTTCAATGCTTTCTGTAGCAAGCATGCATCTGGAGAAGGGGCCATGAAGATTGTCAATCTACTCAACGATCTCTACACCCGATTTGACACACTGACTGATTCACGGAAAAACCCATTTGTTTACAAGGCAAGTCCTCATGGGAGCCTGTGGCAGTGTAGTACAGGCGTGGGCTTCCGAGACTCCCCTGAAGAAGCCCGTGGTCACTGGACTGGACTGTATCTGCTTTGCTAGTTAGTGTGTTAAGAGTCACGGCAGGCTGCTGGCTTAAATAATTTCCTCATTGTAAAGAAATGTATTGCTTGATAATTTCATACATGTGGTTAATGCCTGTGATTATATTCACACCACAGGAGTCTTCTCTTACCTCCCTCCCATCTCAATCTTCCTGACAAGGGCCCCTCCCACTTTCATGTCTTTTGTTCCTGGTTTTTTGTTTTTGTTTTTGTTTTGTTGGTTTTGTTTGTTTGTTTGTTTTGTGATCCATTCAGTTGTATTGGGGCTGCTGCACAGACCTGGGTATGGAGCTGTCCACTGAGGTATAGACAACACACCAGTAACTACAACACGGAATACCATGGCTCCCCTTTCTTCAGAAACAATCCCACACCTATAATTTAATGTTGACTTGCCCAAACCTTGCTCAGGCCCTGCATAGGCACCCGAAGCTGCTTTATATCCTGAGTGTAACAGCCATGTACTTCCCAGAAGGCAAAATGTCAGGGAATTCTCCCACATCATCAGCTTTTCCATTTTCTTCTGTGCCCTCCTTGCAGATGTGCACTGAGATTTGAAGAAGATGATACAGATGTTTCATTTAGTGCTGGGCATACCATAGTCTTTCGCAACCCCTTGACCAACCATGAGTCTGCATTGCTCACTGCAGAAGGACACTCTCCTGAGCAAGGCTGAGGGCAGCACTTGTCTATGGTATAAACTTCAACCTGGAGTAGCTACCACTTAGGAAACTTTCTTTTCATTGCAGCCATGATGAGGTTTCATGGAGCAATCTCTGGCTGACACGAAGTATCCCGCAGTTCCCTTGCACTTGGGTTAACGAGTCTGTGCAGACTGTTTATGACATTTAGTATAAACACAGCATTCATTTTTGTACTCAGCCAAAGACATTTTTTTCCTAAAATACATAAATGCTTTGCACTGTGAAGAAGCCATGGAGCTTGAGAAGGGTCCTGGGCCTCAGGTTTACTTTTAGATACCATCAACTTGAAGATAAACATTTACAAGACATCTCTGCCCTTTGTTTTAAGTAGAAACAAATATAATATTGGAAAAGTGAAGTCAGTGGAATATTGCTTTATAAAGGCAAGAATGTAACTGAGTGTCTCTAGGCTCCTGGGGTACTATAACTTCATAAGAACTTTTTATCCTGTGTTTCTTTTCTGAGCCACAGTGCTACACTTGGTGAGCACTCATAAAAGGATATGGTTTAACCTACTTTGCTTATTTTGAAAAAGAAGGAGGGTGGTGTCTGAGGAATGATACCCAAGGTCATGCTCTAGCCTCCTTCATGTTCACAGAGATGCATACCTATATAATATGAACACACAAAACAAACCATTACGTTTAAAAGTTTAAAATATAATTAAATGAACAATTAAAATATGGGTAGAAGCCAGGAGTAGATCAATGAACTTCAGTCAACAGCTCCTATGTTATTGAATTATTACTGCTTCAGGAAGAAGGGAAGTAATAGAAGGTTTACCTGAGGCCTGTGCAAACAGGAGAACCCTAGTCTGGAAAAGCCAGGATGGCTATGAACTTCTGTGGCCTTCGTGATGTGAGAGATGGGGGCAGATGGATCCTGCGGAGTTGCTGGCCAGCTAGTCCAGTTGAACTCAGCTCTAGGTTTAGAAAGAGACCCTGCCTCAAAAATAAGGTCTCTCTCTCTCTCTCTCTCTCTCTCTCTCTCTCTCTCTCTGTGTGTGTGTGTGTGTGTGTGTGTGTGTATCTCTGTCTCTGTCTCTGTCTCTCTCTCTCTCTCTCACACACACACAAAGAAAAATGACAAAAATTAAGGGAGAGAGAGAGAGAGAGAGAGAGAGAGAGAGAGAGATAGAGAGAGAGAGAGCACACCTCTATCAACCTGTAGCCTATATTACTTAGGAAAGCAATCTACTCCCCACACACATGCAATCACTTGAACATGCATGAGTAAGGACATTTTTACATGTATCTGCATGCACACATAAATATTCTACTGAGTTGCTGCACCCTATGAGTTATAAGGGGATCTCAGATGAAGTGATCAAGATCCAAGCTGCTGGCAAAATGTAAATTACAAATAATTAGAATGTTCCAACCTGCTAGAGCTCACGCTGCTAGAGGGGATGATGATGGTGGTGGTGGTGGTGGTGATGATAAACCATCAGTTTATGTCAACCACTGAACGTGTAAATATGTGTGTCACCCTAGGTGGAAACAGTTGGTGACAAGTATATGACAGTGAGTGGTTTGCCAGAACCGTGTATCCACCATGCACGGTCCATTTGCCACCTGGCTTTAGACATGATGGAAATTGCTGGTCAAGTTCAAGTAGATGGTGAATCTGTTCAGGTGAGTAAATAAATGGGAGATTGGGGAGCTAATAGCAGAGCTCAGTTGATAACTAGTTCATATCCCTCTGAGGAAAGGGTTAACATGCACAAAGAGCAGCATTTTGAACGCAAAGAGCCGATTGCATTTCATTCTCCCATAGACATGGGAAATGAACTAGCTCATTTGTTGTGTGGGCAGCACGTCCTGTGGATGAGAAAAGCTCCCAATATTTCTGTTTTTATTGTTTCATCATGGAAGTTACCCACTCATTCTCATTGCCATTTTCAACTTCAGGAATATTGCTCTTCACATAGAGATATTGAATGATGGACATTTGAGGGAGTCTATAAAATACATATGTTAACCAACAAGGCTATTGAAGCAAACCTTTGCTTTCTGCAGATAACAATCGGGATCCATACAGGGGAGGTGGTGACGGGTGTGATTGGACAGCGAATGCCTCGGTATTGTCTCTTTGGGAATACTGTCAACCTCACAAGCAGGACAGAAACCACAGGAGAAAAGGGAAAGATAAACGTTTCCGAATATACATACAGGTACAGAGGGAAACGTCGTGCTACTTGGCGGGTACCTTGCGAGTGGACTGTGTGCTTTTGCTACCTTTAAATTATTGCCACCTCCGTGTCTCCCCTGTGCTACTGCAACTATGTTTTTCATTGGAGAAGAGTATACCACTCTTTCCACCAGAAACCATCCTACCTCACCCTAAAGGTTCCAATAAAGCACCATTACTAAAATCCTAACTACCACGAACTACAACTGCAGTGTTGGAATCAGGCTGTCTTATTGTCTGTGAAACCTTTATCAAGTTCCCCCCTCTATTCCATCTCATGACCCTTAGGTGTCTCATGTCTCCAGAGAACTCAGATCCGCAGTTCCATTTGGAGCATAGAGGCCCAGTGTCTATGAAGGGCAAGAAGGAGCCAATGCAAGTCTGGTTCCTATCCAGGAAAAACACAGGCACAGAGGTATGGCTCATCAGAGCAGTGCTTTTTTATTTTTATTTTTTCCTGAGAGAGATGGTAAAGTGGGGAGTTCAATCAGAAACACTGGAAATGAACTTGGAATGAAGAGAGTTCTTGCTTGCAGTAAAATGGGACGCCACTGTCACACTGATGTGCCAGTTAGAACAAGATCTGCTTTAGAAAGTTCTGTAAGGTCTCCTGCTTGGGTCTTGTGATGAAGTAGAAAGCAAAACCTCAGGCAGGGGACAGCTGAGGTGTCCTTCCTCACAGTCCAGTTCAAATGCAGTCCAAGTGCTTGGTCCCCTTGCTGCACCCTATGAGATCTCAGCAAGTCTGAATGATGGCCATATCATCACATGGCCTGATGAGCTTTATCAGTAAGGAAGCCAATTATACTCCTAAGGACTGCAGAAACTCCTGTGGAATGTTCCAGAGACTCTTGATGATCTGGTCTCTTCAGAGTTCCTCCCAAAGAGATGGCTGATTTTGATTTTTTTTCAGAATCTAAATGATTCCTTAGGGGGGAAATAGCTTCCTGAGTGCGGAGATTCCACTGTAGCGATAACCCATGTCAGGGCTGTACTGTGCAAGTCATGTCTGGCCTCTTCACAAGAGGTCAAATTAGAAGCCCAAGTTCTGTTTGTTCCATCTTTGATGCATGTACTCCTCAGAGAGTGTGAGATAGCTTGAACACATATCTTTTCCTGTGTGTATACATTCCCTAAAACTGTTTTCCTAGAATATAAGCAATACTAGAAGGAACAGAACAACCACTTTTAAATACTTAAACTTTCCAGTTGTTTTCACTCTGCTAAGTAACTTGTTTGTGAGGCACATTCATGGGTGACCTTCAGAAGGGCCAAACTGTCTAGTGTCAGTTTTCATAGGCATAAGACCCTAAGAATAATTTCCTCTCAACCTAGGGTGAAGATGTTTTCTAGAAACAGTAGATATTAGTGCATCTCCTATTGTCAGAGACAGGGAGATTGTTTAGCGGACATTGTAGGCTCATTAAGACTGATGGTTAATATTTTTTTCCACCCATTTAAGGAAACAAACGAGGAGGATGAAAACTAAATGTCAGGTTGTGGAAGAAAGAGAATGTCGGTTGGTTCCAATGACCATCTAATGTGTGTCAAGCCAGGAGCACGTCTCCCCCGTGGATAGCAGTTTCTACTTCCTGTTTTAATGGCCCAAGGCTTTCTCCTAGTTACACAGAACTCACACTATGGTTTATTTGATGTTAGCTCTGCTTTCGATTACTTTTAAGGTCTCAGTATATTTTCCAAAGTCTGGTTTTTGATTTGAGCTGTTTCTTAAATTCTGCTACAAGCATTGCCTAGACTGACATTCTAAAAGTGGTGAGCACCCACTAGGTTAAGTTTGTTAAATCTGATCAAATGAGACGTAATAGTATCTGGCCATGCGTGTATATATATCATGGCTCAGTAGATCTGTTTTATGCTCCATGTATATGTGTGTGTATATGTATATTTTAATGACTATACCATAAAACAAAGTTTATATCATGTTGGTGCATGTCATTCTAGAAAGCATTTTGTAAATGAGTGAATCTAAGTTTTAGAAAAAAAGGCAATTTATTTCTAGACTTCTGAAGTAAGAATTAATGTTATATTAGGAAAAGAGTGACTATTTTGAAGTATGTCAATTCCCTTCTGGAACTCTATTATTGCAAAAATTGGTTGTTTGTTCAAATTTTATGCCAATTACATTTTATCTAACATCTACGTTGCCCTAATTTGTACTGAAGTCCTTGTATATTGGGTTTTGTAGACTACTGGTAGCTGTGATGGGGGCTGCACTGTTTCACACTGAATAGTTACATTTGCTTTAGCAAGTGTTTGGGGTCAAACTATGTCCAAGATCAAGGCTGGGAATACATATCCAGGACACTGCTATTGGAGCCCCCCTGGGCCTCATTCCAGGCTTGAGCTTCTTTATTAGCTTAGAAGGATGTCAACTTATCCAGGATATCATATTCAGAATATTCATAAAAATCATTCTAATTCAAACGTAGAATGGACTGAATTCCTGTTGGTATATTTGGCCTACCATCCTTTAAATGTGTCTGATAATTTATTGATATCTATCTCTATAAAATAGAATGAAAGTACTTTTGTGTAAAGATGTTTGTCTTTAAATTTAGTATTTCATATCAGCACATTAATGTATGTATAAATGTTACATGTTAATTGTGAAAAAGGATCTACAATAAATTATTTTTACCACTTGTCTACAGTGCGCGTTAATTTAATAAAATGATATTGACACCACTTGTGATTTTTCTTTATCTTTTATTTAAAGGCATTTTTATAACCCTGTTTGTGAGCTATCAACTAATTCTGATTTTTCTACATTTATAATTTGTTTTCAGAGCTGGGTGAGGAAACCAGAGCATGGCATATGCTTGGCAAAGGCTGCAGCAGTGATCCATACTCACTCCCCATCTGCATTATCAATTAACAGTTCCTCTTATTAATATTCTGGTTTTGTTTTTGTTCGTTTGAGACAGGGTCTCACTCTTTAGCCAGCCTGTCCTTGAACTTAGGCTACACTCCTATGTACTACTATTGAGATGATAGGCAAGTGCCACTTCAGTACTAACAAAGAAACAGCAAAAGGTGAAACAGAAGAGAACCATGTATGTGAAGATGAAATGACTTCAACCAGAAGAGCTCACTCTCTGTATATACTATACACTATGTACTATACACTGCACACTAATTATATAATCACTACACATAGATAACATGTTTAATTTTTTTAACTGTGAAGGATGTTTAATATAAAGAAATGATAATAAGAGAGTCATGAGATTGGTTAAAGAAAATTACAACTATATTGACATCTTCCTAGGCACACTATATATTTAGCAAGGATTCTTTCTGGCTTACACTGTCTTAGGAGTTTGGGGAACACATTTGAGTCTGACTGTCTCCCTCAGACTCCTGTCTTCTAGACTCTTGTGGATAAGTGGCATGCTCTTCATCTTGGTGCTGTTTCAGATAAAGGGTTGCAATGGAAGGAAGTTAGGTCACAGAAGTAGCATTCTGGACTGAGAAATCTAGTGTCCCCTCCATCCCACTGGCTTCTTCACTGTCAGAAGAAGAGTGCCATCATTCCTTCTGTGACGTGTTGGCTTGTCACCAGTGCCAAAGCAATAACAACCATGGGCTGAAACTCCTATAGTCACAGTCTGAAGTCAAAGCTTTCTCCTCTTCTTCCTGGGCACAGTGTTACTTTAAGAGTTCTCTAAGACGGGGTGTGCTAATAAGAAAAACTTCTCTGCATTTAAAGCATTTACTTGCAAAATTCTACAACTTGATTGTTCTGAAATATCAAAAGGTATAAACCACCCAATCTGAAAACTTGCCAAATCCTTTAAATGACCCGCTTCTCATAGTCTCCCTCTCCATTTCACATTCAAATTTCTTTCCTATGTAAACTCACTTTGTTTCTAGTCTTTGTCTATACCCCTTAGAGAACAGTGTCACCTTAGTCAACATCATATGCTAGCTGCTGCTTGTCCAAGGTTGTGCCTCCTCTGTCCAGAAGCATACAATCTATTTGTATATATCTCTTTGGTTCACTGTAAATCTCATACAGCCAATACACTTCTTCTTTTCCTACATATTGCCTGCACTCACCAGAAAACAATCAGTTGATAAACCATGTTGAGAGAAGGAACAGAGGGAGCAGTCTGTGGAGTAGGTAGAGACTACATTTCCAGGAAGCATGGGAAATGTATGGGATTGAGGGAATGAATGGGCAAGAAAAATGGTGTTATTAAGGTATAATTAAACTGGTTCTTGAGGGAAGTCCGGCTGCCATTGATGTGGGCTGAATTAACAGCAGAGAACTACAGTGGGTTGTTTTTGGCAATGACTATACTTTCTTATGGTCCTGCACTTAAATGATGAAAGGGCAGGAGGCCAGTTGAGAACTTCAGGTTCGTTACTCAACGTGTGTAGTAAGATATGGGTCAAGGGGTATGAGGAGAAAGGTAAACAGAAGGCTGTCCACTTACCTGATAGATGGCACAACCACTAAATAGGATAGAGTGTGCAGAAAGGAGAGTGAATTGGGGGGAAAGGTCATGAGAATATTAGACATGGGTTGTAGAGTGTCTATGGCTGCATTTACAAGAGTAATGACTATTCTCTTCATGGGACATAATGAGTATAAAAATATTATTGGGGCCATATAGCTTCAGTTTCCACATAATCTATCAGCAGCCTATGACTGTGTTATATCCACCAAATCTCATTATGCCCTAGTTCTTCCATTGTTAAAATTTAGAATACAATAGCTGTTGCTGAAATTATTGGTTGATATTTTAAGTCAAGCCATCATTGAAATAGAACCTGGGTTCACCATGTTGAGGATAGAAACATAACCAAAGGCATGCTCACTTTCAAATCACTGGTAATACATTGTGAATGCTAAATCACGGACAGGACACGGACAGGACATGGACATGTCATCAGAAAATGGTAGGGTCAGCAAGAAAAACCTAGAATGGGTTCGAATATTCAAACAAACACAATGCAATTTTTCTCCAAATTAAACTCAAGTCAGTTTGGATTAATAAAATCATTTTCATAAAAACATGTAAATATACATGTGTATTATGTTTTCCAGCTAATTATTTTATTTTGTTTGAACCTACGATTGACTCACCAGAGGATGTGCTTTTTTTCTTTGTCTTTGAAAGAGAATAGTTTTTTGCAGTCTTTACCTAAGTGGGTTTCTTTATACGCCGTCTGTAATAACGGCTTGCAAACCACTAGAGGGCAGCAGAAAATACCATCTGCTATTAAGACCAAGGACAGTCAGAAACTGACACAGTTGTTCTCAGAGGACACTTCCTGCACCCTCCTGGCTAAGAACTAAGAGTCACTTTCTTTGTGCAGCCTGGAATTTATTCTTACTTTCCCATAGATTCAAATGAATGCTACAAAACTTGTACTCATAATGAGATAGCAAATCTACTCTTATACACCTTCTTTATAAATTCTGAGCAGGTATTCCCTGCTTATTTGTAAGGAGGTGAATAATTTTAGTAGAATGGGCAATCTGTGATGGAAGCTATAACACAGTGAAGGAGTATGCAAAGTTCACCCACATCCTTATTGAAAGCTGTCAAGTAAAAGCAAGAAAATACTGCTTAAAGAGTTATTTTTCCATTAATTATTTATTTACTTTACATCCCATTTGCTGCCCCCCTTGCACATCCGTTCCCACCAACCCCCTTCCTTTCTCCTCTGATAGGGTGGAGACCCTGCTGGGTATCACTCCACCCTGGCACACAAGTTACTTCAGGACTAGGCACATCATCTCCCAATGGGGTCAGACAAGGCAACCCAGTTAGGGGAACAGGATCCATAGGCAGGCAATAGATTTAGAAACAACCCTCACCCCAGTTGTTGGGGGACCCACATGAAGACTGAACTATGCATCTGCTACATATTTATGGAGGGCTTAAGTCCCTCGATATGGTCAGTGGTTCAGTCTCTGAGAGACCCCAATGGTCCAGGTTAGTTGAGCCTAACAATCACTCCTGTGGAGTTTCTACCCCTTCCAGATACATAATTGATCCCCCAAAACTCTACCAAAGAACAGCTGTAGCTGAAAAACACCTTCAGCAAAGTGTCTGGATACAAAATTATCTAGAAAAAAAATCAGTAGCCCTACTTTATACAATCAATAAAAAGGCTGAGAAAGAAATCAGGGAAACAACACATGACATAATAGTCACAAATAATATAAAATATCTTGGTGTAACTCTAACCAAGCAAGTGAAAGACCTGTATGACAAGAACTTCAAGTGTCTGAAGAAAGAAACTGGAGATGTTAAAGAGTAATTTTAAAGTTTTAATTTACATTAAATTTGAATTTCTCTCATATTAAACAGAAATAATACAGAGATGGGGACCGATATTGAACAAAACATTGACAGAGAAGAAAGATCCTGAGCCCAGTTACACTGTGGTCCTTTCTCCAGCGTCTTCACAACTCAGTTCTTTGGACTCAGGTTTCTACTCAGTAAAATGGGAGCTGATTGAGATACTACCAACAGTTAAACCATGATCTACAGCAACAATAATGCTTTGATAAAAGGCCTGTGTGCTCAGGTAGTGAAGTTGGCCTTGACCTTGTAGGAAAAACATCTAAAAATTTGACTGCAGTAACTTTAATAGTCCGAGTGGAAAGATCTGAAAAATAACTCATATATAAAAAAAATCTAAGGGCAAACTTAGTGTCTCCTCTGCTGGCTTGTGAGTCCTGGGACTCTGCTGTCGCTTTCCACTTCTCTGTAGAAGCACTGAGGTTACAGATGTGCAGTACCACATCTGTCTTTTATATGGATTCTGGGGTTCTAAACTTCTGCTCCCTCTCTTGTACAGGAAGCAAGTACCCACTGAACCATCTTTGCAGACCCTCCTTGCCCACTTCTGTGGTAAGGATCATGAGTGCCCATCGGTTTTGGATCGTTGAAGGGAAGAGATAGGAAAGCAAAACTTTAATTTATAAAGCACATCCCTCAAAACTTGTTAATAGTTTCCCTCTGTGATCGTCTAACTGACACGGGAGAAACTTTAGCACAATCACCCATCCCCATAAAGAAAGCACAGCCTTAAAACTCTGCAATACTGCAGGGCCTGAGCTGGCTTTGTGATGACGCACTGTGCCGGGTGTGAGTACAAATCACAGAACTGAGAGTTCTTTAATTTTCACCTCAGCATGTGCCAAGCCTGCTACTGAGTCCTCTCCTCCCTTGGCAGTGCTGCAGTGCCAGAGCACACACCAGAAGCCATGATGAATGTGTCCTATATTCTAGGACAAAGTGAGGACAAGGTCAGAGGAAAAAATCAAATCAGAGCGGGTGTATACAGTTTGAGTTCAGCATATGACAAGAGACCTAACGGATCCCTTTTCTATTTGCCTATTATTTAAAGATTCCAAACATGTATATAATGAATCTTACTCACACACTCCCATTCCCTCCCTCTAGCTCCCTTAATGTATCTCCCTTCTTCCCCCCAAGTTCATGTATTATTTTACTTCCTTTTAAGTGTGTTGTGAGTATTTGCCTGCAAGAAACCCCTGCTTGTCAGGAGCCCATAGAGGTCAGAAAAAAGTTTATGATCTCCTAGAGTTGCAGATAGACAGACCTCTGTGGACTTCCATGTGTTGAGAAGCAAAAATAGGTTCGCTGCAAGACAAATACTTGCTTATAACTACTTGGATATTTCTCCAGTTCATCATCATGGTCGTCGGGGTCATGATCGTCATCACCATCATCAGTTTTACAATCTACTAAGGAGTTAGTATCTTTGAGTGTTTCAAAGAGGTTTCTGAGTTGTGCAATGATATTTTAAGATAACATGTATTAATTGGTTTTGTTACATTTTAAGTATAGAGAAAATATAAGTAAGTGAACACCATGCCTTATTATAGATGAAATTATTTATAATAATTTCATCTCCACCTAATAATATTGGTTTCATTAGAAAATTGAAAGTGTATTCCCTACAAATAAAGCCTACTAAAAATAGAATGATGTGAGGTACAAATACCAGTCACCTGGAGCGTGTGAATTTTAAAATTCAAAAATCCCTAGTAATCATTAAAAAAATAGAATAAGTAATTTAATAATGTATTATTATTAAACACAGCACAATTAAAACATTATCACTCCAATGTCCAACATTTTAAAATTGTTAGTTTCAGAAGTTGTGTTCCAGAGGCAGCCCCAGTTATTCCTCATATTGGCAGCCAAACCTGGTAGTGTAAGAATCACCAAATGGTACTGGCTTTGAAAGAATGAAGTGGTTATGGAGAGCAGGAGAGACTTGTCACTGAGAGACCAGGAGAGGCCATTGACCACGGGGTACAGCCTCATAGCAACTGAAGGTCTAGTACTGAAGGGGCAGTGCAGAGACATTGAGGCTTGGCATAATTAAGAATATTGCTAACAGTGCAGCCAAGTTGCAGCAGTAGACCACAGCATTTTGGAGATGCGAGCACCCTGGGATGACCACCAAGGACAGCAGCAGCCTTAAAGTGGAACCTACCTGAGCTTAGAGAAGCTGTGTGTGCTACAGAGGGCAGAGTTGGGGAAGTAACCCAAGCCCTTTGGAAGAGTCCAGAAGATGGTGTGTGAATCTCAGATAATAAGACATTGAGATATTTACACTTCAGAGTAATAGTCTAACTGTTCACATATACATCCTCATTATTTTATTAATGATGGAATGGAGTGCATGGACTTTAGTAGAGATACCAAGATCAAAACAAAAGTGAGTGGTAAAACCAATGTCTGTACCTGAAACCCAGTGTGCTAAAGCCCCACAAATCATAATATAAATCAACAGTATCTTCTAGATGTGGCCAAATCAGATGGTTATAAAGGTTGTGTATCTATGCTCAGGCAAGTGGAGGTTTTTTTAATAAATATGGCAGGTGGATTTTCCCTAAGTTGCCAATGATGCTGCCTCTGCCATTACAACCTTCTCCCTCCCTCCCTCCCTCCCTCCCTCCCTCCCTCCTTCCCTCCCTCCCTTTCTCCCTCCCTCCCTTCCTTTTCTACTGCCTTCTCCTCCTCTTCAGCTCCTCCCCCTCTATTCCCTCTCCTCCTCTTCTCCTCTTTCCTTTCCTTCCGTTTTTGGTTAAGGTTTTTATTTTAGCTCACATATTGGGATATAGTCCACCATGGTGTTGAAGTCATGGCAGCAGGAATTTAAAACCCTGCCTTAATTTGCACCTACATTCAGGAAGCAGAAAGATGAGAATGTTGCTGTTCAGCTTTCTGGTTTTATTCTTATAAGTATCTTTCATTTATCCATTGACAATCTCATACATACACATGGTGTATCTTAATCATATCTATCTCTATTTCACCCTTCCTTCCCTTTCTACCCCAAGCATGTCCCCTCTAACTTTCATGTTCTCTTTTAAATTTATTTAGTTGTGACCCGCTGAGTTTGGTGAGAGCTGCCTGCTGGGATGTTGACTGATCTTGTTGACGTTGCCTTGTCTAGGTATTGTGCAAGTCTTCATAGCGATGGTGAGCTCATGAGTGCAATAACCAACTATACCAGCTCCTCACCTTCCAACTTCTGTTTGGATTTTCAAAAGTGGCCTTTGCTTCTCAGTACGGTAACTCTAAGCTCACTGGTTTATTTATAACTACTACCTCATTGAATTTTAGCAATAACTATGGCAGGTCATATGCCAACTTCTGAGCAGAGACTATTCAGCATTTGTATCTAATTCCTGCCTCCCCAACTTCGCTTTTGTGTAACTGTTACAAAACTCCTCTGGTGGTGGGAGGCAAAGAATGTTCTGCACTCTAGCCGAGATGCTGCAGGATCTAAAATGGAAGTCCCTTGCAAAGTTACTGCATCTGACAGCTCTCTCCCATGCTTTCCCAACCCTTGCATAGATCAGTTTTAGTATTTTTTTTCCTCCAGTGTTCCTATTATTCATCTTGTTTTCCTGTCATCCAAGTTCCTCCATGTGTGAACTAAGATGCTTTGCCCATTATTTATATGCACACATGACTCCTGCTGAGAAGGTAACCTACAGACTTTGGATATTATATGACCTATCACTTCTTGATAAGAAGGTGCAAGATTTTGTTATCCTATCTGCTTCTGTTGGGGTCAAAACTACATCATTTGGGGGTGGCTCCTCGCTGTAATCATTCACCAGGGCTGCTCACACCACAGATTTCACAATGCTCTAGAAGGTTATTCAACTTTTCTCCAGGTAACATTTAAAACTTTTGTTTTCAAGGACAAATATTTTATCCTCTCACCACTAATTCCCAAATAGATATCACTCCTACACCGAGATGCCAGAGGAACTGTCTGGATGCTGGGAACAAGTGTGAAGAGCTGGTCACCAATGTCCATTCGGAACAGTATCTTCCATGTCAGGGTGTGTTAGCTCTCAGAACATTGCTCTCTTAATTACCTTAGCAAGAAAGAGTGAGGCTGCCCCGTGGTCAGGAAGGAAAGGCAACCAAACAAAACAATGGAAAGAACTGGGAACTAGATCCATTTCATTCCTGCTGAAGACTGATCTCAGGCCCTCAGACATAGTAATCACAGGCTAACTGAACCAGCAGAACTATTGCTCAGTGTGTTAAAGAACACTTTGTAGCAATTCACCAACGAATGAAGATTCTGAGTTTGAAAGTAGGTGATTGCTTAAAGCATAATCAATGGAATGGTTGAGTTCCTGTCTAGATTAAATAAACACATAGAAGTAGCTGGAGGAAAATGCTGGCGTGCTGGGTAGTCCCTCTATACCACAGATCCAGTCCATTTTCAATTATGTTTAATTTATGAATCTGCCTGTACAGAAAATACAGACTCCTGCCCCTCAAGTCAGTTCCATCCAGAGGAAAGAAGAAAAGTACTATGGTTTAATGAAAATAAAAATTCTGAGACAGTTCATAAAGCATGAATTATGTTTCCTAAATGGACAATTGTCATGATTATCTCTTGTCCTAGCTTGGTTTTTGTTCCTATGATAAAAAAATACCATCATGAAAAGAAACTAAAGAAAGGTTTATCTGACTTAAAATTCCAGATCACAGTCCACTTCTGAGTGGAAGTCAACGCAGTACAACTTGAGGAATCCCATCTGCAGTTAAGAACAGACAGGATGGGCAGGCATCTGGGTCCTGGCTTGCCTGCTTGCTGATTTAAGTAGCTTCCTTCACTCTCATGCAATTCAGAGCTTTCCCTATGGAAGTGGTGCTGCCTACAGTGAGTTAAGTCCATTGAAAACCAAGACAATCCCCACAGATACACCCATGAGCCAACCTGATCTATGTAATTCTTCAACTGAGGCTCTATTCCAATGGCTCTCAACCTTTCTACTGCTGTGACTCTTTAATATAGTTCCTCATGTTGTGTTGACTTCCAACCATAAAATTATTCACACTGCTACCTCATAACTGTAGTTTTGCTATAGTTATGGTCATAATGTAAATATTTTTGTTGTCTAGTGATCTTAGGTGACACCTGTAAAAGGGTCATTTGACTGAACCAAAGGAGTTGTGACCCACAGGTTAAGAATGGCTGCTCTATTTCCAGGTGTCTTTAGGATATGGTGGGTAGACGTTGAGAAAATTAATCACAACCATATACAGTTAATTGGGTGTAATTAATCTACTTATATATAAAGATTTTCCATTAATTATTATAAGAAGATTAAAATATGCCTACTATGTAATCGTTACTACTTTAAGTGCTGAAGCTACAATAGAAAAAATAGACAATACAGAACATTTTAAACAGACAGAAAGTGTGTGTACAGAAATGGGAATCTTCAACGGTTTTAATTAGAATTTCCAAACTGTGACATAAAGTCTCATAACAGTGAATAAGCCATTATAATTATATGTTGTATGAAAAGAAAACCGACACTTTTATTCTAATAGAATATTCACATTCTTCTAAACTGCCTGAGGTGGAGAAGTCCGCTGGATCGTTTCAAGTATTTTCAGCAAAAAGAAAATGAGTACCCAGTAGAAATTGGTGAAAACATATTCAATAATTTCTATAATTGTAATCAAACTGGCTCCACAGAATAGTCCCAGCTGACCGCCAACATCTGCTGTAATAAAAATTCATAAAGAAATTACATTTTATACAACAAAAGTAAATATTATTATATATAATATTTGAATCCAATAATTTTATTACAACTGATATGTGAAGACACATAAATTATATTATTTTCAAATTTAGTATAAACAAAATAATACACAGTAGTAATATCGAATAATAATATTCACACGAATCATTTGCAAAAGGAGATGGTATAAAACTATTTCCAATAATTGATTTAAACTTTGGAAGACTAGAGTTCTCTGGAATTCTAGAATTAACTACAATGTAATGTGCACTCATGAAATGCTAAGCAGAACTGGAAATTGGTACCAAATGGCCTTACAGGATTATGCTGTTTTCCAAGATAATTTTCAAGCATGTGGCTCTGCTAGTATCCTAATTACATTTTATATTAAATATTAAAATGGTTCATTTAACCAAAATATATAACACTGCATTTTAAAACATGTTTTTAACTTACATCGATACTCACAACATTTACATCTGAACAATTTGTAAGTCTGTGCTTCTAAAGTACGAAGGACACTCAGTTTTTGGCCTTCATCATAACCATCTCTAAAACCTTTCCTGAAAAACTCTGTTGAAAATAACTCCCTAATTTCCTCCATTCTCAAGAACCCAGCCATCTCCCTTTTGATTTCCCCCATAGATGTCCCTGTTCTAGTACTGCCTTCTAAAGAAGATTACTTTATTAATAATCTGTTTGGACTCATCTTTTAAAAAGTAGTGTTTGCTAAGTGCACTCTGGAAGTGTGTTTTCTGCCAGAGATTTGAAGAATTTGGATAATACCTCCCTACCCAACTCTCAACTGCTTGATCTGACTAGGCTTATGCCTGCATCTAATGCTCTCCTCTGATTCCTGTGTGCCTTCCTTGAGTGTGTAACTGCATCTAGAAAATCAGTAGTTTGTTGAAGACTCCGTGCTGCAATAGCAGAAGCTAAGAGCAGCTGTAAAGGAAATGAAAAATATTGCTTGCTTAGGACCATTTTACTTTTCCCTAGGATGAAACACTCTGTGGAAGTCTGAGGTAAAGTACTGTACAGTAGTTACATAGGATGTGTATGTGTGTGTGTATGTGTGTATAACTGTGGATACACACACACACACACACACATATATATATATATATATATTTTTATATACATACATACATACATACATACATAAACACATATATATGTCATATATATATATATATATATATATATATATATATATATATATATATATATCATGATAGGCAAATTGAAGGGAAAGCAACTGCGAGTGAAACTTGAGATCCACATCTTTTTTGGTAAAATCCTGTGTGGTGGGGTCACAGTGACCAATGTTTCCTAGGGAGTACAAACACTGGTAGGAGACAAGGACAAATGACTCTTCTCTCTCCACTGACAACCTGAGCCCTGTACAGAAAAGTAGTCTGACAGACAATGAGAGTTGAGGGAGGAGTTAACACACTTACCAAGTAACTCAGGCACACTCACGGCCTTTTGTTGCTGCGTTATCTTATAGTTTAAGTCGCTATAGTTTATTTCAATGTTTACAAGATTCTCCCTAGGGATAAAAACAGAATGAACAAGGCTTGCAAGTGTCACTACAGCTTTTCATCTATGTTTTAGATTCAGGAACCATTTAACACTGCAGTGGATCCAAGATGAACTAGCTCAGTATTAATTCCGTTAGCATTATCTTGCCATGGTGATATTTATAAAAACACACACATGGACCCCCCCCCACAACCCACATGCACACATACATACACACACATGCACAAAACACACATGCTTGCATGCATACACAGACACACACACACACACACAGACACACACAGTCACACAGACATACACACACACACACACACACACACATGCACACACAGATACACACACACACACACACACACACACACACACACACACACACACACAAAACCAAAGCAGCCCTTTCCCTCAACACCTCATAAAGTTTCTATGCCTCAATTTTGAGAAACTGAAGAAAGACAGAAAATGTGCTTATCTAACTGTGGCCCAATACATTTACAAACTTTTGGATTATAATCTTAATTCTAGTCTTGACCTTTCCAAGTTACTTAGATGATCCTGAAGAAGTAGTGTTGTTTCCTTTCCAAGGTCAGTATAATAGAACTGAGCCTACAGGGTTTAGTGAGAAATTAAATATGAACCAGAGTAAATATAACCCGGCTGTCCTTCTGATAAATGCTGTCTTGTTTATTGCTGACACACTTGAGCAAAGACTCTATTTTCTTAACGTACTTTATAGATCTTCACATGTGTTCAGAGTAGCTCAATGCCATCTTAAAAACCAAGATTCTTTATATAGTCAGAGGCCACAACTCTCTTTTCTCTACCTAGACCTCACTTTTAAATTCCAATCATGTATTTGAATAATTTTTGATAATTCCACTTGCTTGTCTAATAACTTAATACATTCACACTCATTCCAAGTCAAAGTGTTGCTATTTTCCATTTGGCATCACTAACCAATCTAAGAGGAAATCCAGTGTCTGGACCCATCAGCATCTACATAGAGTAAGTCCCATTGCCTCACACCCATTGCCTCACACCCAGTGCTTCACACCTATTGTCTTACACCCAGGGTCTCAACCCATTGCTTCTTTAACTGCCTCATACCTACTGCTTCACACTGTTTGCCTCACACCCACCCACTGCCTCACACATTACTCTTCTCACCATCACCCAATACATCACAATCTCACTAGGAGTTCTGTAGTAGTTGTCTGGCAGGACAAAATGCTTCAGTTTGAGGTATTCCACACCAGCAGATACCCTCTGTTCTTCACACCATAATCTATATGTTTTCAACCTGATAAATCAGGACACACTGGCTTATTCCTTTGGCTATCCTGTGGCACTATTAGTGAAACGTCTGCATGGACTTTTGTAGAGTTCTGCTCACTTCTGCTCAATGTCATTTCTACTCACAGTCCACCAACCTGAAGACAAGTCTTTTTACTCTGGCTTCTCTAGATGATTTTCATCCATCTTTTCTGTTACAGCACTTAATACTATTTAATACAACTCACATACTTGTCATCCATGTCCTCCAGAGCAGAAATATATGCAATAAGGCATGGCTTTCATGTTTTATCCATCAAGGCATTCCCATGCCTATTAGAGCCAATGAATCCGACCACCCAATACATGTTCCATTGTATATTTGTTAAAATCACAACAACTTAAAGATGAAACCAACAAACCTGTGGCTAAATATTAGCCTATCTGTGCTGTAAACTGAAGTTGAAACCAATTACCACATGATCTTCAGATAACAATAGGAATTTTAATAGAGAATGAACCCCATTAACAATGTTTCCTGAAATAGTATAGCATTCCTCTAACATAGCTAAGAACCATGGATATAAACCACTTTCCTTATTGGTTACAGTCTGGGGAATCAATACTCTTATGTACTTAATTTAAAAAGCTCCATTAATGTGTGTAGTCGATTTCCATTAATCCTAATGCTCCGTAACAGGAAAATGTCCAATAGTCACATAGATCCTCCTTGGAGGCTGTAATATTTATGAGGGATGAAATAGTTACCAAAGTGAAAGAAGAAACAGTGTTGCCATGGGGATTCGGAAGTTTTAGTGACACTCTCATCTTGTGTTCTCTACTGTGCTCTTAATTTGCATGCACACTGCTAATATTGTTTGACTTTCTGAGCTAAACATTAATGATCATTTACAGAGACTATCCATCTGTGTTTTCTGGAGACGAAAAATTCCTCTTCTACACAAATATTGTGATATTTATGCAGCTTTTCTGTTAGTTGACTCATCCACCTGTGTGGGCCCCCCTGCAATGGAGAGTCAGGGTAATAATAAAATCATTCTATTAAGTTCAAGAACACTTGCTTGTCTTAGGAAAAAAACATTGTTATAAAATAAAATTAGTTTTAATAACAGCAAAGAGGTAAAAGAAAAGTGATTATGTGTCTATATTACTAGCCTCTAGGGGCTTGAGTATTAGTATAGCATTAGAGGGAATGGCCTAGCTATGCACAAAGCAAGCCATTTTGTACAACTTTTATTTCAAAAATCCCCCAATAGAACAATTTAAAACACCCACTTTTATAACCAATATGATTTGATCAAATTCTGTCACAAACAAACACGAACTCCCTGCTACACTGTGGCCATGATCAGGTAAGTTAAACTTCCCTGCATCTACACAGCAGTGCTCAGCAATAGCTGGGTGGTGTGCTGGCACAGTCACAGTCTGTAGTTCATTTCTGCCCCAGGAAGAAAGATGTGCAGTGTGCTTCATGGTTTCCTGAGAGGTTTCTTCTCTTTACACCTTTTGCTAATTCCATTGATACTATCTGGCATATGTTTCCTGACACTATGGTAGAATCCTTCTAACGTCTTGCTAGCCGTGTCTGGCAACCCCTCTGTCTGGACATATTTGCTCTGATACCTGCCTTTTCATCCTGGTCACAGCTTCAGCTAGTCCCAACCACAAAAGGTTACTACTATGTTGATTAAGAGAGGTTTATTAGTAATAATCAGTGGGTTAGAAAAGGAAATTGTTAATGGTGCATATTTATGAAGGTTGTATTTTTAATTCATCATTGCATCTCCAGTACTATACTTTACAAATAAAATAATTTTGAATTCAGAAGGCATTTAAAAAATGATTTTCTTTATCATGCTTAAAGATATTGACGTAACACTTCACTCAGAACAGTTTTCCATATTTAAAACAAACACAGAGGTCTGTATTTAAAAAAGATATAATTGTGATTTCTTTGTTTTATATCTAGTATATGTTGTGATTTATACCTAAGAAGGCCTGTTCTTTTGAAATGCCTTTTTAAATTTTCTGATTAGTAGAGATATTGTCTATGATTTTATAGAAGGATTTTTTTTAAAACTTTATTAAAACAAACCCTAAGGTAAACTGAATCAGAACACGCTTTTAGTAAGGTACTTAGCCATGCAAGTATCGGTGAACATCAACTCAGTTATTGTATTTTTTATTTTAGGAGTTGTAAATACTAATACCAACATACTACTCCTGCTGGTTCAGGCCCTAAATCTATAAACAAAACTAACACACACACACACACACACACACACACACACACACACACCACCTTAGCTTTCTGAGCTATAGTGCCAAAGTTGGTAAAAGACTAAAGCCTGGCCAGGAGTTTCCCTGGAGTGGAGACCAAAGCTTACTATAGGCTTGGTAGCCTGACCACTTGTAAAATAGATGTACCACACCTTCTAACTTGAAAACTCTCTTTCCAACCTCTTTTGAAAATATTGCTCAGTGCCTCAGAACAGATCTGAGACTTTGTAGCACTGTCCTTGGTTCCTGGTGCTTCCTACCTGCTTGGACTTTCTAGAGATCACAACCTGTTTATGATGGAACAGTTACATTTAAAGATGAGCATCCTGCATGCCTGGAGAAAGAGCTGGCTTAACAATACACTATGCTGGGAAATGGTTCATCCAAACAAAGGGCTTCTTTACTTGTCATCAATAATTCTGAAGGTTTGATCCCACCCTGTGGAGTTAAGAATCTACCTAAGTACATTATTCCAAGTAGAAAATTAGGGGCAAGAATTAGATACTGGCAATGGTCTGTTTTCCTTTGTGTGTGGATTATGAATATAAAGTCAGGAAGGCACAGCAAGGAATGAGAAATTCAGCATTTGTCAGTTGGCTAAGTCTCAGCAGTTTCTCTTGGTAACAATGAGGAATGAACCTGGTATAGGTGTTTTGGAGAACACACCATTTAAAGACCTTGTTGAGGGCCACTAGCCAATGTTTTTAGCATTGTTACCATACAAAACTTCCAGGTTCCTTCTTTTCACTATTCATTTCTAGTTGAGTAGTACTTCAGATAAGCATAGGCTTTTCAATGTTCTCCGTCTATGCCAGTCTGGAAAGTTTGTTACTAAAATATGGCAAAATATATTTTTAAAATGAGATAGCTTTGGCTTCCTTCCTCTAAAAGACATTACAATTTCATTACAACTTTGCCTTTATCATTTTCCAGGACCAACATGGTGTGGAAAAGAGAAAACTAATTTGACACGAAGTTTTGGAGTTAGAATCCCATGCCATTGAAACTTAGTGTGCAGAGACCAAGTTCCTTCCACATCATTGGCTACCTTGGTAGTCAGTTATTTAAAACTCAATGAACTTCCACTTACTGTGGTAAGATAAAAATAATTTCTTCTTCACTTACTTTATATAGTTATTAGGAGACTCAAAACACAGAAGGTACAGGTAAAGGCTTGTTGGACTTTAAGCATTAGCTAATATTAGTTAGCCTTCATATTTTCTCCAGTCAGGTTAGCAAAGAAAAAAAAAACATAAAAAATGTCTTCCGTCAGCATCCTAAGAGTCTGTTTAAAAGCTAAAGTAGGGGGCAAGAAGATGTGATTCTACCTGGTTTTAAATTCCTATTGTTTTCTTTGTTAGCCCAATGTCATCTGCATTGCCTTCTTCAATTGACTACCATGTCATTTCCTGAGACTCCAAGTGTTCAGTAAAGAAAAATTAGCATCTCGGAAAACCAAAAAAAGAAAGAAAAAAAAAGAAAAATTAGCATTAATCATGAATAATTTATAAGACTAACTTGATTACCGGATATATTCTTGGCTTTGATTCAGTTTCCTGGCAAGAAACTTTGTTGCTCTTTGACTTGGGAAAGTAGAATAAGACACAGTAGCTGGGTATTCTGTTTCTTCACATGACACAGGGCAGCTGGACTTGTGTGTTCCCATCGTGCACAGTCCCTTCCGCTCAATGTGATCTGAAATGGAAGGCAGAACAATGGGCTCACAGAAGACTCCACAATGGAGGATAAAACTCATGGTTTCTCCTTCGGTATTTAAAATGTAGTTAACTCTGCTTAATATTTTAGTTAGCCATGCTTATATTTTACTGTTAATAAAACCAACAAGACAGAATATAAAAGTTATAACGTTGATCCCCAGATTCACTGGAGCCACATCTTCATTAAGAATGAGAAGGTCTAGGAAGCTCCTGGACTGTTTCCATGTAAGATCAACTGTTTGGACGGACCAGGATGGAGAGTAGTGTGTGCCATGCCATTTTGAGATATAATTCGAGGCTACACTTATCTTTAGACTTAGCTTAAATCAGAGTGAAATACTCTGTTGGCTTAAGGCTTCTTGTTTCCATGGTCCCTTAGCTTTTCAGGAGGCCCCAAGATTCTCTGTCTACCATGTTGTCACTGTCAAACTATGCATTCCTTTACCTACATACACACAATCCAACACATGTAAACTCAGTTTTTGTACAGACACTCACATGCATGTACTCTGACGTACTCCCACACTCATATACATGAATCGCCTACACATGCAGGCATGCACACACTCACACTCACACACTCTGACATGCTCATGTGCTCGCAACACTGTACTGACATTCACATGACAGCTTTGTGACCCTATTTTATTACAGCAGCAACCAAACTGCTGCATGAGTGACTTTTCCTGGGTTCTCTCACAGCTTTTCCAGAAATAGGAAAGCATCAGTTTGGAAACATAAATCTGATTCATTTTGTTTTCAACATGACATTTGCATATATGGTTGGGAAACTCAAGACAATATAAATTCTACTTTTATCCCTAGACCTTGAAATATTTTATAACGGTTGAAAAGAAAATGTTAATTCTATTGCTGCTGTCTTAAAGACATTTCTGGAATCGGTTGGAAATGAAGGCTTTCATAGAAGAGTAGAATGATTAGTTATGTCAACTTAGAAAAACCTAGAAACATCTGGGAAGAGAATTTCAATTAGAGATTATCTAGATTGGGTTGGCTGAGGCCATGATTACAGTATATTATTTATTTTGATATTAATTAAGGTGAGAATAGTTCCTAACTGTGGGTGGAAAGATTTAAGACAGTTTCACAAACCATGGGTCGTGACCCACTCTCAAAGTTAAATAATTATTTCACAGGGGTCTCCTAAGACCATCAGAAAGCACAGACATTTACATTATAGTTCATAACAGGACAATTACAGTTATGAAGTAGCAACATAAATTATTTTATGGTTTGAGGCTACCACAACCTGAAGGTATTAATGGTCACAGCACTAGAAATGCTGACAACCACTGATTTAAGGGCTCTTGAAGACCTTGAAATGCACAAGTAGGGGAAGTAAGGTGAGAACAAGTGTGCATTCATCAGCTCACTCTTCCCTTCTCTTAACTGTGGCAGTAACATGTGATGTGATCAGCAGTCCCTGATTTCCACCACTTTGATCTCCCACAGTGATGATCTGTATGTAGGCTAGAATTAGGAGCTTTTCTCCTTTTTCCCCTGGGTTGTTTCCATAAGTTCTTATGTCCCAACAACTGAAACAAATATAAGACAAAGATATATAATATATTACATTTTAAGATGTCAAAACCTAATTATGAAGTTAATTATATGGCTCAAATTATATAAACATGGAATATAATATTGGGATCTATGAAAATATGTAGGCAAAATAAAGCTATTTAAGTTGTTGCCAATAAATAAGACAGGTGTGTTTATGATTTCATTTACACAAAAACATTATATGTGACACATGTGTGTAAATAAAAGAATGATTCTTAGAAAATATAAATGATTTTCAAACTAACAAGCTTTTACTAAGTATTATGTGTTTCATTTTCTAATTTGGAATATTTCATCTAGTGGTAAAAATGTTTTAGTAATGCAATAAAAGTCATGGATATTTTGATAATATAGAGAGCAGAGGTTATAAACAACATAACGATTTGGAAATAAACCTGTGAGCTCTTGCTGGTACTTTGTTATCATGACCTCTAACTTAGAGATAACCTGTGGTCAGAGGGAATGTTCTTTTACTATCTATGTTTATGTAGCAAATATTAAGAAACTTCTAAAAAAAATCTTTATGTAGTTTTTTTTTTCATTTCTAGTATGTCTATAATGTTGTTTCATATCTTATAGTTCAATAATCTTATATAAGCTTTCAAAGTAAAAGAGTCAAGCCACTTACCAAGGATGGGAGACACACAGTTGTAGTATTTTAGTAGGTCACACTCTACACCATTTCCTTAAAAACAGTAAGTGTAACATATAAAGAGTTTTCTGGAAGTAAGTTTCTCCCATTAAAGATGATGAAGTTTTGCACTGTACACCTAACTGGAGAGGTAATTCAGGGATTGATTGTGGATATGGTTACCTGATTTCACTGGATTCTTTACTTTTGAGGTTGCAGTTTATTGAATTCAGGACCTTTATACGTGCTAAGCACACTCCCAACACTGAGACACCTCACTACTGACACAGTCACCCCCATCACTGACACAGTCAACCCCTCCACTGACACAGTCACCCCTCCACTGAGATACATACGGGCGCCAGACTTTTAATAAAATTAGTAACCTAAATCAAAAGAATATTTCTTCCCTATATCTTACTGCCTATTTATCCCTCATATGGATGATTATTCTTTGGAATATGAACTCACAGACATACCAGAATCCAAGGAAATGGTTTGTTAAGAAGAACAGTGTTTTGATTCTTTTTGCTCATCTCTTCAAATCAAGTCTTTGGGTTTATTTTTGTCTTATTTTATCCTGTTCCATAATCTTACGATGAAGGAATTATCATTTTCCAGATGAATAACTAAATTTCAGAGTGGTTTGTCCTAGACTATGTAGTTAGAGAGGCTTTGAAGTAGTCTCTCTTATGTCCTGCTCTGTTTATATATTAATGTTATTTTTTGCTATTAGTACTAATACATAAATACATATACAAAATGTTCTTATCCACAATCGTTCACACAATGTTGAGGTTCTAGAAGTGCCAATATTCATCATGCACCTCACATTGATCTTGAGACAAAGAAGAGAAAATTTACAGTATATATAGGTTTACTCCCTGGGTAGATTAAAACAAAACAAAACAAAACAAAACAAAACAAAACACAACAAACATGGCCTATAAATCTAGCAGGGTATTTTTTTATTGGTATAACACATGTGGTTTCTGAGGTTAGCCACAATGCTTACTCAATAATCCTCAAACGCTAGAGAAGACTGTCCTCTGAGAATTGTGGACAATTGTAAGAATGCTTGTGAGAGTATAGAGGAGAGTTATTTGTGTCTCAAGTAGAAGAAATTTAAAAGAGTAGTAGGAGGAAGTGGAGAGGGAAGGAGGAGAAGGAGGAAGAGGAGGAGGAGGAGGAAAGAAGGGAAAGAGGGAAAGAGGAGGGGAGGAAAGAGGAATAATGTGCTAGTACACACTTCCATTTTCTTACTTTTTTAGTGAAATAATATTTTTGTGAGCCTTATTGAGGAACATATAGAGATAGAAACTGATAGATAAATAGAAAGAGAGAGAGCATAGATAGAATGAGCAAGAATATGAATGATTTAGATAGATCAGAGCAGCAAGGAAAATAATCAAACTGTTTCGGTCTTTCCATTTTCAATTGTGTAATAACCTACATCTCTTTATGAATACCCTAAGGAAAGGCAGCAGAATAAATATAAATTAAATTGTTCATAACTTCTTGTTGTTACCTTACAAGAACCCTGCCCCTGAGGACACAGTTCTCCTATTCTACAGAAAACAGAAAAGATAATTTTCCCTTCCAGAAATCTCTGTGACGTGTCCGTGCTTTCAAATGTACCCACTGAGGTTATATGGGAATGGAAAACAACTCAAAGACACACTAACTTCCTACTCTTCAAATTAAGCAACGTGGGGAGAACTTATCAGTCTCCATCTACCTGGAAGCAGAAAGGGCAGACATCCACACAGCCTTTGTATGTGCCGGGCTTTGCACTCCTTCAGACAACCGTAAGTGCTGTAGGTAATGAAGTTTCTCAGCTTGATGTTGGGATTGCATTCTCCCCAGGGGTACTCCTGGTGGACAGTCTGAAGGCAGAACAGATGCTCGTTAGGGGACTGACCTCTGTTGATCCATGTACGCTGTACACTTTTACTTACCTCACAGTTCTTCCTTTATTTTTTTGATACACTAAATTTACCCATTTGTCCACACTTCTAACATGAAAGTACCTGAAGGCCATTATCTATCGATAGCAGCCTTTAAACATTTAAGCTAAATGTTATTGAAAACACATAGGCTAACCATCCAAAAAATTAATTCACATAAGAACAAAAAACATTTATGCAAATATTATGTCATGGTTGTACACAGGGTACTCATAACTCATCCACCAATATGACAGAAGCCGGTCCTTTACGGAGCAACCACCATCTAATGTGCATCAAGTAGGGGCCATTTTATGTTACTTCACTTAAACTTTCTAGCTGGAAAGGAAAAGCTATCCACATACCAAGAGAACAAGAGAGTGGATGCAAATTCAGAAAGCTAATTAGTGAATTTCCAGAGTAAAATATTGTCATGTGGAAGCCTGTCACAAGGACTAGCTGGTTTCCATATCTGCTTCTTTTCCACCTTAGTTTTTTAGGTGATTTTCCCAAAGGAAGCATTCAATTCTAAAGCTTACTTTTGATCCTGTTTTAAAAAAGATCTGAAGTAACCTTGGATTTAATAGGCTTCTGTGGGATTTTTCTGAATAGGCTAACTTAGGTTGTACATAGAAATAGACTGCCGAAGAGTCTACAGTTAAAGGAAAGGAATCTGAAATGGAATGCTGGCCTGTTCATCCATGGTTAAAAGCACAGGAGAAAAGGGTCTCCCATAAGAAAGGTTGTCACTGGGAAGAGAGACCCCTTGGTATTGCAAACTTTATATGCTCCAATACAGGGGAACACCAGGACCAAGCAGGGCAGGGGGAGGGTATAGGAAACTTTCGGGATAGCATTTGAAATGTAAATTAAGAAAATATCTAATAAAAAATGTGGAAAGAAAGAAAGAAAGAAAGAAAGAAAGAAAGAAAGAAAGAAAGAAAGAAAGAAAGAAAGGTTGTGTGTTTAATGGATTTCATCACCAGCTCATTCCCTCTGTCTCCCCTTCTCCCATGTTCTTACCTTCAGTTGGCGGATGGTCACCCTTGCATGCATTCCCACAGGAGAAGACAAACCTAAGCCATCAAACTGTGGCTCCTTCTTTGGTGAGTGAATAACAAAGATGACCCCGGCATCAGCAAAACCCGGGATTGGGTTGTCAGTGAATTCCTCCTGAAGTGAACACAGATGTGGTTTTATTGATCCATATTGTATTCAATTTCCTAAAGTCAGTTACACCACTTTAGGCTTCAAATCTATTGTGTGTGAGAGATGTGGAAATTGGCTGTCTGAAACACCCCTTTTCAGGCTGGATCCTATAGGCTCCTGTGTCTGAGTGAGTGTCCCAGTGCACTTGCGTCAGTTGCTCCTGAGTGAATCCACATTGTTTTCCCTGATGACCTCCCTTCCTCTGTCCTTCTCTCCAAGTGACTTTCAGAAATTCCTACTTGCCTGTTCTGTTCTGATACAAGTGCATTAGAGAATCATTGGACTCTCCCTTCTCTCTAATTAAAGCCCAGACCTTACTTAAAATTCAAATGTGTTCTTCAATGATTGTTGAAATGAATACTATTTCTTTAACTATACTTAAAAATATATATTATTTATTTTATGTATATGAGTGCACAGTTGCTATCTGCAAACACACCAGAAGAGGGTGTCAGATCCCATTACAGATAGCTGTGAGCCACTATGTGGTTTCTGAGAATTGAACTCAGGACCTCTAGAAGAGGAGTCAGTGCTCTTAACCACTGAACCATCTCTCCAACCCAACAACAACGTTTGTTTTTTAAATATATAAATGTACATCAGGTAAAGATACAGGTAAATTTCTAGTGATGCAGTAGTTTCGGGTTATAAGAAGGTGGGTGTGTGTGTATAAGGATTTTGCAGTGAATCAATCCACTGTTGTGCAAGCATCCTTGAGGAGCATGCTTTAGATTCCTGTAATTCAGAGACCCATTTCTACTGGATATTTTAAAACACTCTAAGAAACATTGACAAGGTTGGTTTACAGAAATAGCTGGATGCCATTTATTTAAGAAACATTATATTGCATTTGTAGGTTTCAACTGTATTATACACTTATTTTGGATTATCTCATAATAAAAATTCATAATTAATGTTTAAACTAACACCAGGGCTATTATCTAAATATTTTAAATATTGGTCAAATATTTGCTGAGTGCAGGGTTGAATTTTGGCATGAATATAATCATTTTGAGTGGGACACAGGAGGAAGTTGTAAATATATTAACAGAAAGCAGCCACGCCTTTATTAATGTTTATGGGAATAGAGTAATTTGCTATGATTCAAAATGAGGTGACCATTGCTCTCTGACGCTCATTGTCTTTGACTACTCAGTATATCAGAATGGCAGAAAATCATGTATAAAGCCTTGGTAGCATAGGGCAGGGATGGGAGCTAGTCATCTAGCACCTATGTAATAAGTACAATGCAGTTCTTAGATGTTGAAATACCTGAGTTGCAAGTCAAAAATAACTTTCTAGGCCAATCACCAAGCAAAAGGAAACCATTGATCGACAAAGCTTAAGTACACTCATGTGCTATTCTAACTGAATACATTTTTGTCTTTTCAGAGAATTCTGACTAATAAACTACACACAAAAGTTATTCTAAAAACAATGTTTCAATGTCCAGATGAAAATTCTACTACAATTATGTTTTTAAATTGTCATTACCTATATACACAGCATGATAGAACTTGCCATTTCTTTATTTTGCTGCACAAACAGTCCCTGGAATCATGATACTAGAAGTGAGTAGTACACTGTAAATGTCTATCTTATACCTGGATGATCTCCTTTCTGAAACTCTAAGACAACAGTAATTCACAATCCATGGGGCATTCGAAAAAAGTGTCCCAGGTGAGATAAACTCTGCTGGTGCAAGTTATTTGACAGAGCAATAAAAGTGGAAACCTGTGCCCTCTCTTGTTGCTTTTCTACGCAGACTGAGATGAAGCAAAATGGATACCTGATGGACATCGAGGAGCAGCTTTAAGCCTCTTCCAGACACACTCACTTTATTCTTGCTTTGGATATTCTCACCGTAGTTAAAAGTGAAGCAATTCCCATATTCGGTAAAGACGTGTTTGAAATCCTCCAATATGAAAATGAGCCAAGTAGAGCACAATCAGTAGGAAATTCCTCAGACTCCCAAATTCCAATTACTCTATCATATTTTTATACTTGCAATTGTTTATATGAGGAGGCCTATATTAGCAGGATTTGATAGTTTGGCAATTTGTGCATGTATTTGATGAACAGTTTTCATTTGTATGATGATCTTTTAGGTCAATTTACATGTTATTTTAAGTGATACACTTTTACATATGGTTAAGCTTTTTTTTTTTTTCAATTTAAAATGACTTATTTCACTTTTTTACTAATGATTCACATAACCACATTGTTAGCCTTTGATGATGGCTTCCGCACCCTTCTTTTGGGTACTCAGTGCTTCCTCATGTTTCCTGGAAGCAGTCATATTTTGCTTCCAATTGATCTCTTTTGATAATCCGTTCCATTCTCAGAGATATACATGTTATATAAGTTTGATGGTCGGCAAGCCCCAACATCTTTCCTCAGCAACTGGTTTAAGAACAAGGATGAGCCGTTGAATTATCCCCTGGATTCTTGAGTGCTACTGTGTCACTGTGAGAAAAGGATTGGTGGCTGAAGTTTGGGCTCTCTGTGTGAAGAGAGCATACCAAAAGTAGGCAGGCAAAGTTAGCAGATGAAAAGTGGGCTCGTGGGTATAGCGTTTTCTAAAGCCAGTTCTGCTTTTTGATTACCCACTTAAATTAACCAATTAATATATTTTACTTCACAGATTACTAGAATTGGGTTTCTGAATTAGTGAACACACTGTGAGAAGAAGACCTGTTTATGTTAGAGGTCAGGTCATCTCTGCTGCTTATTTTCATCCCCATCAAGTCTCTCTTGGGGGTTTCTCTTATATACTTGTTATATCATTAAAGAATGAAGTTGATATTAATTTTGAATCTACCTCATAGTGTAGAGACATGGAGATGTGGAAAATAAGAGCTCAGAATCCAGGAATGTTGTACTTTAGCCTAGGTTAATTGTATAAGTAATTGAAACAGAATTTTAGATGTTACATGTTCACATAAAGCTCATTCAACATCTCCTGCATGTGACACAAGATAACATAATTCTTAGTTGAAAGCTGGAGTGCTTGTTTTCTATGTATTCTCAGAAACTGATACTAACTTAGATATAGTGTGATACCTGCTTAATATGGACAGAAATGCTTTCTTCAAATATGTTGTTGAAGGATAAGGAAAAATTCAAAGTATTCTATTGTTTTAAGCTGTTTTGTTTTTTTAAATAAGTCTTCAAAAGCATTGTCATCTATCAATTTTTCCAACCTGCCCCCTCCTCTTCTCTCTCTCTCTCTCTCTCTCTCTCTCTCTCTGTGTGTGTGTGTATAAGAATATATATATATATATATATATATATATATATTCTTGAAAGAAGAAATGTATCTCACATGGATGCCACATTTTCTGATATTTCAAAGCAGGACTTAGCAGAGTACATAAACTTAGGTTGATTTCTCAAAGGTTTGGTTTTGTTTGAGCATAAAACAGAACGAAGCAATAGTCTACTATTTTGACTATATTTGGAGAAATGTTCAAACATTACCTTTGGACTGCATGTTTTGCCAAAGAATTCACAGTGCACCAAAGTGTCATTATTGAGATAAAAACCACTGTTCTTGACAAACTCTGTAATGCTGAAGTTTTGGTGATTCATAACAAAATCTAAGGTCTCTGGAGGGCCAGTGTTGTTGGCACTGATTTCCTGAAGGCGGAGGACTTTGGAAACTATGTCCCATAAGAAGAAAATGATGCCAAATCTAGATACTGCTTCTGTTTGGAATCTATTAATAGAGATGAAGGCATTGGTTACATTGATAAAACTTAAATTTTCTAGAAGACAGAAACAAAGCGAAACTACATCAGTAAAAGATTGTATTTGTTAAGCAATTTCCACTGTGCATTGTGTTCAGATTTTTGTTTGCATGCCTTATTCCTTGCATTTCTCAAAATGACAGTAATTATCTCATATTTTGATCTATCATACCAAAGTGAGCAGCTTCCCTCTCTTCTCTTTGACTGGCAGCACAGAGTAGAATGTGTGGTCCACTGTTGGTAGGGTTACATGCCATGCAGCACATAGTTTACATATCATTCTAGAATCTTCTTATATTCTAGACTTTGTCATTTATTTCTTTGCAAAACTATTAAATTTGGCTTAACTAATCTATAAAGGCAGAAAATAGATATTCATTAGAGTGAGAAGTTATAAATATACTATACAGTATCTATGCAAGTTGAGCATACCAGTGTTACATGGTTTAGGATAATGCTCTCCAAACCTATCCGTGGTACAGAAAACGGTTTTTAATTTTAACGCTTAATATTGTGCACATGTACTATTGCTTCGTAATCCATTCAGCAGTTGATGGCCTTTTAGATCGTTCCTGTCTGTTGATCCAGTAAATGGTGCTGTAGTCATTGTTGGCATCTACATACCTGGATGTGAATATTAACTTTCTTTTCTTTAAATAACTAGCCAGCAGTCAGCTTTCTTGATGTTGAGAAGTTCTAGACTTAGTTTATTGAGTAAGCGCAGTCCTACTTTCACATAGTTGTAAGAATTTAACGCCCAACAGTGTGTAAAGTTTATCCCTTTCCCACAGCCTCACAGGTACTTGTTAGCAGTTATTTTTAGAAGAAGACATTCTTGCATGGAGGGAGTTGATGGCTCCTGGTGGTCCTGACCTAGATTTTATTTTCATTCATTCTTCCTTTTCAGGACGCAGTTCTTTATTTACTTAGTGGTTTCTGTTGAGCTACTTATGAAATGATTATCATAAAGTTCTACTGAAAATAATTAAAACTTTTCATATATTTCTCATATATTTCTACATATAGTATCCTAGTGGTGATACTAATTACCATTACATGTATGTTTTTACTTATTTAAATGTAAACTTTTAGAGAATTTCATACATTTGCTATCTCTACATATTGCCCCCACCACATCTGCTCCCCTTCCCACCCTTCCTGTGTCTTCCTCCCAAATTTACAATCTATTCTTTAATTTTTATTGCTATGTGTGTGGGTAACTATAAAATGTTTTTTGTTGTTGTTTTAAATGTTTTCTTTCTAGTATAAGCCATAGTCAATGAGTGTGAAACAGATGCAAAGCAAGCAAGCAAGCAAGCAAACAAACAAACAAACAAACAAATCCCTAAGCCTATCAGGTGACAACTCCAGACATGCCAAAAAGTGCAGTGGTTTTCATGGTCAACATCTAGTATACTGTTGTATCTGATTCCAGCATCTCTGGTCCTCTCATGCCAGCCTCCATCCTGACTCTGCAAGGAGTCTGCTTCTCACTCTGAGACACTCCTGGCATTCATTATGTCCTTATGCCTCGCAGCATCCCTTATCTTGGTCTAAACAATCTCTGCGAACTATTTTTCAGGAGTTAGTAACTGATTTGGATAAGAGGCACACTTTTCACCCTGAATCAATGCCCAGTCTGCAACTTTTGATACCCTATAAAGACTAAGATGCAAAGCCTCTTACAGGATTCATTTCTATATTCATCTGAAGTTAAATGAACTAGTCCTCCAAATTTTAATGAATAAAGTTATTAAATTGTATATGTTTTTTTCAATTTTTATTAGATATTTTCTTCATTTACATTTCAAATGTTATCCAGAAATTTCCCTATACCCTCCCCCATCCCCACCCTGCTCCCCTACCCACCCACTCCCACATCTTGGCCCTGGCGTGCCCTTGTATTGGGGCATATAAAGTCTTCATGGCCGAGGGGCCTCTCTTCCCAGTGATGGTCAACTAGGCCATCTTCTGCTACATATGCAGCTAGAGACATGAGCTCTGGGGGTACTAGTTAGTTCATGTTATTCTTCCACCTATAGGGTTGAAGACCCCTTCAGCTCCTTGGGTACTTTCTCTAGCTCCTTCCTTGGGAGTCCTGTGTTCCATCTAATAGCTGATTGTGAGCTTCCACTTCCGTGTTTGCCAGGCTCTGGGATAGCCTCCCATGAGACAACTATATCAGGGCCCTTTCAGCACTATCTTGCTGGCATATGCAATAGTGTCTATGTTTGGTGGCTGATTATGGGATGGATCCCCGACTGCCCAGTCACTGGTTGGTCCATCCTTTTGATTCAGCTCCACATATGATCTCTGTAGCTCCTTCAATGTGTGTTTTTAATAATAATTATTAAAATTTATTCCATTCAAAATAGTTTCTTAAACTACTCGTGTTACACTAACGAAATTTGAGATTATACTGGTATTTTACCATATTAAATGATGTAAATAAAGCCTAGTTGCACACACACACACACACACACACACACACACACACACTTGCACACACACACACACTTGCACACACACATGCATATGCACAATGAACACACATACACACACTCATAAACACACATACATATACATTTACACAGATTTGGGGAACATGAGTAAGCATAATGGCTGTAAAGATAGACACAGAAGAACTTGGGCTAGGGGTTTTGAAATAACAGTTAACCACATGAACTCTTTATCCATAAGGCATGATCTCTAGTTCTAGTAGAAGGAAGAAAAATATAGATAGTTTTGGCAAAAGGTAATGGAAATATGTGATGAATACTATAATGATGATATTTAGCAGGAATTTGATACAGTGCTATTAATAATTTACTAAAGTGGTTCCAAATAAAAAGTCTATGAATAATAGCTCATTTTTCAGAATTTTTATGACTTCATGCCAAATATACCTTTGTTTTGTTTTGTTTTGTTTTGTTTTGTTTTGTTTTTCGAGACAGGGTTTCTCTGTATAGCCCTGGCTGTCCTGGAACTCACTTTGTAGACCAGGCTGGCCTCGAACTCAGAAATCCGCCTGCCTTTGCCTCCTGAGTGCTGGAATTAAAGGCATGCGCCACCATGCCCGGCTCCCAAATATACCTTTATGAGATTAGCTCTTCTTGTCTGTACAATGCTTTGTAAAAAGAAACTTCAAATTTTAAGTTAATGGATATTTTTAATAATTTATAAGTGAAGCAGATTGACATTCCAGCAGACATCTACTAGGTTTAATATATGAAGACTATATTGAATGTGATATTGAGTATACTAGACACTAATGCCCTAAGAGGCTGATATTGATAAAGTCATTGTCAAGTTTGCATTACTGTTTAAATAGAAATGTAATATTTCTATTAAATACTGAAATGGATAAGAATGTAGTCCTTTTCTAAAAATAAATTGATAATAATAGTATTATTATTACTTTTTCATAATTTTTTTCCCTTTGGTGTTCAGCATTTTTACACACTTATAATTTTCTGTTTTATAAGCCGGGCGTGGTGGCGCACGCCTTTAATCCCAGCACTCAGGAGGCAGAGGCAGGCGGATTTCTGAGTTCGAGGCCAGCCTGGTCTACAAAGCTAGTTCCAGGACAGCCAGGGCTATTCAGAGAAACCCTGTCTCGAAAAACCAAAAAAAAAAAAAAAAAAAAAAAAAATTCTGTTTTATAACTTGGTTATTAGTGAAAAGAATTGTGTCATCTAGGTCAGGATAGGGAAAGCCTATGATTTTCATCCTAATCTCCATACATACCTGGCCACCAGAGACTTATTAAAAAATGTTGAGCCTTTTGTAGATATGATCATGAGTCTCTGAGCAAAATTTTCTCCAATCAGCTGTCAGTTTCCTACTGATAAGTAGCTCAAAACAAGGGGATATTGAAAGCAGAGCCTCTGACACCTTTCTTCCACCAGACACAAGGGAATCGAAGAGATTCAGGGTATCCTGAATACCCTGTGTTACACTCATCTAAAACTTAGCCTCTGCCACATGGACCTCACTGTAGATAACACGTTGTCACCCACCCACCCTGAATGTCCCAGGACACATGGGAAACCCTGGCTTGGAGGCGCAGCATAGGAAACTTTGGTTTTCTTGCCCCACCCCTAGGAAGCAACTTTCATCACGCTGAGTCAAAGAAGGATGGGAAAGGAGAAAACTTGTCTAAGTTGTACAGAGCTTCACATTTGATGCTGACATTCATTTCTGAATGAAAATATCCCTGATGGATCATGTCTTCTTCGGCTGTATTTCCTACAGAAAAATATTTTTTGAAAATATTTTTGCCCACTAGTTACAGTTGAGTCCCCAGGAACAGTGACTGTGGATCCACTCACACGATCCTTCAACTATATCAGCTTCTTTTAATCAACTGTGCCTGCAAGCTAGGCTTGCCTTGGCCAGCATGCATGCCCTTTGAATAGTGTGAGGCAATGAATACAGAAGATCTTTTCTCTTGTGAGAAGAAAAGGCTGACCTATCTTGGTCTTCTGACACCTTAGTGCATAAATTAAAGCTTTGTAGGACTAGAGTCACACAAACCTCTCAGAGCAACATATCCTAGTTCTAGAATTACCACAGAAACTAAGAAAACTGCATTGAACTGATATCACAGGAAATATGTAAAATGGATGTATATATATATATATATATATATATATATATATATATATATATACATATGTGTGTGTGTGTGTGTGCGTGTGTGTGTATTCTCAAAGGATAGAGGGATCTGCCCATAGTTATCTGTCATTAATAACCCATGAGTCTTAAAGAGTACATCCATCCTGCAAAATTCCTACATATGTCTCATGATAGACAGTCCCAAGAGTTTGTTGTGAAGACTTCATGGAAGGAAGATGACCTTCTCACTGCTGGCCTGGTACAGTGACTAAAACTTTCTACAGTGGACTGCAGCTCAGAGCTTGAAAGTCACAGTGAGAACTCAGCTGAGTGTAACGTTCTTCAGAGATCAGGGTCCTAAGGCACCTGCCCACAATACAGAGCTTTTGGTCTCTAGCTAGACTGCCTCTACCAAGGCAGACTTCCCATCTTATAAACAACTAAACCTCGAATCTTCATGTGTTTTACATTAGCTCCCTTGTTTGTTCTCTCTCATCACCACTCTGCATAGAGAGCCTGGGTATATAGCTATACTGGGTTTAATAATTATTCACTTACTTAGGGATACTCCCTATAATTTGCATACTTCAGTTCAGGAAACTAGATTATTTAACATCTACTTAACCCTGGAGCTTAGTCCTAACCTAGCATATTGCTGTACAAAGTCGCAAGGGAAAGGGAAATGAACGAATTAATGAAAAAAAATTAACAAGCCTCTGTACTTTCTTATCTTTGTACATTATATTCAATTTAAAGATGCCAATGCTTTAAATACTCCATCAGAAAATCTTAGGATAACCATCCAAGGAAATTTTTACTTAAATTTATTTTTTCAAAAGTCACAAAAACAATAATGTTTCATACCTGTTCAAGTTACAGAGTGTCACAGCTGGGAACTCGATTTTTTCCACATACTGAACTTCTATAGATGTTGTCGTTGGCCACGTGAAGTAATTGACCAAACGACTGTAGATTTGCCACACCAAGAGCGAGACAGAGCCCAGAACCACAGACAGCCAGATCACCTTTCGAATTTTGTTCTGGTTCTGGGCAATATTATGTATCCCATGAAAGGAAGTGGACATGGCAAAGTCTTGATCGAACTTCTTCCGGTCAGTTGGTGATGGCAGTGGTCTCTTTGAGAGGTGACGCTTTATCTTTCCTAAGAGTCCTATTGCCCACAAAATAGAAACAAACAAACAAACACAAGTAAATGAGTTATAAAAAGCTATTCATAAAACCTACAAGTCAGAAGTGACTAAACAGTTTATCTTTCTAATATGAAGTTTGTAAAGGCCCCAGAATCATTTTGCAGTAGATGGTTTATTCAGTTATCAGGAAAAGCACCAACTAGGTAAATCTACTGCTAATAAGCTAAGGCCATCTGAAGCCAGTTCTGGTTAGGAAAGAGATACTGATAGCAGAAACGAATCGGTGTGTCATTAAGTCCAGCTTCAAATGGGTTGTTCTTGACAGCTCATAACTTTTAAATATAGTCCCAGCTTTTAATTAGTTTTTCACCCCGAGGAACCACAGAGTTCCTTGAGTTGGATTAGGCTTGTTCTCCCAAGAGTCCTAAGTGAAGTCAGCAGCTAGTCTTTGTCACCACGCTGTTATTTTGGGTGTTGTGATGTCTGTGCATTGTATGCTTTGAGCAAAACTGTTTTACTCCTCTATTGGCACATCAGAATGTCAGGTTTGCAGTTCGGTGAATTGATCAGCTTCCTACCTTCTTAGAAAATCAGCTGGTACTTTTGAAATTCCTAGCAATAAATTAAATAATGATTATTTATATTGGTTGGTAAAGATCAGTGAGAGCTTCACTAAAATATACTTGATGATATATAAAATAGTCATCCAGAACTTCCCTTAGGTTACTATTGTTTTGATTTGGTGATAGTAGACGCAAAGCCTCTTTGTCAAGTTAATGGGATGAGGTCCATCTGCAACTAGAGGCTTCAACTTCTGCTCTAAGTCTCCTCTCCCGTAACTTAGGCAATTTCAGCCATGTCTGCATTCTCCTTCTGCTTGTTCTATTAACTGGCAGCAATAACATCTGCCTTATGGCTTTTCATGTTAAATAGTGTAATGCTTAGAGAGCATTCGGTGTGTAACATGGATCAGTAGTAGTACTCAACATTATTAAATATTTTTACTTTTCTTGTAGTGATACAGGAAATGGTTAAACATTCAGGGGGTTAAGGAATGATTTAAAGTTCCTGCTTCCAAAATGAGTGCTTGGACAAGCAAGATGACTAGATGGCTGTCTCTTATTGGGTAAAGGAGTTAGCTATGCAAGCTTGATGAGCTAAGTCACATCTTTGAAACCCATGGAAAGGATAAAGGAGAGAACCCCTTACCTAGATTTGTCCTCTGAGCTCCATACCTGTATAGTGGCACCTAGGCAGTCAGCTCACATCTTACACAGCACACACACACACACACACACACACACACACACTACTAATAAAAATAACAACACAAATCTCAGAAACAAAAGAAAGAGATGAGATTTTTAAAAGCCCATAAATTCTCACAATGAAGTTTTTTGAATTTTAAATCCTTGTTTTAATTCAATAAATATCATTTTGTCAATTATGCAGTATTAACATTCTTCCAAAAAAGCTCCATTTTTTTCTCATCATTAAGTTTAGTTTAATATCTTACAAGCTTCTAATCAATATTTTTTCCAGTTTGGAAAAGCTAATGATATAAAATGCATCTTATAAAGTTTCCCATTTCATGCAATGTACATGAGCATTCACAAATACTGTTACACTGTTAAAGCTTATTACAAACTATGTTATCATGTTTATATCATTCTGACTTTCTGGAATTGTGCTATCGTCTATAATAGCATTACTCAATGATTCTTTTAGTATCAGGTTAATCAGCACATATTTAAAAAAAAACTGTCAAAGTTTCAGATAAAATCAGAAGGCTGAAAAAAAAACAATATTACTTAACAAAATAAGCTTATCTGTGATATATTCTTATTCCTTAATCATTGCGTAGAAGCATTTGTGAAGGCTTTCCCCTGATTAAAGAAACAGCTCAGCTCCTAGCAACTCTTACCTTTCCTACTAAGGGACATGGGCTGTTAGTGAGAGGAGTAATCTAAGAATAAGTCCCTGGCCAGACACAGTACAGCTGGCTGCAAACACTACCTAAATAATACATTTCGGATGTCAATTCTTTTAATTAAGATAGAAACGTTGACAGTTGTGTTAACCTTACTAAAGCATTTCCTACTATTTGTTAGAAACATAGTGGATTTTTTTTTGAGTATTTCAAATTACGAGAATATACAGTGTGAAATACTCAAACAAAACAAAACAAAACAAAACAAAAAAAAAACACAACTGAGGCTTTGAACTTCCCTCACAGAACTACATTTCATCAGGTGAATAAACAAAAAGTTTCATTAAAAAGGTTGGGCATCCTGTGTAGAAACAAAGAAACAACAAAAGTCGATTGTAACATATACTAATATTTTTGTAATATTTTGAGTCCTCATAAGTTATTCTTTTGCTAATAAAACTGTATTATTCATTTTAAAACTCATATTTGTTACTGTGAACATAATACTGAGAATCCAGTTTTCCAAGGATGAAACCTACCCCTGCTCTCTGCTTACTTCCGGTATTTAGGAATGGCCCATGCTGCTGTTTAAGGATCTCCTACCTTTCTCCGCGTACACTTGTGATTTCTCAGTATGTTCCATTTTTTGCTCCCAGTGATCCCAAGTCCTCTGGGTGCATCCAATTTTTTCAATAACGATATTCATTTTGTGCCTTTTATATAAAATACAGCACTTAAGGTTGTAAACTGTAGGGGCAATTTAAATATTTGTGTTGCTATGTTAAGCCTCATGAAGCACTTAATCTGTAAATCAAAAAACACCGACAGAACCAGCTATGGGCATTTACAGACTGGCAAGAGGCCATAATAGATTAAAACCCAGAAAGCATTGTTGAAAACCCACTTTCTGAAAAAGAAAGAAGGAAAGAAACAAAGAAACAAAGAAAGAAGAAAAAGCTGTGACCTCACAGTGGCCTCTGATCACACCAGTGGATACCCAGGTGACAGTCTCTTCATGTTTTACTTAACATTAAGCTTCATACAAATCAAATTATGATTCTGATTGTGTGTGTGTGTGTGTGTGTGTGTGTGGACATGAAGTATCTTTGTTTTGAAGTTTCTTTCATAACGGAGATACAAGTGTAACACAGTGGCCAATGGAAATAGAAGAATAATAAAGTTACAAAAGAAAAGAGTTACTTACTAAAAAAGAAATACTAGTTAAAATAGTATAAATTTGCCAAATCACAAAGGCCACTTTTTTCATAGTAACACCTTTGAGAACTTACTATTAATATTATCTAAAAACTCTGATATGCATCCACGTGTATAAATGATGCCATCTGTTGACAACACACAGTAATTACATGTTTCTCCTCTAGAGCCTGATGCCTTTGTCATGGTAATATTTCACAAGCATTTTTTCCCTTCAACATTGGACATCTATTGGGAAACTCTAATACCATAACTTGATGCTGGGCTTACATGGTTTGGTTTTGTCAAGAAGTCACTCTTGCCTGTGCTCCTTCCTCTTAGTGACTGAATTAAATTGGAATTTCAACTTGTTTGTGTCATTGTTCCCTCTCCATTTTTCCTCACTTTCTTGTTTGAAATCAAGGCCAAGGATTCTCCTCACAGATATAACTTGTTCTTTTGTAAACCTGGCCTTTTCACTTTCTAAGATACCTAATTAAAGTTAAACATAGATGCTCACACTTTCTTTCTCTGATGGTGATGCTGTTTGGAATAAGGGTATGTGACAGAAGAGAGACTTGTAAACCCCTCTTCCCTTCTCTACCCCACTTCTCAGTAAACATAAAGAAAGCTACAGAATCGCCTAATAAAGCCAATCCCAGGAGAACAGAGAGAATTCTGAGTCATCATTATCTCTCTTTATGCACTTATAGCACCAACAGCAAAGGATGACTTATTAATGCAGACACATAATAAAATTAAATAAAACATGCTGGACAGAAAAGTAGACAGCAAACCCAGCTGACCTTTTGCTTAGATTCTGGGCATGAGCGATCCTTAGAATCAATGAACACTGTCTAGAGGACTGTATTTACTCTGGCTCAGCCCCAGTTGCAGAGATACAGTTTGTGTTAGTTATTTAGTTACTGAAGGATAATTTTGTTAATTCTACTTTTGACATATTCATATGTTTTCATTACTCTTTCCTGTTGTGAGTGTGGCAATGGAACCCAGGCTTCTGCTCAAACTAAGTAAATGTTTCACTACCAAGTCAGGCACTCTGTCATTTGGCTCCTACTTTGCAACTTTGATTTGAAGTAAAATTTTATGTTTTATTTTCTCTTTGGGAGAATGCATGTCCCTTCTTGCTCTTCTTTCCTTCCTCCTCCTCTGCCTCCTCCTCCTCCGCCTCCTCCTGCTGACTCCTTCTCCTTGTCTTCCTCTTCCTCCTCTTTCCCTGCCTTCCTCTTTTCTTTTATATTCAGAGCATGTATGTATTTTTTTATTATACCTAAAATAGATGTTTGGTTTGTTCTTAATAACTTTGGAAAATAAGTTATCAGCTTACCGTGTGTGTAAGAGAATAAAAATTTAACAGTGTATCTATCAGTTTGGGTCTAAAATACCATTAAATTAAAACTGTTAGAACCAAGTGTTTTTTTAATTGGATGTTTTATTTATTTACATTTTGAATGTTTATCCATTTGCCTGTTTATCTTCAAACCCTCTATCCCACTCCCCTTCCCTTGCTTCTATAAGGGTGCTCCCCCACCTACCCACTCACTTCTGCCTCCCCACCCTGGCATTCCCCTACATGGGCATTAAGCCTTCACAGGACCAAGGGCCTCCCCTCCTATTGATGCCAGACAAGGCTATCCTCTGCTACATATGCAGCTGGTGTCATGGGTCCCTCCATGTGTACTCTGCAGAATCAAGTTCTTATAGCAAGTACAGGTGATATTTTTGTTACAGCACTCTTTATATAAAGACCACTTTAAATTAACATGAATAATTTTCTTTTACAAGCTTAAATTTCATGTTGGTCACAGAGGTTTTTTTGTGGCTTGTTTTATGTTGATGCTAGTTGCTATTCTTGAAATATCAGTCCGATGGATCATTTTTCTTTTATTGATTTTTAACTTTATAGATGCATATACTAATTTTTGGTACCCCAGTTCCTCGGTTCCAATTTTCCCCATCTCCTCCTCACCATTTTTTTCCCACTGAAGTTTATGTATGCTTTTCTAAACCCAAGTCCACTTAGTGCTGTCAGTTTATTCATGGGTGTAGGGATGCCCATCCGAGTGTGGGTAACCCACCAGAGACTGCATTGTTGAATAGAACTGACTCCCCCTCATCCAGGAGCCACCAGTCGCTAAAAGTTTCTTAACTGGGGAGGGTGTGGACTTCAGGAGTCCCTCCCACATCTATATTGGGATTGGGACTGGCTTGATCTTTCTCCGGTCTTGTTCATACACACTTAGCTGCCAGAAACATCACGTGCAGATTCTGTTTTATAGGACACAAATAAGAAGAAATTAGTCAATATTTCATATTATATATAATTAAAACCAATTCACATATCCAAGGTGAAAAGGTAAAGTAGAGAGTGACCTTAGTATTCAATATCAGCCCTGGTGTCTGAGCACAAGCCGAGGTCATTTAACAGAGTAGGTAGCTCAGAAACGGGCAGACAATGAAAGGGCTATAAGGCTGGACATTTAGCCGGCTTACTTTGTTATCTACTATACTCATTAGAAAAATAGACAGCAAGTAGGAAACAATCGGCAAACACTTGATGGGTGACTAAGTGATTTGTTCCAGTCTTCCACTCTCTTCATTTTTATACCAGAAGACAACTCTTGTGATATTTTCAACATTTTATTTTGAAAATGAAACTCATAGTAATTTGCCTTATTACAGGAGTGGGATATAGAAACACTTGGGTTAGAACATGGCAGGTTTGGAGGCTCTTCCTGTGGCAAAAGAGCAGGGAACATTTACCATAGAAAACTACCTAGTTAACAAAACAGTGGAAAATTTGAACATGTTTTCAATAAATACTCACACCACCCTTATGAATGAAATGGCCTCAAAAAATTAACCACAGCAGTGTTGCAGGCTTCATTCAAGATGCACGGAGACAAACCCAAGAAAGTAAACTGGTCCTTGTCAGCAAATAACAAAGCTCAATGCCAGCACGTGCCTGAGGCTGGCACCAAGGCTGATCAATCTCAGAAAAAATGTGCACACACCCCGACCCATGTCCCTGTGCTGCAGCCCTACAGTGTATAGTCTATGTGGTATCCTTATACCATCTTGTCAAATGTCCCAGTGTAAGGTTCCCATAGGTTCCTGGCTACTATGAAGACTCTCACAAAAATTGATTTTCATAGTTTGGAATCTCCAACCTTCAGATGTTTTCTTTTACCTCATTACCTACACAGATGAAAGAGAAACTAGAACCGAAGATCAATTACCTTGCGATGATTTATAAGGAATGCTGTACCAGAGACTTCCAGGAATAAGGAATAAATCTATGTAAGCACATATAAAAGTGTGCATCAGCTTCAGAACTAAAGTGAAAGCAAACTAAGAACAAAACGCTGCTTCTTAGAACGCGGCTACGGAAGTGTGGCATGCTGAGAGATTTATTCTAGAAGGACTTAACACTCTTAGAGCCTGCCCTATTTCCTATCCTTCTAAGCCACACTTGATTGCCCTGTCTCTTAGCTTGCTGCAAATTCCTCTCATCATGTCAAAACTCAGACCTATCAAAGGAAGACTCACTTGCAGTAACTACTACGAGTTTCATAAATGCAGCTCACATCATACCATCAAACTGCTTGAAAAGACTTTGCCTTGTACCTTGGTGTATACAGTGCAATATAAAACGATCATCTCTGCATCTTAGCCACTATCTCTTCTGTATCTCAAAGGTATTTAGCCAATGCCATGGTCTGCTCCTTAAATACTTTGAGTTCTTCTAAAATATCACTTACCAAACCCGAAATTCCCTTTTCTGTTATGCTTCTAGAGAAAGGGGGTGGTAATGTGTTTTATTTTATTTAGCCAGTGGCAATGTTTGGTGATGGAACCACTAGCCTGAGCTTACTTTGACATGTTAATAAATGTATATGCCTTTTGTCCTAGGAAATTATACAATGAATACACAGATAAGTGTTTTACTTCAATGTATCATCTCCTTCATTAAGTTTACCTTCATTCTTAAATATATTGGATTTCTTAAGAACCAGAATTCCCCAGAATGAAGAGAAAATGTGGAGCTCATTCAGGATGCATAGCCTTGGGGGCAGCCCTATTATTTGAGAAGCCATGTTCAAATGTTCTATAGTCTCTCCCTAATCCAGGACCTAATCAAGGACCATAGATTGCAGGCTTCATGTGTATTTAGTAATGTCAAATCCAGAAAGATCTGAAGTCATTCTTTTGCTTTTTATTTCATTGCTATTTATTTACAAAAACTCTTGCTCAGTGCTTTGCACAGTACATCTTCATGCAGAATATTCCTGTATCCTTCGTTGTAGATTCAGGTCAAATATTCATGGTCCACAGACATCATATAGAGAGACCCAAGGTCTCAGTTTCTCCTGTATTCAGTGACTGTAGTTCTTCCATTGGATGGTCTATTCCAGGGGAGGATATCCCTTCCTTTCCAAAACTAGCAAGCAAAGTGCAGCAGCAGCTGCTTTAAGAAAAAGAGTATCCCCTTCCACGTCATTTTATGTCATGGCTTTAATGAAAGCCAAAAAAATCTTATTGGAAAGAACTATTCCTATGTTGTTTATAAAAGAATCATATTTAATTTCTATTATTCTTTCTGTATGTGTTGACTGGGATCCTTTTGTAATGATGTGATTGAAGATATTTGATTTCTGTTCTTCCTGATTAAAAGATAATTGTGTATGTAAATTAAAAGATGGTTCTATAATTTTATACTTTATACCATATTTGATATTAATTAAATACAACAATTCTTTTAATTTTTTAATTTTCCTGGAAAAATAATTAAAATGCATTTACTGTGTGGTTTTCCATAGGAAATTTCCACAGAAAACAAGTTGTGGAAGAAAAATTCTGATCATTTGATAATTCACATTTGTAATGCTTAAGATATTGATGAGCCATCTCAGATACTATGATCCTTAAGTGTAGAAAAGGAGCTATCTTAGAACCATTTCAACTCTCATTTATTTGAGCTTAATGAAGAGATGCATGAGGCAATGCATAGGTGACAAACTTTTGGATGTTCCTTTAAATAACTCAATGATTTTATTCATACATCATGTATAAATTTTATAATTTTATATCTAATATATTGAGAATAAAACTTCCATGCTTCCTGGGTCATAAAAAGGGGAATGTAATAAGTTCTATTGTTTATTATGTGTTTGTTCTATGACTGTAGCTAACAGGATGCAGAATTTGTTTTCTGAACAGAATTGCTGATTTTTATTGTAATACATTGAACAAAATGCTGTTACTTAGATCTTTAAATGTGAAAAGTAGCTTTTATTTGCATTATACACAAGAGCAAAGAAGACAGAAAAGATATTGTATTTGTGACATCATCATTAACAAACATGACTTAAATGCATATCCTAATTATTTGTGCATTTCAGTACCCCCAGAGCTCGTGTCTCTAGCTGCATATGTAGCAGAAGATGGCCTACTCGGCCATCATTGGGAAGAGAGGCCCCTTGGTCTAGCAAACTTTATATGCCCCAGTTCAGGGGAACGCCAGGGCCAAGAAATGGGAGTGAGTGGGTAGGGGAGCAGGGGGAGGGGGAGGGTATAGGGGACTTTTTGAGATACTATTTGAAATATAAATGAAGAAAATATCTAATAAATTTTTTTTTTTAAAGAAAAGAAAAGAAAACTGCAAATCAGGGACACTATGCTCAGTTTCCTGAAAGCAAAGGGCACTTGGAAGAATGCTAATGGGCTTCTAATTATTCTCATTCATTAGTCCCTGGTGGCTTCCTATTGGCTCAGCCTGTGGGAGGGTTCTGTTTGTCACACAGCTACATCTTGGCCTGAAGGACACAGCTCGTCCTTAAAAACTAGTAGGTATTTCATACACAGTTATCAAAAATGTTCCTGCCATTGGTCAACAGAGGGGGAAGGATTCCACTAATGCTTAACTTGCAGGTTCACAAGATTGCAAAATGATGTGTCCATACAGCAGACGACACTGTGGGTCAAGGTTACCTGAGAAAAGTTTCTCCAAATATTCACCCAGAAATTTTATGTTCCTTTCTGCTTTCTCAATTCTGAACTTTTAGTTCTGTGCAATGGAACATCTGACGAACAGTTTCCTGTATTCCAACACCCTAGAACAAAAATATTTATTTGCTATTATAGTAGTACATTTGAACATTATTCTAATAAAGATAATAAATTGTGTACTTAATGTTTCTTTTGTAACACAAACAAAAGTAAAGATGACAAGGCAGAGCACAAAGACAGCCTAAAGATGTCAAGATACAAGTTAGAAAAATACAAAACCAAACCTTGGAGGGGGGTATACTACAAATGAAGTTTCATCATGTGAATTTTGCATACCACAGTGGAACAAGGAGTATTTTCAAAATATCCGTGGATCTCCAAAATCTAAAAAAAAAAAAAAAAAAAAAAAAAAAAACTTCTTTTGGGTAGGGCTTTTTGCCAGATAATTCTTCAAGGGTGTTGTAATAGATATTAATGGAGTTATGATAGTCCTAAATCTAATCACTGGTGTCCTTGTGGGAGACAGAATGAGAGGCAATGTGAACACCAGGACAAATAGAAGGGAAGGCACTAGAGATAGAAACAAACACAGAGATTAGAGCTGTCAGGCTAAGGAATGCCAGACCTTCCTGAAGCTGGTGGATGCATGCCAGAAAGGATCCTATGTAGGCCCATTGCAGGTAAGAAAACTGAAAACAGAGACTGGAAAGATGACTCAGTGGCTAGGAATATTTGCTGCCTTTTCAGAGTTTGCTTCCCAGCACCCATGTTAAGGCCTGATGTTAAAGGTCTTCGATGACTTTGCTACTCCTTCTTTACTGAGGGCAACAAGCTTGTCTGTTTCCACTTCCTGCCTAAAAACTGGCTACAGCAGCTCTAAGACTTCCAACAACCCAGGGTTTCAGAGCTTCAAGAAACATCCTCTTAGGAACTTCCTGTCACATGCCTGGCCTTAGTGGCTCTCTTAAACTGGGCAGAGAGGAATCCACAACTCCTTTACTTGTTTTTTCTTCATGACTCTAAAGCCAGAATCACATGACTGAAGCCACACCTGATTTGGCTGGGCCCAGAAAAGGAGACTGACCCCTTTATAAATTACATTTGCATACTATTTTCTTTGTTGTTGCTTTCCAGGAGCATAAAAATCCCTCAGGCACTTCCTTCTCACAAATTGGAATCTTTGGTGAGTGGAGTCTTGCCCTGAGGCCATCTATCCCTTTCATCTGTTTCATATTAGGCTTCTTCTTACCTCTTTCAGCACAAGCCTTGTCTCCAACATTACATTTCCTTCGGATCTTTTTCTCCCCAAATTATGAGTTTTCCCTGCATTCTTTTCATTGTAGATTTGTAAATTGGTGAGTAGGAATAACAATGGGACAGAGTCAATACTAAGCTGTCTTAAAATATCCTTGCCAGTGAAATTAATCCAAAGGTTTTTAGTTTAGTTTCAGGTATATTTTTAGGAAAAGGACAGAAAGCAGCTACATTCTTTGCCAAAATATCACGAGAGTAGTTTTTGTTGCTGTTGTTGTTTTTTCTTGTGTGTGTGTGTGTGTGTGTGTGTGTGTGTGTTTTAGCTCAGCTGCTAATATTTTTCCCCTCTGAACCCTTTTGATCTGGGCCATTAAAGTTCGCAGCATTAATGTTTACTAACCTCCTGCTAGGAAGGCCTACTAAGCCTGCTTATAATACTCAACCACTTCCCTAGTCCAAAGTCCAAAGTCTTCTACAGTCCTCCAAAAACCAGCATGGTAAAGGTTGCTGCACTAACAGCCCAATCTCTGGTACCAACTCAGTCACTTTTCAGTTGCTGTGACAAAACAGCATAGCCAGAGCAACTTATAAAAATAAACTTTTATTTGGGGGGTTACAGTTTCAGAGGGCTAGAGTCTGGAACCATCATCACAGGTAACCTGGCAGCAGTAGCTAGGGATGGTGGTGGAGTAGTAGCTGAGAGCTTACATCCTTATCCACAAGTGGAAGGCAGAGAGCACTAACTAGGAATGGAATGGGCTTTAAAATCGTCAAAGCCCATCCCTATTACATACCTCCTTTAATAAGGCCACACCTCCTTATCCTTCCCAAAGTCTTCCACCACTAGTGACCAAAAATTCAAATACACGAGTCAATGGATGCCATTCTCATTCAAACTTCTGTAAGAAACTTCTCATGATGCATATAAACTGCTCTCTGGAGCAATGCTGCTAAATGAAGCAATGTAATGGCCCTGGAGTGGAAAATGTAATCAGTCAAAGTCTTTGCAAGCTACAGAAATAACATTGCACTTATTAATGTTTTATCCACCATTAGAGAAATGATCTGATCAAGTGGCTATGAGAGGAAAGTAGGAGAGAGTGTTAGAGCAGAGTAGTATGTTTGTCTGTTGGCCTTTCTTTTGGCTTTGCTTTTGAAGACAGGATATCATGATGTAGCCTTGTCTTGCCTGGACTTGTGTTCATGACCTAGCTTCTCCAGTACTGGAATCACACGTACATGCCACCATCCCTGGGATGGGGCACAAGTTTTAAGGTGCCTAAGTAGTTTATGATGTACTCTTTTAAGGGGAGAGTTTGAAAAGATAGTACATATGCACAATAAAGAGCAGGATACTGAAATATAAGTATTTGGGGGTCGCTGTAATAAAACACAATGACCAAAAACAACTTGGGAAGGAAGCGATTATTTCCTGATTATTTCCTCTTCTTCAGCAGGCAACAGTTGCTTGTAACTCCCAGTCTAAATTCCTGAGTTTTAAACCTTTCATGAAAACAACTTAGTTTTAATTATTTTATAAGAATGTGTTTATATATTTGAAAGTTTCATCATTCCTAGAATGCTATAACCATTCTGCTGTGTTTCACAACAGTGCAGGAGGGCAAGGGGCTCATTAAAGAAAATGAATGCATGCAGGTAGTTCATTCAACATATGCTTATTCCTTCTTTGTCTTTAAAGAGAAGTGTGTACCTGTAAGTTCTTAACCCATAGGGCTGTATAAAATGAACATACAAACATTACATAACCACACAGATGGAGAGGCTTAAATTTAAATGACTCTCATTGAAACATTGCAATCATTTTGTCAAGGAGCTAATATGTACATAGAACACAACTTGGGCAGTCCTGAGCTAGGAAGACTGAGCACCATCCAGTCAGTGCTCACCAGAACCTAAAGGTCACGCTTGTAGGTTTACATTTTTCTGAAATGACCCAGTTAGATAAACAGGAAAAACAAACATGATGACTAGTGGCTTGAATGAGAGATATCCCTCACAGGCCCCTGTATTTGAGCAGCTGGTTCCCAGTTGTTAACACTGTTTGGAGAGTTCATAGAACTTTTAGGACATGGAACCTTGATGAATGGTATAAGTCACTGTAGGCTTTGAACAATTATCTTCTCCCACTCCCAACTGAGTATGCCCATCTATCTCATCCTCTTTCTGCCTGCGCCATATGAGATGTGACTGCTCTGCTTCCTGCTCTGCTTACAGGCATCTAGGTTGCTGGAACTGTAAGCCAAATTAAAACTTTCTTCCTTAAGTTGCCTTTGGTCATAATACTGTAGAAGGCCACTGAGCTATAGTTTTGTCATCTCATGAAAGTATTCTAAACATTCTTAAAAGTACTAAACTAGCTTTTGTAAAACTGGTCTCTGGACCAGCCCTAAATTTCTATAAATTGTAACCCTGGGATAAAGCTTACCTGTTGACCATTTAACTGCTCTCTTTCCATTTCTGTAAACAATGCTTGCTCTCTACAGATGTCCAGAGCTGCCTTTCTGTATACAACACATTGTCTATTTTGCCCTTGAAAAGTCAAACTAACTGGAAAATGATTGCTTCCCACTAATCTGTTTGGGCTGGTCCCACCAGCAGTTAAAGAATACTCCATTTAACTTATTCAAGCCTCTTGGGAGATTTTCTTTTCAAGTACACATAACAGTACTCTATTATAGTAAGGTCAACAAAATACCCAATGCAACTACACAGTGATAACTCCTGAATTGTTTTAGTGTTGTAATTTTTCTCCAGAAGCAAGAGGAAAGGTAGGTTAGAAACATTCACTAGAGTCCCTGGTGTTAGAATAAGTTCATAGAATAAGTTTACCCATTGATCCATCTCCAGGACAATTCATGTGTACTTTTAACAAGTAGTCAATAATTAATACAAAGAACTACCAAACAGGGTAAATAGTAGCAATTCCGAGTGTTTGATGAAAACAGTGCAAAGACAAGATCTCACTCTGAGATAGAAAAAGGCTGTGGATGCTGCAGCAAAGCAAACATCTGCAGGATGAGACTCATGAGTGGACTCCGGTGAGCTGTTAGGAGATCGCTTTGCTGTGAACAGATGCCCCTGGAAAAGTACAACATGATAGCGGAAGTATTTTAGTCAAGCCTTAATATTTATTCTGAATTTTATTCCTAGAACCAGCATAGTAGAAGGTCCTTTGACCTACCCATGCATGCAAAAATAAATTAATAAGTAAGTGAAGAAGTTTTCAAATACACAGGGGAAGAGAAAAATACCATGCAAGTAACAGTGTCTTTCAGAAAGAAAAGCCCTAAAAGCCCTTCTGAAAACCACATGGTTGGACTTTCAGATGAGAAGTTATATCAGGTCAAAAGATGTTAGGAAAACAAACAGGTCATTGAATTTTTTTAACAAATATACAAAAAAATATCAAATTATCTATAAAACAATATACCATTGTAGAAATGCTAGATCTCAGAGCAATGGCTTCCAGAAATAATAACTATCAATTTAAATAATACCATTTCAAAATTTAATGAAATAATTGTTTTAAAAATAATTTTAGATAACATTTCATTAAATGTTGTGTATATTTGATTTGGAAATTTGTGTGCAGCTCAATCTCTGCAAATCAACTTCCTAAGAGCTATAAGCAGCCAGATGTTGGTGGTGCACACCTTTACTCCTTGCAGTCAGGGGGCAAAGGTAAATGGATTTCTATGAGTTCAAGGCTAGCATGGTTTACAGAATGGGTACCAAGATAGGCAGGGGTGCATAGACAAACTCTTGTTTTGAAAAACCAAAAATATAATTAATATTAATAATAATGGTGGTAGTGGTGGTGGTAGTGGTGGTGATGGATATAATCAGATTCCCTGACTCTGAAAACCTCTCTAAATGCCCAGGGCTTCCTAGAGGATCTCACGTGCTGGCTGGAGAAGAAAGTAGAGAGAGGATGGTTGCACCAGCTCTCTCACGGGTGAAGGTAGAGACAGCCAGGGTTGTACTAAGATATCTGGCAAGTAGAGTTAGCTAAACATTTTTTTCATGTTGTTTTTGTTGTTTTGCTTTGTTTGAATCCCTTGCTGTTTATTAAAATACTCTGGGGGGGAAGCAATTTAAGGGGACATGAGTTTACTCTAGTCTATCATGGAGAGGAAGGCAAGCCAGCAAAAGGTCAAAGCAGCAGGTTACATTGTGCTTTCTGTCAGAGCAGAGCAGTGAGGATCTGCCTTCTGGTGCTCAGCACATGTTCTTGTTCTCTACCTTTATTCTGTCCAGGATTTCCTGCCTTGGGAAAAGATACCACAAATGCTGGGCAAGTCTTTTCACCTCAATTAAGTCAATTAAGATAATACTCCATAGAGATGCCCAGAGGCTGTCTCCTAGGTGATACTAACTTCTGCCAAAATGACAGTTAACATTAATCATTGTTTATCTTATTAGTTATCTCAAAGAGAGTGGCATTTCCTTTTCTTTTATTTTAGGGGCAGTAGAAGAAAAATTTTTATGTAATCAGAATTACCTTTAAAACAGATTCATAATATAATCCACTTTAATACCTGAAGTAAAATAAAAACTGAAAATATCTACATGTTCCACCTTTATTATTTTTCTGTATTTTATATTTTTCTGAAACAAGTGTAAAAGGATTAAAAATTAAATTTAAAAAGCGGTTTATTTATTCCAGTGGAACAGCAAGATTTCACATTATTTCATATCAGAATTTTTCTGCTTTGTACCTGTTAGCATTAATGTAATTCAATAGTAGTGAGAATCAGGAGCCTTACTCTAACCCTCTAGCTCTGAAGATGCTGGGCACAAGAGCTCTAGCTTTATCCCTTAGTAACAGCAAGGCATGGACTTTGGTACACACTCCAGTCATCATGCAGGATTTCTGTAACCAAGATAAAGGAGACAGAAACACAGGGAAATGTGTCTATCTGACCCCTTATTCCAAGGAGTCAAATGACCAAGTGGAGGACATTTGTGTGTTCTTGTGAAAAACACTCTTTTCGCTCTCTCCTTTTTATTTTATTAGATATTTTCTTTATTTGCATTTCAAATGTTACCCCTTTCCTGGTTTCCCCTCAGAAAAAAACCCCTAACCCTACCTCCACCCTACCCCCTCACATACCAACCCACTCCCTCTTCCTGGCCCTAGCATTCCCCTAAACTGGGGCATAGAACCTTCACAGGACCAAGGGCCTCTCTTCCCATTGATGACCGACTAGGCCATCCTCTGCTACATATGCAGCTAGAGCCATGAGTCCCACCATGTGTTTTCTTTGATTGGTGGTTTAGTCCCAGGGAGCTCTAGGGATACTGGTTAGTTCTTATTGTTGTTCCTCCTATAGGGCTGCAGCTCCTTCAGCTCCTTCATTGGGGACCCTGTGCTCCATCCAATGGATGACTGTGAGCATCCACTTCTGTATTTGCCAGGCACTGGCAGAGCCTCTCAGGAGACAGATATATCAGGTTCCTGTCAGCAAGCTCTTGTTGGCATCCACACTAGAGTCTGGGTTTGCTGGTTGTTTGTGGGATGGATCCCCAGGTGAGGCAGTCTCTCCATGGTCCTTTGTTCAGTCTCTACTCCGAGCTTTGTCTCTGTAACTCCTTCCATGGGTATTTTGTTCCCCCTTCTAAGAAGAATCGAAGTATCCACACTTTGGTCTTCCTTCTTCTCGAGTTTCATGTGTTTTGCAAATTGTGCCTTGGGTATTCTGAGCTAAAAACACTCTTACAAAACAGATTACACAAAATGACTCAGCCAATTGAGTTGCCATGTGACCCTGTGGTCCTGTGTGAGCAGAGCTTAGAAGCACAGGTGCTGGGGCATGTGCTAGCAGTGTCTACAGCTCCTCTGGCCCCAGTAGAATATTATTAAGAGTTGTGAATCTGAATACCCCGGATAATCAGTTTTATCACATGAAGTTTGTTTTGGGAAATGGGCCCCCTCAGTCTGGTCTCACATCCACACTGTTCTGTGCCCTGTGAGCCCTCCCTTTTCAGCTGGTGTCTCCTTTGCACATGGGCCTCTTCCAATCGTCTTTGCTTTCTGTACCTCCCTGTCTTAGCCCTGTTTTATTTTCTCATGGCCTTTTAAAAGTAGAGAATTGGCAAAAATATAACAGAGTCTGACCATTGAGTATTATGTGGTAGTCTGCGTACGAGGAAGAACACAGATGTCACATGAGCAAATGCTTCGTTTGCATACAGGCTTTTTGAATAAACAGCTAATGCAGCCCAGGGGGAAAAATCAGTTCTTAGAAGACAGAATACAATAACAAGCTAGTGGAGGAGATATAATTCCCTATTGATAAACTCAGGAGACTGAGTCAGGGAGGGGTTCCTGGGTCTAGAACTTTCAGGATAGTCTAAAGAGACAACCTACTTCAAAATTAAACACAAGACATAGCTGCTAGATAATTAATAAGCTAATTAATTTAGTGAGAAATAGAATGAAGCCTGTAGAGTGCCTAGCAGAGGAAATGCATTTCACATACAGTTCTGTTTTGTTTTTTACACTTCAGTAAGTGTTTTGTAATTATTTATACAGGTAACTTTACAAACAGAAAACAGTGATAAATTAATCATGAGAATTAAAAATAGTTATGGTTTGTATATGAAAAGTTTTCCACGGGTTCCTATGCTACACCTTTAGTTCCCAGCACACAGTACTGTTTTAGGAAGGGGTGGAAACCAGGAGCAATGGGCTCACTGGAAGGGGAAGGTCACTGAAGGCTTGACTTTGGAAGTTTTACCTATTTCTGATTCCTCATTCTGTTCTTCTTCTGCTTTCTGTCTACCAGGACATGAAAGTATCTTCTTTCCTCTCTCCTCTCTCCTCTCTCTCTCTCTCTCTCACTCACACACACACACACACACACACACACACACACACACACACACACACTAAAGTGAACACATGTGCATGCACCCTCCTGATGCCATGGTGTTCTGCTTGGGCCCAGATTCAGTGCATCAACAAACTGTGGATTGGAACTGCTGCAACTGTGTTAAAATGAAGTCTTCCTCTTTCGTTCTCTTGGGTATTTTGGTCAAAGTGACAATCAGGAAAAAGCAATAATGAGAAATAACAACATCAACCAACCAGGCAGGAATACCTGGGCCCCAGCCACAGCTTTCAATAAAAAGCAAGTTGCAGACTTACTGTCATTCCCGTGGACAAATATCAGATGTAAATAAAGCGTGGGAACTTTAAACTTGCTCACTGACTTCCTCAGCTCCCCATTCCTCTTTCTTCCAGGTTTCCAGCTTTTGGTAAGTTTTTCCTGTGCTTCGCCCGCCTTCATCTGTGATTGCAACGAACAAAGGGCAAGAGGAAGGTTCTCTTTGTTGACAAATGCAAGCTGTGTCCTTACATTTCCGATCTACGCTGAGTTCAGAAGGTATAAAAAGAGGTGACACACAGTGCCTGTCTACTAGAAATACAGCCTCCTGAACAAGTCTGGTACAGGACTAGATGATAACAAGCAAGTTTGATGAGGGCTAAGAATTTGAATAGGAAAAAAGTAGGTGAAATTACTGAGGAGGAAGAAATCATTTCTTCTTGGAAGCATCTTAGAAAGCATCCTCTGGAAAAAATTCTTAATTGTTAATGTATCATCTTAATCTTAGGAAAACTTATTGTCAAATGTTAATTAGAATTTTGCCACAAATTACAGCAGAAACAGAAAAAGCAGGTTTCATAATAAGTTTATGTCAAAATAACTGAACTTGTATTTCAAATCTCAATGTAATTGCGCTTGTAAAAACACATTTTAGTAAACAGAGAAATACAATAATAGTGGATTTCTAAGCATTTCTGCAGAAGCACCATGTCCTCTGAAAAAGAGTCCCAGGGTCCTGGTTGCTTGGTAGCTGGCATGCTGGTCTAGTCCTTTGTTTTCTTCTTTACAGGACTGGTAGAGAACATACAGCTGAACTCACCTTCCCAGCAGGCTTTGCTTTCTCCTTTGAAAAATAATAAAGAAAAAGTCCTACAGTTATTCCTTGATAGTTCCTTTCCTGCTTTTTCTCCAAGCTGACACAATTGCCATTAAGCAAGCCTATTCTTTAGCTTAACAAAAGAGATGTTGGAAAGCTCCAATTTGTCTGATTAAATTACAACCTAGTTAGAGCACACTTATTCTTTCTAGACTCCCATAATTGAAAAGAAACCAAACACCACCGACAGAAAGCTACTTCAATACAGTGATTCAACCTGTCAACTACATTGAATGACTGACACTTCTTTGCCTGGAAAATAATTAAAAATTAATAGAAAGCAATTATTTCGTCTCTACATGTATTAGACCTTGTGGTATAAGTATACAGGAGTTTGCCTTCTTCCAAAGCACCGCCTCAGTAGACCTGGGGAGCTGTTTGGCTGGTGCTGATAGGTAAACATAGTGAAAGGGTATGGAGGTGTAGTCACTAAGCAAAGAGGGGGAAATCAGAATAAGTACTTGGAGGGGGAGGGGGACCCTGGAGAGATGGCTTACAGTTCTTCAAAAAGGCCTGGGTTAAGTTCTCAACACTAACATAGCTGTTTAAAAAAGTCTGTTCCATGGATTCTGGTGCCCTCTTCCTTCCCCTGTTGGGTGCTGGGAATTCGTGTGGTACACATACATACATGCATGCAAAATTTATACATATAACAAAAGGAATAAGCAGTTAGGAATGGATGGCAGACATTTCTGTAATCCCAGTGCTCTGGAGGTTGTTGTATTCATTTTCTCCATTCTAAGACATCTTAGATTATATAATCAGACCCTTCCTCAGACAGTCAGTGAGTCAGACTGATAAAGTAAATCAACCAATCAATGAATCAATCAATCATAAGACCATAACAAAGATCTAGGCAGCCTCTGGGCAGTTCCCATGAAGTATTTCTACAGAAATTGTAAGTGCTTTCAGAATTAGCTTCTCAAAGTTAAGAACACTGGAGCATTGACTCACAGCAGCACCCGTACGAAATCAGTACGCTCATGCCTCCTGCAGTATGGAGATGTTACATTTTAAAAAGTGAACCATTGGCTTGGAAGGAGGGAACAGTCAATGGAAGACAAGGACTCATGGACATTAGAGCTGATGGTATGTTTGTCAAAGGAATACCATCTTGTCTGGAAAAGTTGCATTTAGTAATACTTAGTGTCTCAATGTAGCCCACCAGAATTCCTTGCATATTCTTTTCCACCTTCTACTCTTGCAGGATTGTGTCTGTTCGCTAGAAATCTAGAAAATATAGAGATAAAGAAGCTGACAGAGACTGAAGCAGCAAGCCCTGGGCCAGCACAGGTCTGGATCAGGTCACTGTGTATATATTAAGGATTCCAGTTGGATGTTTTTGTAGGATTCCTGAGTGTGGGAACAAGTAGGCTTCTGTTTTCATGCCTCTTTTCCTGAGCTCTTTTCATTCTGCTTGTCTCATGTAATTCCAAAGTGTTAGTTTTTGTTTTATTATATTGTCTTTTATTATATTGTATTTTATTATTATCCCTTAGAAAACTGTTTGTTTGTTTGTTTGTTTTCCAATGTGAGGCAGAAGGGAGTGGATCCAATCGGGAGGGGAGGTGGAAAGGAAGTAGGGTACACCATAATGAAGGTATGTGAGGAAAAAAATATCTATTTTCAACAACAACAACAACAACAACAACAACAACAACAACAACAACAACTTATCCCTTCTTCACATTTTTAAGATTCTGTTGCTCCAAACCAGGATAAAAGAATGTTTTGCCTCGAAGATTTCCAGTGGATGGTTTTTGGGGACCATTTTTGCCTGATAATTAGTTATAATTTGAATCTTTCAATTGGGCACATCAGTAAGTTTTCCCTCCAGGACAGTTCCTCGGATATCTATGTGTACATAGTTACATGTATTTGAAATATGAGTTCAGAATATTACCAGAGGACATTGCCTGTGCCCATGTATTCTTTGGATCTTCCATAATGCCTAAATTAGTTCTGCTACTTTGAATTAGAGCGCATTTTCTCAAGAGCTGTGGAAAGTTCCCAATATAAAAGTGGAGGCATAGCTTGGGGCAGAGAACTTGCATAGAAGACATGATTCCCTTGGTTCCATCCCTGGTGCTGAAAAGTCAACAGAGGAGAGATAGATTAGAAAGGAAGGGATGGAGAAATACAGATGGTAACAGGGAGACTATAAGATTTATTGGGTACCACATATGGATAATTGTAAAACTTTGCAATGCAGTACTCAGGGCTGGGCATGTAGCTCAGTAACAGAGAATTTGCCTAACACGCACAAGGTCCTGCATTCCTACCCCCATATTGAAACAAACAAACAGAAACCAAAAAATAAAAATAAAAAACAAAGGAGAAATAATTTACCAGTCTGAAACAAACTTCAAATCATAAATTTTTTATGAAGAAAAATAATTGAGTATTGGCCAGACTCTAACTACTTAACAAATTTTATTTGGTTGTTATAGCAAATACTATCAAGAGTGAATGTATTTAGGCTCTGCAACAGCAGTTGCCCACCCTGAGTGGAGGAAACAAAATGACTTCCCATAAGTAATTTCCATTCTCTGACTCGTCAGCTTTAAAGATTTGGATGATTTTTCTAGAATTTGGGAAAAGAAGCCACCAAGTAGAGACTTCTTAGGAGATTCATGCAGAATGCAATGTTACAAAAGGAAAATTATTTTGTTCTTAAAATATCTATTCCTCTCATTTATAGAGCAAAAGCCCCTTTCTTTCCCTTTGTATTATGATTATCCATAAGCAAAGAGCACTTTGCAGCAGAAAAGGCTTAAAGAAAGTGAAATAGGTCATTTTGCTCTCTCCTGTAAGTATCTACCTAGCTGAAAATACAAGTCAATAAATGGAGTCAATCAAGGGTTCTCTGACCCAAACCCTCTGGGCCAGGTTATCAGGAAAGGGAGCAGTGAGCATAGCCTATGTAATGCTCTGTCTCATAAATAAGTAATGACCAGGCCATTGCCAGAATAGCTTGTGAGGCTGGTATGCCAGAGGAATTTGGTGATTTCCAACTTCTCTAGTAACTTAGCATTTCATTATCTTCTACTATTCATCAATTAAATATTTAAATTTATTAAACTGTAATAAAGTAAAGAATTAAATGTGCATTGGATTCTACCAAATTACAAAAATTAAAGGCTTTGTTTCTTTAGGAAGTTACTATAAATTTAAATCATTTTTTGTTCTCACATTACCTAATTTCAGATAGAGCAAAGCCTAGAAACAGATTCTGGCTTCTGATTACTGAGAAACTTGAAGCCAAAGTATCATTTTTGGAGTGGGATAAGTGGGCAATGCTGTCTGTGTCAATTTCCTAATAGCAGTGCAAATTGTCTATGGACAGGGTGTTGGAACTTCTGTCTTGGCTCAACAGAACTCAAAGCCATTATTTATGAGAGCCGTGACGTTTATAGAAAGGCTGCTATCTTTGTCATACTGCTGCTATCTTTCAGAACTGTAGACAAGTGGTAATTGTTCGTTTTATTTTTTGCACCAGGCACCAGTGTGGATAGGTCACTCGTTGTCACTGGCATGCTCAGCTGAGTATAATTCTTAAGGTTGGTACAGTGTGCTTCTGTTGATTATGAGAAAAGATCTAAGCCAGATGAGCTAATATGGACTGGATGTGGCTCTCAGCAGCAACAGCTTGTTCTAGAGAATCTCATTTGCCAAAGTCTTTTCAATTCTTTTTACATTCCAAATGTTATTCCCCTTCTCAGCCCCCCACCCCCAACACACATGTCCCCTATCCCTTCCTCCCTCTACTGGCCTCTATGAGGGTGCTTCCCCACCCTACCCCCACCCCTGCATCAGTGCCCTTATGTTCCCCTATCATGGGTCATCAAGCCTCCACAAGACCAAGGGGCTCCCCTCCCAGTGATGCCAGATAAGGCAGTCCTCTGCTACATACCCAGCTGGAGCCATGGGTCCTCCATGTGTACTCTTTGGTTGGTAGTTTAGTCCCTGGGAGCTTTGAGGTATCTGGTTGGTTGATATTGGTGGTTTTCCTGTGAAGTTGCAAACCCCTTCAGCTCCTACAGTCCTTGCCCTAACTTCTCTATTGGAGTCCCCACATTGGAGAGCCTCTCAGGGGACAGCTATACTGGACTCCTGAAGTCAGTAGCACTTCTTGGCATCAACAATAATGTCTGGGTTTGGTGTCAGCAGATGAGATGGATCCCTAGGAGGAACAGTGTCGGGTTGACCTTTCTTTCTGTTTCTGCTCCACTTTTTCTTCCTGCATTTATTTTTGAGAGGAGGAATTCTGGATTAATATTTTTGAGGTGGGTGGGTGGCCCCATCCCTTAACTAGGGGACATGCCTATCTACTGGATATGGTCTCTACAGGTTCTAACTGCCCTTTGTTGGATATTTTGGTTAATGTTCTCCCTTTTGAGTCCTGGGAACCTCTTGGGTCCCTGACATCTGGGACTTCCTAGTGGCTACTAACAATTTTCCCTCCCCCACTGATACACATCTACTTTCAAACTCCTGACCCTTTGTACTTCTCCCTCATCTCCTCCCATATCTGAACTGTCCTCCCTTTTCCCTCCCCCTCCTCTCTCCCTTCTAGATCTCTCTCTCTCCCTCTACTTCCCAGAGATTATTCTTTTCCCCCACTGAGTAGGGCTGACATTTCAATACTTGTTTCTCAGAAGTTGGGAGACCACATGACTGCTCAGAGAGGTTAAGCTTTTGCCTATAATGCCATTCTCTTTGAGGATTCTTATGCCAAGAAAAAAGCTTTATTAGAATTAAGTAGTAAAGTGTAAATGTCTATGGACTTGGCCTCTATTGATTTATTTGATGTCTTCTATGTTGGATATAAAAGCTCAACTTGGCAAGTTAGAGGGTTCGATTTGGCACGCCCTGCTAGCAAACAAGCTGTGCCCCAACAAAAATCCACCCTCAAGTTACAGAGGTTCAGTTCTGAACCAGTACGAATGAGATCCTGGCTAAGAGTGTAAGCTGGGTCCTGATTGGCTGAGTCTGGTAGTCAGGATACATAAAAGCAAGCACTAAAGTATCTGGGAAGGTTGATACTGTTCCTGATCTAGCAAACCTGTGTGGTCCTGAGACATTTCAGTACTATGAGTGGGTGCCCGTTTGCAGGAAACAATATAGGGTGAGAGTTTATCTCTGTTTAAATGGAAGGGAACTTTCCAGCTTTCGCCTATAAACAGTCAAATTCCTGGACTTAAAAGTTAATTCCTTGCTTCTTATTATTCTATTCATTTATTAATAAACCAGATAGAATTAGTAACAGAATTGTACTTTCTTATTTTATGGTCACTGTGTTTTTGTTTTGTTTGTTTGTTTTAATTTTTTTGTGTCATTCACTCAAACTGCAGATACACTTTGAAAAACTTATCTATGGAAGACAATGAAGAAGATGGAGCTCAAACTGGTGTAAACAGAGCCAGCAAAGGAGGACTTATCTATGGGAATTACTTGCAGGTAGGTGGTGGCAAGCCCTCACTGGCGTTAGCTTCTGTCATCAGCCACTAAATTGTCTCAGTGTTTTTTCTCTTGACTGTATTTTTTTTTCAATCATCAGTAGTTTTCTGAATCTTAGGACCTTTCTATTAGTAGATATCTGTGCCTTTTCAAGTTTGCTATAGCAAGTTGAGTTGCACGGTGAAATGTGCCTCCCTAGAAGAGGTTCCACAAGAGCAGAAAGTTCTGTATCTGGAGGGAAGATTGTGAGAGATAAAGCACACTGCAGACAGAAGACAGGCTCTGTTCAGCACACGTAAAAAGATGGGTCAGAACCCCAAACCACCATAGGAAATCTGCAAACTCCACACCACAATGTAGAAGTGTTAAAGGTACAGAGAGCGTTCTCAAAACCATTAGTAAATAAAAGACAGCTCTCCATCGGGAATTTGGGGGTGATTATGGTTAGTTTGCAGATTAAAAATTTAAGGTGGAAAATGGTTAAAGCTCTCATACTTTTTTGGGGAGGGGGGTAGTTTTGAAAGGATGAAGTGATAATGAATGTAAAACCTTCCAGAAGCCTTTGAGGGGGAAGAAAGAAAAGTGTTGCAGACTTGAAGCTGGCTAAACAACTGGTTGGCTTCCCACCACACTTGCCTGAGAACATTGGCATTTGAGAGGAAAGTGCTTCTCACTGAGTATTTTTCAGAAGAATGGCAACTTCAATTATTCTTTTTTCTGATGAAACTCATTTACTATTTAAAAAAATAAAAAGACAAATCACAGTTTGAGAGCATTGGACTTGGGGGTACTTTTCCAAGAATTGTAGTCTGCTTCTTGTTAATGTCTGTTTCCACAACCCACGAGCTGAAATCTTAAGGTCAATCTTCTCGTTTTCTTATCTAAAGTTGGAAAAGATTTTGAATGCGCAAGAACTCCAGAGTGAAGTCAAAGGGAATAAAATCCACGATGAGCACCTATTTATCATAACTCATCAAGGTGAGCTGTGAGGGTAAGAAACGAGGAGTGAGCATTGCAATGATTCGTCACCAATAGTGCAAATGTGTCTTTATCTGTAAGGTCATAAAAGACTGAGAGATTGTCCATAGATACTCATGAGAATATTTTGTGTCACATAAAATCTCCCAGGAGCCTCTCTGGGCTTTTGACCTCAACTTTGTGTTCCTTTCAGTGCACAAAAGATTGTACTGGTCTCCTAGCTTTGCCCTTAATTCAAGAGAAACATTTCAGCTCTCAAAATTTCACAAAGGATTTGCAAGCTAAGATGGCACATTTTTTTTCATTAAGCACTGAAAACCCTGCATTACAGAATTATGTTTTCTTAAAATTTTTTACAAATTCATATAATTTTATAATAATGGAATATTAAGCAAAAATGTATAGTTTTTATATTTGGTAATATTTTCCAGATTCCATTTTTTTTTTGATAATGTTATTCAGACAAGCAGTTTGTGTTTTCAGAGGCTCCTTGTTCTCCGAGATGTCATGAACAGTTTCACACACGTTAAGAGTGCTTACTGTAGGGTTATCAAGTTCCATGTGACTCTGGGTATATGTCCAGGAGCTCTCCTCTATTCTGTACACTCAGATTCTTTTTCCTTTCTGTGAATTCTTGTCCTTTGCCCAAATGAGTTCTTACTTGCTTCAGTTACTAACATCAGAAACCCTTTTAGTGAAGAAATGGATGATTGGAAAGAGTAAGCACACTGTATTATGTCTGTCTTTCGTTTGTTTGATTTTCTTTCATTTTGTTGGGTTGTACTAAAGCAAAATCAGTAAGAGAGGAATCCTGGCTAATCAGCACAAATGGAACTCAAAGAAAAATTTAGATCTCATCTCTACTGAGGCGAATTACACAATCTTAATCAGGTTACTGAGATTTAAGAGCTCCTACACCAAATGAGGAGTTATTCTTTATTCATACTTGTTTCCATGCCAATAAGATGAAATAATTCTCAGTAAACACTGAGAATTTAACACACAGTAAGTTTCTAAAAGACTGTGGCCATCATGATTTAACAGTCTTCTACACTTTGGTTATAGTATGCTGAGAGTGGCTTGTAGAGCTACCCATGCAAAGTTAGCCCTGGAAAGAGACATGCAAAATAATTAGAACACATTTGATTTGTTCATTACCTAAATATAAAAATTAAATCTCCTCCAAATCTTAACCATAACTGAAAAATTATAGTTGAGCTTGCTTTCCTGATTATCACGGATACAGGCTTTATCCATTGAATGGTACCACATGTAGTACACCAGGGATATCAGATTGTTAGCCCTTATGCTCATCTACTTATTACACTGATGACTTTATTTGCGAATTCATTACATATACAGCCAGTGCCAAGCATTGTGCTGGTTACTGAAGGAAATCATAGACAACTAAGATGAAAATTCTTCTTTTGTGGGGTTTATACACTTCGGTGAAGGACAAACTAGTGGGAAAGAATCATTTTATTTTCCATGAGCAGTCTGGAAACACAGAGAATCAAACTCTTTTCCCATGTCTGTTATGTTCTTACTATAAGTTTTAAGAGTATGAAACAAGCTCCTATGTATTCAAAGATAACCCTTTGGTCACTGTACAGAGGGGGTTAACTAACTGACATGGAAGCAAATTCAGTTCCTTAACCCAAATGATATTTTCATTAAGCTGATATTTTGGCCCTCACTATGCACTCTCTCCTTTGCTGGGATGTAGGAATTTTCAGTACCAGTTATATTGTTTCATGGCCTCATGGAAGGGAAAAGCAAACTCTCAGGAACAAGACCCACTTATGTTCTTCAAAGGAAATGCTCTCACAGAATTCAGGCTCAAGGGGGCCTTGAGCTGAAGCAGGAATTCTCAGACTGGCTGACTCACTTAGGGGCCTTTGAACTCACAATGTGATTAGCATGAGGCTTCAGGGAGCTGTCTGCTCTCTCTTCTCTTTTGAGACCACAGTCCCCTAGAATTGTTCAAATAAAGCTAGAGAGATAGCTCAGCAGTTAAGAGCACTGACTGCTCTTCAGGGGTCCTGGGTTCAATTCCCAGCAACTACATGGTGGTTCACAACCAACTGTTACAGTATCTGATGTCCTATTCTGGAGTGTCTGAAAACAGCTACAGTGTACTCACACAAGATTAGATAGATAGATAGAGAGATAGATAGATAGATAGATAGATAGATAGATAGATAATCTCAAACTCAACAAATCCCACAAATCCCAAGCAAGCAAGCAAGCAAGCAAGGAAACAACAACAGCAACAAAACACTACTTTAAAATATAAGACCTTACAGTTTTCATCTAGGTTAGGAATTGTTCATTTCTGTGGAGGGGTAACACTAAGGAGCATGTATTTGTGCAAGAAGTGAGACTGGGCTATCCTAAAAGATCCAAAGAAATATGTTCCTAAGGAGGGACCACTGTAATAATAATATATATACCAGTACATTAGAAATTTAGAAGCCAGGCGTGGTGGTGCACATGCCTTTAATCCCAGCACTAGGGAGGCAGAGGCAGAAGGATTTCTGAGTTCAAGGCCAGCCTGGTCTACAAAGTGAGTTCCAGGACAGCGAGGGCTACACAGAGAAACCATGTCTCGAAAAAAACAAACCAAACCAAAACAAACAAACAAAAAACAAAATTTAGAAATTAGAGGTGATTAAAATGCTAATTTCTATCATAAATGAGTCCATGCTCACATTTATTATTTTTAAAGTTAATTTTTTATTTGTTATATGTATCTGTCCTTTAATTGTAGTCAAAGGGATACTTTCTAACTGGCTTTTTAAATTTTACAGCTTATGAACTTTGGTTTAAACAAATCCTCTGGGAACTAGATTCTGTTCGTGAAATCTTTCAAAATGGCCATGTAAGTTTCAATGTCATTAAACTGATTGATTTTGTATAACTTCTAAAAGCATTTAGAAAGTATGAAGTCAGCACTTTAATTTCTATGTAACTAAATACCAAAACAACTCAAGAGTTTGGGGGATTTTTTTTTTTCTGAGAGGCTTCAACATATTTCACATCTACAAATCCCTTTAAAAGACTCACTGCTGGTCTCTTTAAGTTGCTGTAAATGGGATAGATTGCAAGCCCAAATAGTGATGATCCTATAACAAGGAACAGAACTCTATCTCCACTTAGTGTTACCTATGGGAAGATAGGTGGAGGGAAGACAAGAGAGACTAGATGAGGGAAATGAAAGAGGAAGGAAAGAGGGGGGAAGAGCAGGAAGACAAAAGAGGAGACGAGACAGAACAGCACCCAGGGCCTAGAGGTGCAGCTGCAGCTGAGATGCCTGATCCCATCTCCTTCCTTCCCTGAGCTCAAAATACTACCATAAGTCCCATCTCTGAGTCTCTGCTCCATGAGCAGCAGTTCATATTCTCTCTCTTTTTCTCTCTCTCTCTTTCTCTCTCTCTCCCTTCCTCCTCTTTCTCTCTCTCTTTCTTTCTCTCTCTCTTTCTTTCTCTCTTTCTCTCTTTCTCTCTCTCTCTCTCTTTCTTTCTTTCTTTCTTTCTTTCTTTCTTTCTTTCTTTCTTTCTTTCTTTCTTTCTTTCTTTCCTTCTCTCCCTCTTTTCCCCTTTCTCTTCACCTCTCATGTGAATACAAGACCTTGACTTGTTAGTAGCATCCTAGGCTTTCAGTGAGGAATAGATGAAGTGATTTATCCATGTATCTCATCCTTTCCTCAAAGGGTTTCCTTCAGCTTTCTTCTCTGAAACAAAACTAAAACAGAAACATGCCTTGAAATCAGTAAAAGCAGTTCTCTTGGATAGCTTCTTATTGCATGTAGCTTTTGCTACCCCACCTATGCTCCAGGAATGGGCTGAGCTACCAGCCCCCCCCCCCCAGCCCTCTGCTTCCCTTGAATCCATGGATAAAGGACACACACACACACACACACACACACACACACACACAATTGTTCAATTTCAAATTGCCTTTTAACATAATTGCTGGGTGCTGGGTGCTACTCTCTCCCTCCTGGAAAAGTGTGCCCTTATCAATACTCTTAGCTCTTCACCTCTCTACCTGCCCTAAACTTTAGTTGCTCAGTTATAACTGGTTGCTGCTAACCACCCCTGACCTCCTGCCTGTAGGAGTAGCCTGTGTGGCCACTCTGTACGAGATCTCAAGTAGCTGGTCACCTTTGCTCCATCAGAAGCATGGTGAGCTCTTCTCTCCTCTCCTTGCATCGTCTGTTTGCCTCCAGGGACCTGGAATTCCCACCTATACCTTCCACCCAGCAATAAGCCCACAGCTTCCTTACTAACAGATTAAGAACCAATTGAGGAACTGGACCATAGCATCAGCACCATCCCTGCACCTTCTACCTTGTATCTATGTAATTTTTTTACTTTTATTTAAACAAAAATCCAGTTTGTATTAATCTCTTGCATGGAACTCAAAATTGTTCTTATCTTAAAATATTTATGGCAAAATTCAGTTCCAAATGTCTCTGTTGATGTTTACACAAGACTGATAGCAATACATTGTCACTCCCAATCTATTCTGCATCTTCTCTAAATCCAACTGACCACTCAGTGTTTTATCCCCCAACATTCCAACATCAGGTCAGGGATGAGAGGAACATGCTCAAGGTGATAGCGCGGATGCACCGCGTGGTGGTCATCTTCAAGCTCCTGGTACAGCAGTTCTCAGTTCTGGAAACAATGACTGCCTTGGACTTCAATGACTTCAGGTGTGTGCTTCCCAGTGTAGAGTGCAATGGGGCTCATAATCTCATCCTGGTCCTCTAAAAGAAGGACAGGTGTGGAATGAAAGGAGAAGTCTGTTCTGTTAGGGCTTGGAGGACACTGGGTGCATTGATCACAAGTACTTCAAAGTGGTTAAAAACATCCCATGGCTCACTTTTAGATTCAAAACTAAGAGGATCAACTAATTTCAGTCTATGTGTCCTGTTTTTTCACAACAAAAGTTATTATATGTGAAACGGCTTAAGTAAGCATATGATATAAAAATATGAGAAATGGCACGAGTGTGTAAATAAATATGACAAGTAAAATGCCAGTGTTCATTATATATTGTCAATTTTAGTTACAACCTCCTAAACAACCAAAGCCATCTGTATATGTCTGTACGTTTCTATCTGCATCTGAATATGGGCTTACATTTTTTTAAAGTACACATGTAAGCAATTTTTTTCCCTAAAACTAGATAAAATTTCCCAAGAAATTGAAAAGGAACACATCATATTGTGTAATAGGCAAAACTTCAAATAAGTTTCAAAGTAAAAGAAAATGGAGTTGAGCGATTTGTGGCTAAGAAATTAAAGTCTCAGCATCACTTGGAGGTTTAGAAGATATTAGAAGATCTAAGAGTTTTGATGTATTAGTAACATCACTACCATAAAATACTACCATATTTTTGAATGAACCAGGCAGCATTTCATTGTTTAGAGCTGTTTTATCTCACTGATACCTGTCTAGGTAGGAGGATGGATGATGATATCCATGATAAGAATTAGTAGGTAGGATTAACTAATATTTGTATACAATCTTTTTGCCACTGTGGAAAAACGCAATTTTCTAATATTCACCTGTCTTTTTCTTAGGAAGGAAAAGTGTTACACAGAAGCACACTGTTAGTTATGTGTATATTTAATCAATGTTTTCTAGTTGGAAATTTATATGCTATTTCTGTACATTACTATATACTAAGGTATATATTATATATATTAAAATATCTGACGTTTCATAACTATCGAAAGTTCTAGCCAACTTCAAATTGGTCCACAGTGACAATGATGTTTTAGTACCTCATTTTTCTTATTTACATAAGGGGCTCCATATGTAGCATCCAGGTGCCTTTCTGCCCCTGATAGATATTCTGATAAAACATCTTTTTAGAAGGGAACATTACAAGGATAAAAAGAACTCATTGTTTCCTTTTTTTTCTTTTCCTTCCCTTCTCAGAGAATACTTAACTCCAGCATCAGGCTTCCAGAGTCTACAGTTCCGGCTGCTAGAAAATAAGATTGGTGTTCTTCAGAGCTTGAGAGTCCCTTACAACAGGAAACACTATCGTGATAACTTTGGGGGAGAGTTCAATGAGCTGTTGCTGAAATCAGAGCAGGAGCAGACTCTGTTGCAGCTGGTGGAGGTAAGAGCACACGAGCAGCCCTTCAAGTAGTGCTCCAACCTACTTGTAGCATAGTGTGTGTTGTATCAGAATTCTAACACTTATCAAAATGGTATTACTTTCATGATAAACAAGGACAGAAAAAAAGCTACTAAACTTGCAATTGAGCTAACTGGAATATTTAAAATATTAAGAATCTGACTGATAAATTCAACAAGATTGATATAATTGTATGTCAATATCTAAGAACATGATCATCTCATTAAATTATTCTATCAAATATTCCTACTGAGAAATACGCAATTAGCTGATATCTTGCCTTGATTGTGCTTGATTATTCAATCAACTTTGGGTCTCTGAAATATTGCATAATTGAAAAATTGTACTGAGAATTTTTACTAATTAAATAACTATGAATGTTCTCTTCATAAAAATCCCTTATTCAAATTTTCTTGGAATTTATAAACACTGTTTATAGATGATTAATTTGATTTTTTATGATAGCATAATACAAGACTTGTCTTGATTTTTATCACTAAGATTTGCTCTTACAAATTAAAATTTTTCTCGAATGAATTGGCTCTTTAATCTCCTGGGTGTTATAAGTGTGGAGTTGGATTACTATTGCCTCTATACTATTAAAGAACTTATTAAGATGGAGAAAAATGAATAAAAAGTTGATTCCAAAACTAAATGCATGTTAAGTAAGAAACAATAGGTTTTTATAAAGTCAGTTTGATTTCCAGGTTTCCAGGTCATTTGTAATCTTAGAACAATTTCAGGAGGGGGTGCAGAGATGGCTCAGGGGTAAAAGGACTTAACGTCTTCCCAGGATTAGTAACTTAGTGAAACAGTAAAATAATAGACAAAATAAACTGCTATTATTTCCTAAATTAATAGGATGAAGGAAAAGACAAAGTTTTACAAGTCAGCTAACATGTTTCTCAAAATTATGAAGATGTTAAAAGTTTAAGTTTACCAGGTATTAACCTAAATAATTATTTTCCTAAGGCATGGCTGGAAAGAACACCTGGATTAGAGCCACATGGATTTAATTTCTGGGGAAAGTTTGAAAAAAATATCTTGAAAGGCCTGGAAGAGGAATTTCTAAGGATTCAGGTAATTATGAATTCATGCCATAAACTCACTGAGAATGAATGAGAAATTTAACCCAAAAGTTATCTGTTATTTTCATAATTTTCTTTTTAATTTTTCTTTTATAAATGTATCTTCTGGGACTATAAATTACATGATTGATTTAACTTTCTCCATAGGTATAAAAATTATTCCAAAATAAGACCTTCATTATAAAGAAAGTTTTTTTTTTACTTGTAATCAAGTATTGTTTACATGGGATTGATAAATTTTTATTCTAATTGAAAATTGTGTATGTTGATCAATTCAAGGCCCAAGTGGCACAGAAAAAAGAAACTAGGCAAATATATTTAACCACATATGTTTTCCTTTCCTATTATATTTGCTAGGTCCTCTCCACTGGCTAGGGATAATATCAATTTGATCTTTACTTTTTAAATGAAATTTTCCACAAATTTTCTTCAGAATACAGGTCTTACACCTTGTCTTCATGGTTTAACTTCTGTAGCCATTCAACGTTGCCACATTAAGAATGGGTTCTTAAAGCATGTACTTTAAAAAATCATGTGATATAGGTTCAACTTTCATTTAAATGGTAGACCTCTGTGGTAATAAAAATTACTTCTTGCATAATTTTTCTTTCAGGCCAAATGTAAAGTAAGGATGTCTATTCCTAAGGATTATGATTGTGTATTCATGTCTTAAAACATTTTGATAATGTTAGGTTACTTGTAGCTTTGTCTCCCACTAAATTCTCATTACCCTGCCTTCATAGTTTCTCATTCACAAGTGACATTCATATACATGAATCCAATAACCTGTCTCAATGCTATTAACCACCCAGGAACAGGCATTATACCCACAACCAATTCTCTAACTCTTCTCTCCCCAACTCTTTACTGCTTACTTCACCTTCTGCTTCAACTCTAGGTATTCACCAGTGATTCTCAAACATTTATACCCAGCTTGGATGTCCCCTTAGATTTCAGATCATGTATTTTACGTTCTACATGCATCTTCTCTTGATTCTCTTAAAATAAGAAAAGAAAATTGAGTAGAAGAATTCCCTCCCATGAGTCCTCATCTTGACCCAGTCTTTTCAGAGTTAAGAATGTTTTCCTCTCAAGAGCCTTCAACTGTCAAATAAGTCACCTAGGAGTGGTCCTTGTTCCTATTTATTTTCAACAATAATTTTTCTTTTTATTTTAAAGATTTATTTACTTTAATTTTATACCTATGAGTATTTTGTCTGCATATACGTGTGTGCCCCAGATGGTGCCCACAAAGGTCAAATGAGAGTGTTGTGTCTCTGGGCCTTAAGTTACAAAGAGCTGTGAGTGGACATGTGGGTGCTAAGAACTGAATCATGGGTTACAACAAGTATTCCTAACCACTGAGCCATCTCTCATCTCTCCAGTCCCTCAACAATATTTCTGAGGGATGGCTGAATCAGCTTTGTATCTTCCAGTAGTTCTTACATGTTTTTTTTTCACCTACCACCAAGACTAAAGCTAAAGTCTCTTGACTGTCCTATCCCTTCTCCACTGTAGACCTTCCAGTTTATTCTCTGTGCTACAGTCATGGTTGTCTTTCCAAAATGAAAACCTGACAGTCTCTGCCTTTTTCTTAGAACTTCTCGTGTTCCATTGCTGTTTTCAATAAATAGATAGATATCCCTAACACAAACCCTAAAGCTTTCACATATCACATGGGCCAACCTCACTGCGCTGCTCCTACTAGCTGAGTTAGCTCAGTGTTCTAAATTCTTTCAGTTTAAAATGTTTGTCAGCAGGCAGAACCATCGTTCAATCTTTGCCAACCTTCTGGCTGCTGTCACTCCCTATGGTGATTTTTCTATTTTTGTATAGTGCTGTTCATGGTTTTAATGCTGTGCTTGGGTGACTAAATGTATCCCATCTTATTCCTATACGAGAATGTTTTTGAGGTGAGGTGGTTCAGTTCTTGCTCACAATTTTTATGTCTGTTACTTTCCTGTGAGCATTTCCTTAATAAATGAGTAATCCTTAGCAATGATATTACACCCAGGCTCTCCCTGCTGCTGTACTTGCTCTGACGCATTGAGGCTAACTGGGCTGGCTGCTCTGACACCATCCAGGTAACCAATTGCAAGTAGAGCTGAAGGGTAGGCAGATAAAGCAAATTTCTTTAACCAATCAAAGAATTTAAAGAATTTTAAATAGCGTTAGTACTGGTTCTGATTAAGAAGTAACATTTCTAAGACTGACATTATCTCTATGTTAAATGATTATTATTTAAGATCAGTACCTATCACTTGTTATTCATTTTGGTCCATCTCTACGGAGTTTTCTCAAGAGTATTTTGCATTATTAAATTTTTTAAACATAAAGAAAATGAGAGACCAGCAACGTTATGGACTTTTCCTACCTGGAAGACGTATCTTCCGTATTGTAGTGTTGGGTGTTAAGATCAGTACTTGAGATATACACTTGTTATAAGCTGGGAATCTATTTCTTCTGAAAGAAGCAATTTTTAAACAGCAGTTTGATCTCTGCTGGGGAAGATTAAAGCAATATTTTCCCATAAGGCTAAAAACGACTCAGAAGAAAAAGAGGAACAGATGGCAGAGTTCCGGAAGCAGAAGGAGGTGCTGCTCTGCTTGTTTGATGAGAAGCGTCACGACAACCTACTGAGTAAAGGTAAACGTGCTGTCTGAGGGTCTTAGACCTCAAGGGCATATGCAGGAAGATAAATCTATGCCATAAGCCTGTCTATGAAGACTGACCTGGGGCGAAGTCAGGTCAAACTATTTACCTACTCAGAGAAGTGAGAAATGGGTTAATACTGTGTCTGACAGCCCTACATTAACCATCTTGATTGTTCAGTGTAGTTACAAGACACTAGCAAACATCTCCATACTATGTGCTACACACAAGGTACCACGGTAAACTGTGATTGTAAAGTACTTCGGAATATGCTTTTAGGAATATGCAAAACAGACTTTTTTTTATCGTACAATACAGAGTGTAGCAGAGGAATGAGGTGAGCATCAGTTGCTAGCCTCTGTTATCTATAAATTAATTCTCAGTGAAGCATATCTAATCTTTACTTCTCACCACGAAGGGCAGAACATTTTCTTAGATTATACACCATACTCGAGAAAACTAATTTTACATAAATTAGAACAAACACACACAAAACCAAAACTACAATTTGGTGTCATTTTCAGATAGGATCTTAGTTTGTACCCCCAGGTTGGCTTTAAATCCATGGTCCTCCTGCTTCAGTTTTTGAGTTCAGATGTTCACCACCACATCCAAAACAAACAAATCAAACATAGACAAACTGAAAATCATTTTCAAATAAGGAATGAAGTGAATCTTGCTTAGTTTTTGAAGTAACTGAAAAATACATGTATCACAGGAGTTACTTATTCTTTATATCAGATTTTCCTAATATAGCACTTAACATTTGAGAATATAAAATAATATATATATATATATATATATATATATATATATATATATATATACTAAAAGTATACTAAAATATAGATAATACTAAAAATATAGATAGTATATTAATACTAAAATATAGATGATATATTAATTTGACCTTTAAAACTGTAGATTACCAAGTACAAGCTTAGAAATAAAAATCTAAACTAAATGTTGGCTCCTTTCTCTGAAAACACATAGTACATTTAACTAAGATGATAATTCAAATTAATATGATTATCTTAAATTACCTATTGAGTTGAGACTTGCTGTGAACTTAGATCAGTGCTAAAAGTCTTTGACTCAGGCATGCTAGCGCCTTGCACTCCATCACTAGCACGAAGAAGAAATATTAATGCTGAGAATTTCCTGAATATCCTACAGGTGAACGACGACTGTCATACCGTGCACTTCAGGGAGCACTGATGATATATTTTTACAGGTAAAAAGAAAATTATAACGAAAAAAATGGAAGTAAAATTGAAGAGTGGATATAGAGATGTCAAGGATATGCTTTATAAGTTGCAATTAAAATTTAATTTAGTTTTTTAGTAATTTAGTTTTTGGTAAAAACACTGAAAATTACTACTTTAAATAACAAGTCTGTCTTTATTCATGTAGTGGGCTATTTACACACATATAAAGACAAACAATTTTACTAATTGAAAGCATTGTGTGTCAGTCATTAAGTGACCCAAAAGGTCAAAGCAAATCTTTTCTTAAAAGTCCAAGTGTGAAATTATTATTTTACTAGAAAATAGTTTTAGAGATGTCTCTGTTTTATAAAATGAGAATTAGAAGCCAGTTAGATCAGTGGGTGGGGAAGGGCACTTTCTACCAAGCTGGACAACCTGAGTTTGATTCCTAGAAGCTACAGGGTAGGATAGAGCTGACTCCCTCCAGTTGTCTCCTGTCCAAAGCTTCTTGAGTCATTGCATGCACATGGCCTGCATAAAGAAATTATAATGGAAACTAAAATAAAAGAGTATGTCAAGGAAAATGTCTCATAAACAGTTGTGTCCATGGTCAGTGGTTTTATATAAAAATCACCTTTAATGTCTCAAATGTTTTCAGATCTTGTTGAGTGTTTATGCTCTCCTTTGATCCTGTGAATGTGAATTCAGGTAGTGAGGATTCCCTTGGCAAAGAAGCTTCAAGGGGGAAGTTTATAGAATAGTTTAGATGTATAGTTTAATTTTGCAAATTCTCTTGGACCTATTTCTTCAGAATCAGAAGAAACAAAATCTTTCAGCTTTTTTTTCCCCTCCACTCGAAATAAACAGATAACCTAAATACAGTATGTATCAAGAATGTTTATGGCTTCAATGGGAAAAGAAATCCCAGTACACTAGGGGACATAGAAATCATCTTTGTTTGCTCAGTTTAGTATCTGCTTTGAAGCATTTGATAGCTGTTAGCATTCTATATAAGATACTGTAGCATATCTCCCCTTCCATAAGACCATATTAGGCATGACTCTTTGGCTTGTTACCTCATATATATATATGTTACGTATAATTTACATGGAACTGTCTACACATCACACAAATACTGGGCACTGAATAGTGACTGAGAAGACAATCTTGAGGTAGTATAGCTCTTTAGTACCAAGTTGATCATGGCCAACCAACACACAGATACTCTGGCCTGTCTCGGAGCACTGGACTTTCATAATCAGAGAGGACTTCCTCTCATTGTTTCCTGTAGGGAGGAGCCTCGATTCCAGGTCCCTTTCCAGTTGCTGACCTCACTGATGGACATTGACACCCTCATGACTAAATGGAGATGTAAGTCCTCCTGCATCAAGATCCCTCACCCGAATCCTGTGCCTTTACCACAAGACATTTCAGGGATCAAAAAAAAAAGTTTTAATTTATTCTAGAATGAAAAGAAAATGAATGTTCTGTCAGTTTTAATACATAATATCTCAATCCTCATCCCAATTTCTTTTAAGTAAAATTATTTGCTTTATTTTGTCTCATTACATTAGCCTTTAGTTAATTCTTGACTGGTGCTTAAAATAATGGGTTTCACTATGACATTTACATACCCAGCCATCATTACACCTTATGTTCTCCTGCCAGCAACCTCTCTTTCATTCCATCTCTATCTGATGCCTTCTTAGTTGCACCTGGCCCCCATTGTATGCTCACATGTATGTTATTAAAACATGGCCCAAATGAGAAAAAAAATGCAGTATTTTCTATCTTACTCCTCAGGACTCTCATTTCCTAGTTTCTCCATCTGTCCTGAGTAATGGCTTGTATAAGTTAATATGACGAACTTCTAATGTATAACTTTTACTGTTTTTTTATTTTGTTTTAAATTTTATTTTTCCTGGAAGAAGGATCCTGCAGAGAAACAAATGGAAAGGATTGATGAAAGCCACGTTGTGGCTCTTCCTCTCAGTTACTGGGCTCACAAGCCAAAAGCAATGAAGAATGAATTAAGATGTGTATAGCCTAAGCCACAGGGACGCTAGGCAACCTGATGGTCTCATCTGGTGCTCATATTTGACCTTTCCATCTGGCTAAGTGATAAGCTGTCAGCCTTTGCCGAAGCAATAATCATTACCAACCCTTTGGTTTTAGAACTCTGTAAAGATAATGGCAGAAAAATATTCATGCAGTAAATTTTTATGTTTGCCTAGATAATCATGTGTGCATGGTGCACAGGATGCTGGGCACCAAGGCTGGCACTGGGGGATCCTCAGGCTATCATTACTTGCGCTCCACTGTGAGGTAAGTTGGGCTTCTCACCAAGGAGGAAGTCTGCAAATCTTGGCATATCCAAGCCTATGCATGTCGGGTGTTTTTTTGCTTCTGTCTGAATTGTTAACAGCACATTCTAGTTAGTTGCCAATATTCCTGTGTAAAATGAAAGTAATGATATAAAAACCTCAGTGAAAGAACTTCATCATTTTCAGCCTGTGTGGAAGAGTGGTCTGGGATCCATGGCTGCTGAAGCAGTAATGATATAGCCCAATGATTCTCATCCGGTGGATCACCACCCAATGACCCTTTCACAGGGGTCACCTAAGTCCATCCAGTAAAAGTTAGGTGTTTACATCTGCAAATTCATAACAGTAGCAAAATTATAGATATGAAGTAGCAACAAAAAACATGGTCGGAGGTCACCAAAACATGAGGAGCTATTCTAAAGGATCACAGCATTAAGAAGGTTGAGAACTATTGGTATAGAGGAATCAGGAGGCATTCTATCCAGGAAGAAAAGTCTTCAATTAAATCCAGCTCAAGTTTTTGCTTGTTTTGTTTGTTTTTAACCAAATTTATTATTTGCATTTTCATACATGTATTCTGATTATTCTCCTCCTATTGCACCTTGTTAATCCTCACAAGGTGCTGGCCAGAGGAAGTATTGTAGGCTTACTTTAGAGTTCCACTCTTGCGTTTCATAGCCATGGCCCCATATGTTGTATACAAGCGACCAAAGCAGGATTCCAAGCCAGATTTAGTTGACTTCAAAGGCAAAGGTTCTTCCTCTATAAAACTTTACCAGGCTTTGCTTCTTTAAAACTATCCATTCAAATATCTGGCTAACAAACAGAAAAACATTTTTCCATATGAAAAGCAGTCTATAAATATGTGCAATGAAGCCAAGATGATCCTTAAATTTATAAATCCTTCATAGAATTTATATGATAGCTACTTTGCAGTTAGGAAATATCTTCCAGTGAGTAACTAAGAACTCTGAACTTTAAATGTATAACTTTAAACACGACACTTTTACAATGAAAAGCGAAGGGCCTAGTGCTATATCTTGGCAGTTAGAAATATTTACTGTTCCTCTAGAGTTTGATTCCTAACCTCCATATAAGTCATTTTACAACTGCCTGAAATTTCAGGTTCAGGGTGACCTGACACCTGATACCTCTGGCCTCATCAATACCTATAAGCATATGCACATACCTGCATATAAACATGCACATAAATATTTTTAATTAATAAAAATAAATCTTTAAACAAGTAGGAAATAAGGATACAACATCACCTACATGAATATAATAGCACAATGATTAATCTGTATCACTCTTGTCTGAATCAAGCACATTACTGTCTATAAACATTAATCTGGGATGTGATTAACATTTACATAATATTAATACTGATGCTACATAGAAACCAACACATATACAATATATATGACATGTAAGATATAATGTTGAATATTAGCTATTTATGTGAAATGTTTTTGAATATGAAGTAAAACAGTTTTCATATACACCATCTAACATATCTGCATGTATATGTTTCCAGCGACAGGTACAAGGTTTTTGTGGATTTATTTAACCTCTCAACATACCTGGTTCCCAGACACTGGGTACCAAAGATGAACCCGACCATTCACAAATTCCTCTACACAGCTGAGTACAGTGACAGCTCTTACTTCAGCAGTGATGAATCGGATTAAGTTCTTCTGAACATCAGTGAAAACTACAGGATTCTCAGTCGGCTTTTAATAAATTTTTATGAATACATGATTGGTGTAATATATTTATATGTGTAGTTCAGTGTTATGATGTTTTGGTTCAATCCTGGAAAAAGTTTATGATCTTGCATATCATGATGAACGATTAAGCAGATTAAGCATTATGATAAATGATTTAGTAAAATGTTAGCATCGTCATACATATGATGAATTCTTGTTACAACTCAATTTACCCTGACACTTACCTCTGTAGAACCATTTCATATAATTATTACCTTATTGCTTCATACTTTATAAAGCTTGTTTAGCAGTTACTTTATATTATAGATACAATAAATATTACCCTTCTGTACAAATTTATTCAAACAAATCTTTAAGTAATAATTTAGGTTTTGGCTGTTCATTGCTTGTAAAAATTCAGGAATCTTAGTTTTTTATGGGTATCTTGATGAGCAGTGGCAGAAATCTGTCTGAAGCTTAGCCTGAGGGATGCTATATTACTTCACTTGCTCCCAGAACTCAAAGGCCCTTAAGAAATACATCACATGAACCCAGTTCAGCTCCCAGAATATGTTAGCCCTGATACACTTTGAAGATGCTCTTCTTTGTTCTGTGTCAATGTTGGCTGGCATAAAGCACTTTGTTCCTTACACTGTGAACCCTGACACTTTCTCCCTCTCAAATGCTGGAGATGTGGTCAGTGCTAACACAGAGAAATGCTGCAGAAATAAGTAGCACTTCTATTGGAAGAAAAGATCTTTCTAACCCACTAAACAGGTCAACTGATTAAACAGAAATCATGTCCATTTGTAACAAGAATATGATGCCTACAGTTTATATCAGATTTGAGACTTAGTCTTTGTTTTCTAGCTTGTTTTGGCTGTTGACAGCGTTTAGTTGAGTTGCTGATATGGGAAAGAATACAAAATATTGGTAAATTTTCTAAAGATTCAAAATTAGAATTAAGAAGTTATTTCCAAGAAGCAGGAAGTTCTTGAAAGAAACATTATAAATCAGTCTCAACTAAACCCCATAAGTATCATTCTTCGCTGCTCTGTAATATGCATGTAAAGTGGGACCATCTGTTCACTAAGTTCCGCATTGTGGATCTATCTACTTTCTAATTTTTTAATATGTAAAGGAAGAAATACAGTATTTTTGCAGACTCTTTGTCAGTATTCTCTACACAATAATAGCATGCATTGTGTTTTTTATCACAGCTAACCTAGAAATGACTTGAGAGTATAAAAGATGCCTAGATTATATCAAAATAAATGACACTTCACATGTAAGAATTGAGCGTCCATGGATTTTGGACCTGTGGTGCTCCTGGAAATGATATTACAGGGTTTAGAAGGGAGATGACCATGGATTTCAATTACACCCCTTGTGTGTATGTAGTGTGTACAGATGTGCACACTCACACATGTACTTACATAACACACAATGAGGGTTAAACAGATATAAGTACGGGGGAAATACCATGGACTAACAGCAAAATCTCATAAATCAGTAGGCTAAAGAGTAAAAAAAAAAATTCCCTAAACTTTCATGAAGATATCTCCCTGGTGTCTGACTACCTTGTTAAGCTGGAGTGTAGATCTCTGAGGCTCTGGGCCATCATTTCATAACAAAACACCTCAATGATCTTTGTTTTATCACTAAAGTCCTGTCTCCCTTTACCTCTTAGACACACTCATATTCATCTCACATCTCCAGCTGTGTTCACTCTGGAATGTTAAACTCATTATTGCCACATAATCTGCCTTAGTTTTTTTATTTTAGGTTGGCTGAAAACAACTGAAGAGTGTAGATAGGCAATAATAAAAAGTTTACCTCCCAGAAAGGCTGAGTGAAAGAGAAGATGGAGGCAGATGTAGGAATGGGTTCTAAGGAGGAGTCAACTTGATTGAGTGTCTAGAATTCATTTTGACTCTATGGCCTGCTCACACAATAGTAATGCTGCTGACAGAAAGAAAGGTAAGGAGAAAATGACCACTGGGCATTGACAACAGATATAAGAGGAAGATGAGGGGAATGTTGGGCATGGTGGGATTAAAATCATCTATGGAGAAAACCACATTGGATATATGGGTTCAAATCTAAGAAAATGTAAATATAAAGCTTACCAATACTAATAAATATCTATTAGTGCTCATAAATAATAATAAATCATAGACTACATATTTAAGAATGAGTTCTTTTTAATTCAAAGTCAAATGTAGGTTGCCTTACTATAAATGTTATCAATGCAGAACACTTAAAGGGTAACAGGCATTTTGAAAATTTAAAGTTCCTTTTGCATTTGAAACTGGATATTAGAAACATTGCTGATAACATACTGAAAGTCATTAAGAAAAACTATAGCTGAACTAAATTCCTTCTTGGATTCCTTCGATAATTAGACTACTCTATTCAGAATGTTAAGAACTGTCTCCTGCCGTTTCTTTACACTCCACGATCTGCACATTCCAGATTGCTTCTCACTGGTACAGACAAAGGTGTACGGAGGTTTGTTCTTGATGCTGGTATTCTAATGAAGGACATAGACAAGGAGCAATGTGAGCACATGTCAGAGAATTTTTTTTAAATAAGAGATTGGGTAACAGAGATGGAATACAACCAATGGCACTAAGTTACTTTGAACTGGAAGGCAAACCACCAGGAAACCGTGGGGCTTGTATCATAAAGGACAAGAGAGGGAACAAATGTGGACAATACTTCATTCTCTACTACAGAGGGAAGAAGGGAAGAAGCTAAACATTTTGGGTGCTTGACAGTGAAGCTCTATAGATGTTATGACACCTTGGAAGTGGCATAGTGTACACCTTATCACACTGCTGTCACGTGCTTATTTAACTCCAGGTGGGTTGTCTCTCTGAAGATGGGATTCTCTTTGTGCATCGTTTCGTCTTTGTGCACATTTGTTCTACTGTCTAGAGTAAGTTCCATTTGCTGAGATAAAGACAACTGATATTCCAAAGCTGTCCACATGGAACTCCATTTCAGAAGGCCATTCTAATTGTTAGGTACACATTGCATCAGGTTGAGAGTTCTTGTAGATGAGGTAATCTAAGACTGGTGATGATAAGTCGCAAAGGAAAACAAAGGCTCATCATTTCTTTGATTCAACCTGACCAAAGTACTTCATTAAAGCAGACAGCCAGAAAGACAACAGGCAAGCAAAAGTCCCAACTGCTTCTAGATGGAGAATACCATGTGACTTCCGATCCCACCAAACTCTCAGCAGTGCACACTATCCCATAGAGTCTGTTGATCAATGTCCTGGGGATTTCCTATGAACTTTGGCTGACCATCTCTCTGCAAAAAATAGAATGTCCTATGTTGCTTTACAAAAATGCCAGTTTGCTCTTAGAACCTCTCTGTAGACAAGTTGTTGGAACTTGGTGGTGCATAATGCTTAGAGTTGAGTATTATGTTGGATCACACTATGAAGTGCGTCATTTTAGTAGTTGTCTCATGGGGAATCCAAGACATTTCGTGATCACACAAAGACAGCAGCAACAGAGTCTGCAATGCCTAGTACAAAAGATAAGAAAGGATAAAATATTAAGAGAAATTTCCTCTGCACAATTGCTTGAGAATTTGAATATTCACTTATCTTGAAATAGGTTAGTGTTCACTACCAAATTAGTAGTTATGCCTAGCTGTTAGTATAAGCAACACTAAAGGCAAACACTAGAAGAACACGTAAGCTCCTCCATTTGGGGCCCTGTGCTCCATCCTATAGATGACTATGAGCATCCACTTTTGTATTTGCCAGGCACTGGCATAGCCTCACTCGAGACAGTCAAATCAGGGTCCTTTCAGCAAAATCTTGCTGGCATATGCAATAGTGTCTGGGTTTGGTAGCTGATTATGGGATGGATCCCCAATTGGGGTAGTTCCTGGACCAAGAAGTGGGAGTGGGTGGGTAGGGAAGCAGGGCAGAAGAGGGTATAGGGAACTTTTGGGATAGCATTTGAAATGTAAATAAAGAAAATATCTAAGAAAAAACGAAAAAATAAAAAGGAAAGTAACAGTAAAAAAAAAAAAAACACTTCAGATTTTTGTTCAAGCCATAATGTGCAAACATATATAATATCAATGCTTCCATGATATGTATTTCCTAAGGGATATTTATACTTAATATAGCTTATGGAATTTATTTTAAAATGTTTAAAAATGTAAGCTCTTAGATTTGAACTTCACTACAATTTAATACAACATAAGTGTTTATAGGCTTTCTTAGTGCATCAGAATATAGAACTAACCATCACGGTAAGAGTATTAAGAGCCCATGTGGAAACTGAGCCGGGCATGGTGGCGCACGCCTTTAATCCCAGCACTCGGGAGGCAGAGGCAGGCGGATTTCTGAGTTCGAGGCCAGCCTGGTCTACAGAGTGAGTTCCAGGACAGCCAGGGCTATACAGAGAAACCCTGTCTCAAAAGAAAAAAAAAAAAAAAGAAAACTGAGTTTCCTTTTAATGACCAATATTTTTTAATTTGCTTGGATTATGGAATAGTCTCTGCCTTTTCTTCCTGTTCAATGTAATACTGTGCACGACACTGGGTACACAATGTTCAGGAAATACGCTCAGGAGGCATTTGGATCCCAGGGCAGTCAGTAACCAGGAGGCCTCTGGAGACAGAGACCATGGAAGCAGGTAGAGGGAAGAAGACATCTGGGGGGCGAGAAAAGGCAGAGCCCTGGAGGCACATCTTCCTTATGTGCACTGGACTCACCAGACCCACACTCCGTGCAGAGCTTTGAACACAGTCAGCTTTTACAGCAAACTAGACCCAGCTCTCATCTGCTTTAAGCTGTGAGTCAGCAGCAGAGGCTCCTGGGCAGCCGACTCTCAGCTGTGAGTCCCTAGGGTGCAAAAGCAGCCATGAGGATGACGGGGCAGCAGGGCGCTCTGCTCTGAGGAGTTGGCTATTTCTAATATGGAAACCGTTTGGCTGTCTAATAGGACAGGTTAGTTATTAATTTTCATCGACTCTCTGCCATGGGGTAAGTGAACAGTAATCACTGGGTTGCAGCAAAACACCTACTCTGGAATTTTGCTGTAACTCTTTTATCTGTCTCGGAGGGATAAAGGGCCTGCACGTCGTCAAGATTTGTGTGCCCCATTGTTAGAACTCATGAAAATGAGAAACGAGCATTTCTACATGCAATTCAATTTAACTCAAAGATTTAGAAAATATGACGATTTTTCAGACCCAATCTTATACCACAGTTCTGAATACAGGTTTCAACATCAGTGGTGGAACCCTGAACCACCTCTTTCCATTTGCTCTTTTTGTTAGGTTTGTAATACACTATAAAGGCATCTGCCTATTTGGGAAGTCTTGCAGTTTCTTTTTTGTTTTGTGTTGTTTTGTTTTTTTGTTTTTTGTTTTTTCAAGACAGGGTTTCTCTGTGTAGCCCTGGCTGTCCTGGAACTCACTTTGTAGACCAGGCTGGCCTCAAACTCAGAAATCCACCTGCCTCTGCCTCCCAAGTGCTGGGATTAAAGGTGTGTGCCACCACGCCCAGCTCATAATCTGGTTTTTTAAGTAGTTGTTTTGTTAAATTATTATTTTATTTTGTGTTTTAACACACACATATATATTTTTTTCATTTTATATGTGTGTTTAATAGTACATTATGAAAAACTTCATTTCTCATTAACAGGATAAGCAACGAGAATTAACACCACAAAAGGGCACTGAGCCCAGCGGAAGCACTCATGTCTGTCATGATAATATATTCAAAAAGCCTTTCATATTTAGCCTGGAGTTTTCAACACAAATTTATGACTTACCACAAACATTGCCTCCCATTTTCACATGGGCATAGCCTTCTACTCCCCAGGAGGTTCCCCAGGAGTTTCGCACCATCCAATATGGAGTATCTCCTACAAAGGTAAGATGCTGGGATGCACTGATAAACCCATATCGATTAGGAACAAATACATTTCCATGTTTAAATTGAGTACGCCATTAAAGTGTTTGCTGTGAGAGAAGCATACTATAAATATACAGCGATAAAATGCATTGACTTTCTGCAAATTATTTTCTGCAGGCAGCTCCGTAAACTTGAACTGTTTATTCTGTCATCCTATATGGCAGACTCTGTTATTACAGAAGCAAATAGGCTAAGGCAAATTCGTTCCCATGGAATTAGCAGGTAGAGTGTTAAATACATTTGATAAACTATCAGGTACTTCACTTCTGCCAACATTTACCCTAAATATCACCGATAAAACATTCACTTTATGTGAATAAAATTATCATTCACACACACACACACACACACACACACACACACACACGAGAGAGAGAGAGAGAGAGAGAGAGAGAGAGAGAGAGAGAGAGAGAGAGAGAGGAGGGAAGAGAGGGAGGAGCGGGAAGAGGGGACTGTCAAAACCTGACTGATCTGTTGAGACAATTCCATGAAGACTATCATAGACAGGCAACTTGTGAGGCACAGCAGAACACCTCAGCGGTGACCAGTCCAGGTAGCCTTAGTTATGAGCCCCATCTGGAGAGGGATTTGGTGAGCTGGCACTTACCTGTCTTAACAAAGCCTGTGATGAGGACGGCGTGGTTTGCCTCCCCGCTGGAACAATGATGCTGGATGATGCCACCCAGATAATCCTGCCAGCTCACCGCATCAACTATCACAACCAAAGGGCCGAAGGACAGAAGTGCTCTGGCCATTTCATCCTCTTGGTCACTATTGAAGGAAGATATAGACACAGGTCAAGAATTTAGTTTGTTTTATTTTTTTAAGGTAAAAGTAAAAAATGACATTTTAAATCTGTGTTATATCAGTATATGTTTAAAAGCAATCACAAAAGATTACACACAGATATTAAAATGCAAGACAATTTGACAGTCCAGGACTGAACAGGACTCAAGGATGTTAGGAGCTCACCACCCTCTTTCCATATCTTTTGCTATGAGATACTTCTATTTTACAGTTTTCTTGGGGACCAGGGTTTTTGACCTCCCAGAATTTGGCACATATTCCAATCAGCATGAAACACAAAAGAGGAACTCTGCATCCCTGTTGAGAAGATTTCCAGGAAATCACACTTTGGGGTATATAAATCTCAGCCATGGGACCAGCTCAGGCTTATAAGGAGATATGGACAAAAGTTTTGTATTTGGAAACAAAGCTGCAGGGTACATTATAATAAAAGAAAGAAAGTGTAAAGTTTTGATATTTGTAAATACTTTGACACCTCTAGAGATGAATATCTGAAAATAACAGGATCCACTTTTGTCAGTGAATGTTAATGCCAGAATTACAAAGAAGCTTCCCTCAGAGGAACACAATCAAAGAGGAGTCAAAAAATAAGAAAACTTCAAGATGCCTGGAGAACTAGGTGCTAGGTTACCAAGATTGCAAAGCAAACAGTTGTTACTTTTACAATTACTGGTTTATAGCAAAATCTAAGGTTAGCCAACATTTGGCCTTCGTCCATCCTAAATGTGTACCATCAAACCACTATTTACATCTGTCAAAGGCCAGCCTGTGGGTAAAGGATACTGAAACCATGGCACTGGTAGTTAAGGCCGTAAAGATAGCATGTGGTGGTTTATTGCTACCACAAGCTATGAAGGATTAGGGGCTTTCGGAGTAAATGCTTCCTTACTGTGCCTGCTGCAGCCAGTTTCCAGCAAGGGGACAGTCTGCAGATGAAGGTTCTCTGACAGCCTGTCAGTGCAACTGACTCCAACAGAAACAGCTCACTGTACACAAGGGGTCTTCCCAACTATTACCTGATATTCCACTTTTACACTTGGAATTTTTGCTCTATTAACTGGTGCACAGAAGCATTACAAAAATATGAGGAGGGAAAGGATTATAAAATTTTAAAAGGTTCCATACCCAAAGACTGGCTTCAGATTTCTCAAATGCTGGGTTCAAATCCCACCTGTACACTGTAGTTATACTATTTTAACATCCATACACTACACAAGTATAAAATTATAGAATTGAATAGACTATATGTTGTGTGGCATGTCTAGCATGAGTTATCATCTTATACAATAAATCTATAATAAATCTTATGTTGTTTACTCAAACCTTATGATCTTTCTCTGCGTTCTCAGTTATACAAGAACAAATTCAGTTAAGCATAGGTTGTAGTATACAGTACAAGCATTTTGTCTTAAAATTCTTAGAATATTTTGGAATTCATACATATTCTCTATATTAACCCGAATACAATAGTCCCCAACTACATAAGAGAAAAAAAGATGCATAATAAGTCCCTCTCATCAATAGTCTACTTGGAAGGACACAAGGAGAGATGGTAAGGATTCAGGCAGAGAAGCTTCCTAATGTACCCATTCTTCAATGCCAAGTACAAGTCATTGTAATAATTTAGTAACAATCTCCCCCTAGAGTCAGCTGAAGGAACATGGAGAAGGTGCTAGCAGATTAGATATTAGCTAGCCCATGGTCATGACCCTCAGATAGCTGCTCCATTTGATCTCTGATATCCGAACAAGTGACAGTGCCATCATTTCTTCTGCAGAGAACACGGCTTCCTCCAAGTTAAACTCTGTGGCCTGCGCTATCTGTGTCCCCTCTGTCAGTCCTACATTGCTGAGAGCTGGTATAGATTTCCATGTGGTTACATTTTATTCCACAAATCAACAACTTATAAAAGCTATAGTCTTCAAAGAACACCCTTAATTTTTTTTTTTTTTGTCACAGGGTTTATTGTTTAAGGTCAATACTGTCTGTTACTGACATCTGGATATTATCTCCTCTTCCCGAGAGCTTGGTGTGATAATATGCCCTGTCCAGCATCTGGATCCCCTACAGGTTACAGTCACTTCCTTCCCTTTGGTTATCTTCACAGCAGGTCTCACACATCAGTTTGAGTAGTATAAGCCCCGGATCTATCTGAGGAACAAAACGTCGTAGAAGACAGCTAGCTTGATGGTGTTTTGCCTTAAGCCTAGGTGATGTTCGTATTTTGACTCTACCCTCTTTGTTGATCTTTTCTGTTTCTGCCCAGTGTCTTGTGGAGGATCAGCTGACTCACTCTGCCCTGAATGATAGGGTTTGAAAATTAGACCAGGAAAACTAGAGACCATGATCTCAGAACTAGAGAGGGCTATGAACAGGCTCAGAAGTGAAGAGGCATGCTCTTCATCCCAGTTGTATAGTCCATAACACAGTCATCCCAAGTCGTAGGCTCACATCTGGTGCAAGGAGTAATACAGACATGCCATTGGATCTGGACTCCAATTCATGAGTCAGATACCAAGGAAGACCCTCCAGTCCCAGCTCCCAGCACATGAGTCCACACCACTACTTCCCAGAATAGGGTGACCCTCTAGTAAACCCAGGAATCGTGACAGCATGGCCACCTCTACCTCAAAGGCACCCTCATCTCAAGGGTCTTATAAGGTGATTGATAGCAGTTTTGGTGAGGTGTGCATCTCACCTCTGAGTCCGGAGTTCCTCAGTCATAAGTAAGATTCTGCCTGAAGAACAGAACCCTTTTGCTCTGTTGTGTCCTTCTTCTCCCTTGCCAGAGGGTCTCGTGGCCATTGCCCACATCTCTCAACTGTGCGGGTATTTCCTTGCCACTCTCCTCTTGCCTGAGACCCTCTTGCCCCATTCTGCTAATTCAAGTTTTTCAATATTTCAGTCTGAAAAGCCTAAACTTTCCCATCAAGAAGTGTGCAGTACCAGGCCCTCATGAGCTCATTAACTCAAACTCACTTCTCAGGAAGGCTCCTCCAGGCAGCCCTTTCTTGGACTACATACTCTAGATTCCCTGAGAGGATTCCTCTTTCAAATCTTTTATTTTGTTCTTTTTAGAAGCCCACTCACCAAACACACCATGTTTCTTTTTGTGGTATTTGTCTGTCTCCCTCACCACGGCATGATCCTCCTCAAGAAAGGACTTTGTCTGAGCTGCTTGTTGTCCATTCCCCGACAATAAACACTGGTCAGTAGTTATCAGAATAAAGGAATGAATACATAAATTCATGGTCTTTCTGAAGCCTGATTCTTACAGTTTGAGGTTACTATGAAATGCTTTTTTAAAAATACAGAAAATGGCTGTAGGTATTACATAGTACTGGAGTGTTCTCTTTCTCGATCCTCATTCGTCACACGCTGCCCCACCCCCACTCATTCAGGTGAAACCATTCTTCTGTCTCTTCCCTATTATCCGCTTTCTATCATGTTCCCAGGTAACAGTTATTCCCTTGATTCCACTTAATGACACGTGGAAGTCTGTGTTCTGTGAATAGCTTTCCTTTACCCTCCAGGAACTGACAACTAATGACACGTGACATGTTTTCTTATTTCAGGAAGGGGTTTACCTTCACTCCCTAAGGAGACAGTGGCCAAGGTCCTTATAGCCAGAACCCTGTGCAGCCAGCCCTGGAGGAAAGGTTCTACTGTGTATTCTTAGGGCCATGTTCATGTCTTTTGCAGCAGGAGCTGTATTGACAATCTTTAGTGCTCTGGGCACTTGTATGTCTATTTAAAGGGCCATATTTTGTTCAAAGATCTAATTTCACTCCTGATTGCAATTATGTCCCATGTAGATGGCACTGGGACCAAGCAACAGTAGCCATAAGATATTCTACGCCCTTGTCTGAATTAAATTCTTTTATTCCTGATGATGTTTTAACAATGGCACAATAACCCAAAAAGCATTTAACAGTAGATTCCAGAAGTGCTCCCTTCTGTTGTCTGACTTCTTGTTCTAAAGGTGCATTTTACTCATTTCTGGGACTACATGGCCCAAAGAATTCTCTGGCTAGCTTTGACTTTTTTTTTCATGTGATTTTAGAGGTATTTTAATGATTGTTTAAACTTGACCTCACCCTGAGTCAATTGGCTTTTCAGTTTCCAGCACTCTCTCTGCCCTCTTGACAACTTTACTCATCCTGCACCTCCGTCATGCTCATGCTACAAGCATGCTACTGATTTTATCTTCAGTGCTACAGTCTTAGCTCCAAGTTTTAATTTGTTTGGCTTGAGTTTTTCTAATAGTTGCTTACTTGAAAACTATAAGGAATATAATGGTCAGAAGGGTTTCTTGGGTATGTAATCTGGGAATGATTATCCAAATCATTTGCACTCCACATTCAATTCAAATCCATTGTATGCTATACAATGTGAATTTGGACAGACACAAATATTAAGACTGCAAAAAGAGGCTCATTGTTTTAGCATCTGAATTTTGTGAGTGGTGGTAGATCTAAGTTGTAGCTTTAAACTCAGTTGAAAGCTATTCATTTTAAATTTCTTATTTATAGTGCGACTATACATAGAAGGACACTTAGATTAATTTAATAGCCTTCTTTGACACACCACTGTGACCATCAGTTGAACTCTTTAGTAGGAAGTTGGTTCTAAACTGAGAGGGTGGAAGGGTAGCTTCATCAACGCCATTAATTCTGAAAACAGATTGTGAGAAACACAGACACACACACACACACACACACACACACACACACACACACACACACATACACAGACTAGTTACCTGAAGTCATATGCAGAAAAATCCTTGACTGAAACTCCAGATTGTGATTGAGGAAAGTAGCGACACAGGCCATTTTCTGCCTTGAATGGGTACTGTGAATCTGCCACCAACTTCAACTGTGTCTAGAGGGAAGTGACAAAGTGTTCACTGCCAGTTGTTTGAAAGGTTAAGTAGAGCTTACTTCTTCAATGCAGCCAAAGAAGTCAGGCCTCACCAAAGCAGCTTGTGGGCAGTTTGATCTTAAAATTCTAACTGATATCACAAGGAGGTACTTGTACTAAACATCCAAGAAAATAGGAATCCTTAACTTTTAATTTTTTTATTTCTTCCCTCTCTATAATCACTATATGTGTGTGTGTGTGTGTGTGTGTGTGTGCCAATAATATCTTGTCATCTTTTTTCTGAGGGCATGCCATAGGAACACACGTTTCTTCCAGGGCTCCTAAGACCAAGGCAGCAAGGCTCTGTGGCCAGACAGTGGCCAAATATTCTTCCTTGATATTATTGAAATATCTCTTGCTGTGCTGCATTTCCTGTGGATGCCTGTTCAGGCCCATGGGCTTAGTTTCTTCGAAGGGTGGAGGCACAATTAATGTTAACTCTAATGTGTCTATAGCAGTCACTGGCCTATAAAATGAATTTAGAACTGGAGGACATTTGGGTTTGGACAACACTGATTTGATGACTTTTACAATGGCCTCTTATTTTCTCATTTCCTGCCACTGGTGCTGGATATGGGAGAGTCAGAGAGAAAAATGACAAAACTAGACTGTGACAAAGGCCTGCAGTGGGAGGTCAGAGGCTTGGTGACACGATTCCAACCTCCAGTGCACATTTCTTCATCTATAGTTAGGAAACCAGCTGATCTGTGGTGTACCACCTAATGCCATTCAGGACAGCCATGAAAACTAGTAACTGCATATTCTCATCTCTCTGAGAAATTTCCTGAGTGGTTTCCATGTGAAAATTACCTACTAAGAAAAGTGAGGAAATCTTTACAATATCTTTCTGAAAACTGTGTTTAAGATGTCTTCAACCTTTGATAGATTGATAGCTAATTTTCCTGGAAGCCACTACTTCTAGTTTCTTCAGGATGTGTGATGTAACACACTTGAGCTCTGGCCTAACACATGCCTGGCCTTGGCTTGATTCCCTACAGTATATCATCTTCCTGATTAAGTCATTCAACCTTTGTCCACTTAGATTTCTGAACACTGAACCTTGCTTAATATAGGGGTGATTGGATTCTATGAACACAGCACATAAGAGGAAATCAGGGAATAGAAAACAGAGATAATTACCTCATTTAGCCAGCTCAAGGCACCGAGAGGAGAGCCACCATGGCAGCCATAATTATTGAAGGAGCAGTCGATGACCTGCTGGACACTCAGGTAATCCAGAGGTTTCCCTTGGATTGCACAAGCTGACTCTATTGCACTCACCACGCTGAAGGCCCAGCATCCTCCACACTGCTCAGAAGACAGGATTAGTGAATGCTAGTACACAGTATCTAAGTCAAATTTATCAGTGTCTATAGATCCAGCCATATAAAGAAAATAATAATCATAAACCGAAAGTTTCCAGAAACCAGAAACCTATAAAAATAACCATTCATTCAAATTGAAATTGAAATTCTCTCTTGAGCATTGGCATCTCGTTATTTTTTAAAACTAAATCAGTAATGTCACTACTACAAAGTAAGCAGGCTAATGAATTAGGGGAGGTCACGGCCAGGCTAATGAATTAGGGGAGGTCAAGAAAACACGTGGAGGGATGAGTGTTTTATGATTAGTTCATAACTGCTGCTTATGAATCACTGCTTCTCGGAAAATAGAAAATGGGTTCTAAGGAAAAGAGCTGTCCCCAGGAGTGGAACAGGAGTCACATGAAAGTCTGTACAATCCATAGAAATAGCAAGAGGGAGAGGAGGGGAGTGAGGGGGAGGGCAAGGATCCAAAAACTTGGCGTAATCTCAAGACCGCACCATCGCCTGCAGAACTAGCACAGGGAAGTCTTGAGTGTACTTGTGGGGTGATGCTCTGAACAACACTGTGGCTTCCAAAGGTCTTACTTAGGTTTCTAACCTCATTCCCCACAGCAAAGGAAAATAGCAACCGAAGAGGGATTGATCTCCAAATCTGAGAAGTGTGAGTGTGGGAACACCATACCCACAGCTAACATCAGTTAAGCCACTGAGGCAGATCCTATGGAAACCCACTACCCTCTGGGAAGGACTGGATTCATGCATCACCCACTCCTTACACAGACAGACAGACAGACAGACAGACAGACAGACAGACAGACAGGTGCGTGTGAGTGTGTGCAATGGTTTGGTGGCAAATTATAATGACCAACTATAAACATTGAATCTGAGAGTGAGGAAAGAACATTTTAACCAGATGGAAAACATGGAGAGGGGGGAAGTACTTGGTTGCTGATGCCACCTGGGAGTGCCATCCTGTGGCTTTACACTTGACCTTCTCTGATTGGCTACATAACCAATGCTGATGATGGAGTACATTGCACTAGGAAATGTGATTTAAAAAGCAAAAAGGCACACACTCTTTAAACTTCCTCAAACTAAATGGGCCCCTCATTATTACAAGTCACACTCACCTCATACTGTGCTGCTGTTTTCTTTCTTACTTGAGACCACTCTCCAAAAAATTCTTCCCTCTCAGCCCCCATATCTGAAAGTAAGTATACTGACCCCTTTTCATGCTATATTCCATTGACATTTTTATATCTATTGTTGTCCTTATATATTTGTAGATCCTTCAGCAAGCAAAACCAAAATGTATTGCTGTGTTTATTAGGTTTTTTAAAATTTGTTTTAAAAGTGTTTCAAAAAGCTTTTAAGCACTATGACCTAATCTGATTGTTCTAGATTCACTCTCCCTTTACCATCAAATCTTGGACATAGCTGATCTGTAACAAGCATATGCAGCCTTGAGCTACACTGAAGGCATTTCTAGGAACACAGTTTGGGTGATATATGACGTTACAGGGAGTGAGCAAGCAGAACTTGTGTTCTGATAGAGCTCACAAGATGAAGTGAAGGTTAGAAATCCAGACACTGTGGGACTAGACTCATTTCACTCTCTGGTGCACTTTCCTTTTGAATCACACAGTCAGAAATTGTGCTTATCTTCCTGATGTTAGTCACCAGAATTCCTAGTTTTCATAGTAGTATGGCTACTGGGATATATCCTTGAGATGTACATGCACCGAGGGCAATGATCATAGATAAGTGAGCACAGCCGGCCAGGCTTAAAAGTCAGAATTACATCACTATTTCTCCTCTATCACGGAGCCCTCTCTTCTGTTTTGTATAACTGAGGTGTGATTCTATGTAGAAAAAAAAATCATGGGTTCCTTAAATCTGACCCTTAGGTCTAATGCTTAGACAACAAAGAGTAAAATGATGTCATTCTTAGACAACAAAGAGTAAAATGATGTCATGCTTACCATCTTCTGGTTCCTTACATGATTCACGACATGCTTGTCCCTCCAGTCAAATCTCAGTGGCAAAGACACATTGGGGAAAGGTCTCTGTCCTTCTGCTGGGTATCTGGGAGCCCAGGCAGGTTTGCTGCCTAAATACAAAGCTGGAGAGAAAGAGAAAGACATCATGGAGGAAGTATTAGATGAAGGGCTTCTCTGGGTACTTGTTTTTGGAATATCTTGTAAAGCAAAACAGTCACTACCTAGCCAACCTGTCACATGAGATTTTTTCTCAATGCCTTTCTATAACAGGAAATGCATTTTACTGAAAGCTAGGAATGCAAATTTCAGCAATTGGACATGAGCTGATATAACATGACTTGCTTGATAGAATTGGGCCACTCATGAAAAATGTGTAGAATTGACATTGTTTCTTTTATTATTTCTCACGCAGCCATGAATATTCTAAACAGAAATGGTGCTAGACAATTTCCAGTAAGATGAGACAACTGATAATTACAGCACGTGGATGTGCATATAAATATATGTAGATCTTAAATTCACTTCCTTTATGTTTAACACACCGGCACATACTGCAAAGTTGGCATTTTAAAAACAACAATCATCACACGATTTACAAAACTTTCAATTAAACCATTCCTTAGTTAGATAAAGAGTTAAAATTGGGAAATTAATCAATAGTACTGCCAGATCTTACCTTTAAACTCTTCAGGAAACAAATAAGAAAACTGATTTACTCCATAGAAGGCAGTGGAGTTTTCATGAGGAAAAGAGTTCAAGTATCGTTGTCTCTTAAGGCTTTCCTAAAATAATGAAAACAAACTTTATATATCTACTATTTCAGTTCACCAAAGTCATAAAGGTATAAAACTAACTTGGAGATTTTAGGGGGCTGCAAATGTCAAACCTGATTTTCAGGCCGGGCAAAATGTACCTTATGCATCTGCAATTCTTCCATAATTCCCCACACAAGCTGAGAATATCATACACATACTTTTTAAAGTGTGGACAAGCACTAGACACTGGTGACACATTGTAATTAAATAATTATGCATAGGAAATGTGTCCTCTGTGCATTTGCTTTTCTCTGCCCAGAGTAACAAAGCTTGAAAAATGACAAAGTTGATAAATGAATGAAGAACCCCATTCTCTTAAGCTGATTCCAAGATTTTTATTTGGGACAAAAAGATTTTACAAAAGATTCAGTCCTAGGGATCTCCCAAGAAGAATGTCTGGTTTTCCTACCTAGCTGGAATAAAATAAAAATGTAACCATAGTTCTATATTTCATCATGATTTATCTTAGGTTTGCTTTTTCTATAAAGGTTCTTAAATTTCCTAACACTGGCTCATCGTATGTGCTACATGGAAATTCAGGGACCACTCCTCTCCATGCTTGTGTACATAGTGACTTTTGTATTTAAGTGTTTTTGTTTATGACTTAGAAACCAGTAAGCAAAACCAGGACCAGTTTATCAGTCTGAATTGTCACTATGTGACCAGCACTGAAGACATGGCTGTAAAACAACAGCTGCTCAAA
>LR749716.1:749654-917866 GCA_902729485.2 Mus minutoides
TGAAACAAATGTCTCAAAGCCTTGGTGTCTGCAAGTNTGCATATGTCTCCCCTCACTGCATCAAAAGCCTGTGTATTAGGACAGAAAGTAGGGGAATGGTGAATTAGGGAGTTCCACCGTCAAGCAGCAGAGGCTATGATGGTGTGCAGGCACATGGTAGCCATCTCTAAAGCTACATGCAATGCTCAAATGAAAGACCTAAGCCTTTAGATGTTGGCACTGGGGTAAAATATGCATATGTGAAGCACATATTCTACCACTGAACTGCACCCCAGCTCTTAGGTTTGAATCACAACTGTATTTAAGAGGGAAAGCCACTAAGAGAAAGTCAGACAGTCCTTACGGAGGAAAACTTAGAGCTGACAAACAAGAGCCTTTTAACAGACAAAATGGGAAGATAGCTATAGTAACCTACATTCTATTTTGTTTAATTGGCTGATGTACAATTAGGTATCTGATGCCTTAGTGATAGAAAATTTAAGGATAAAGAATTTGAGGAAATTTTCCAGTTTTTATAAAAAAAAATAGGAGAAACCTTGACTCTTTGATTTTGATAGGTACCATACATCTACAAACCTCTCTAATCAACACTGTATCTTAAGATCCCAACTCTAGAAAACCCTATCTTGTTACCCTTCCTTTCCAATGACTTCTGGCAGCCAAGCTTCTTCTACTCCTGCCAGTTACTTAACATTGTTTCTTTATACTTGTATGCATTCATGCATAAATTTATAAACATGTATATATGCATAGACATGCATGCACCTGTATATATATGAAAGTATGCATGTATGTGCATGTGTGCAGTTATGCATATATATATATATATATATATATATATATATATATATATATTATATGCAGCATACATTTGTGCTTATATACCTCACACAACAAAACAAAAATTTAATTGTATAATAATCTTAGGTAATTTCTTCCTTATTCTAATTTGCTTTACTGGCCTAGAAAAGTTGTTTCATTAATGCTTGGAAATGCTTCCAATCCCACAGTCAGAAAAAACAAAAGCAGTGTTTACTGGAAGTCAGAAGCAGAAAGGGCAGTTTGTATCTGGTAAAGATAAAAGATAGCTCTGCAGATAAGAGGCCTGGACTGCTCTCTTGTGGAAATTAGGCTGGAGTTGTAACATTCCTCAGAAACCAACATTTTTCTGAGAAATCAGAAAGCCTCTCACTCCACCTCTGGTATCCTGACTATCCAAACCTTTCCAACAAGGAGAAACAAAGTAGCTTAAGATTGTTTTGTTTATGACAGCTGATAGTCACAGATATCTTCAACTAGAAACCCATGGGTGTTGGCAAGGTCTTCAATCTACCCCCTTAGAGGAGAGCAGTTGGAGATTTTTTTTTCTTGCTAGTTGTTAATATAAAGAACAAATTAGATATATACATTTTTCCTTTCATGTGTTCAATAATATCTGGAGAAAAAAGCAAATTCGGAGGATCAATTTCTTGGCTTTGTGTTCTCTAAGAGGAATGTCCGTAGCTATCAAGCACAGTTGAGGGATGGAAAGGTTAGCTAAACTCAAGTGCTGTTTTAAGTATGTTCTCTGAAGTACTACCTCTGCATGCAGTACTTGCTTACCTCATCTTCTCACCTCAGATTAATGAACTGAGGCATAGATGGGTATATGTTTTTCTTAAAGTCATCCAACCAGCACCTGATGCATGGGTACAACCATTCAACCTGTAAGGCACAGGCTGGAGTGGGGGGGGGGGATCTACTTTGTGGGTCTTTATGCTGATTTTATTAGGGGAGACAGCCATGGAGATTAGACGTCTTTTCCCCATTGCTAGCTAGGCTTTCTTGAATTCACTCTGGTTTATTGCTTTCTACCAATGTAAGCAAAGATATTCCTTTCTGATGATGAGCATGTTTGCAGCACAGGTCCTTCATCTATTCACGCTTCAAAATCAGAGATAAGTTTTTCATTCTGTACCAAGGCTGGTCTTGAACACTGTGTCTCCAGTGACCCACCTGCCTTAGCTTGTCAAGTAACTAGGGCTGGATGAAGTCAACCCATTACCCATCTTGTAAGGTCACTTCATTTTACCATTCTGAGCTCATTACTTGTTAAGTTATGATCTTATCAGCCCTTACTGGCAAATACTAGAGTGCAGTGGGTAATAAATCAGTTCCACATATGCATGGAAAATATTCTCTTTGGAAGGTCTGGTAAATCTAAGCATGGACAACTATGTACAGATTATACTCAACATGGAATCATTGCTGGGAATTTCTCTCAAGATATGGGAATTGCAAATCTCATATGCAGAATTCCCAAGTGAGAAATGCGTTATCCCTTATTAGAAGGGGGACTTTTTACATGTGCATTTATGAATTGAGAGAATCTATTCTCTAATGTACAGGATTTCATACTGTTTTTTAGAAATGAATGCTAGTACCCCATGTATATAATATGCTGTTTATTTTCAGGTAGAGTGCATTGGATGAACTTGTTTCTACCTTCTCAACTACTGTAACTACTGGGGTGACATGTGTCAGTCTAAAGTAACTTCTTGGAGGCCTCCACATACACTATTCTTCACATGTCTGTAAGGACATCTATGTCAGTTCCTAACCCAGAATAACTGACAAATTGTAGGACGAGCAGATAGTCAGAAGGATAAACAAAGGAACATGATCTGATCTAAGGTTTTTACAGGCTTTACTATATTTCCATATAGACAATGTGTGCTTTAAGCTAAAAATCACCCTAAAAATGTCTGTGGAACAGGACTGTCTACTCTCAAAGTCACGTCCTCATGGAAGTTCTCCAGCAGCCACAGATGAGGTGCACTTGGAGGAGATAACCCGGATATCTGTGGCTCATCATAAGCACTCATTTAAATAATCTACTTATAATAATCTATATTATAATAATCTACTTATATAAAAATGAGCTCGGACACATGCACAACTTAATGAAGCCATAGCACGAGCCATCACAGTGTTAAGGCAAAGCTCCTCATTGTATGTGAAGCCACCAACTCGGTGGCTTGTCAAGATTACTCTGAAGGGAGTCTGAAGACCAGCTTTTATTGAATCCATTGACACATCTCTAGCCTCTCAAGTCCTCCTAGGCTAAGAATGCAGACTGCTTTTGGTGACAGGTAGAGGGCAATTAGGGCCCTGGCACATCCCTTTTGTATCCCAGCTTTGGAAAGACAAAGAGGTCTCCTCTACTGAGTGCTCCACAGACCACTCTGCCCCCACAGATTCAAAGCTACAACCAAGCAGGGCAGAAACATTAAGTAAACACAAAGCTCTCCTCTACTTAAGTAGGCCACCTATGTTTTTTTTTGTCATGGTATCAAAAAGCTGAGTCTCTCATCTGCCTTCCACAGGAAAAGCAAAGGGAAAGTGAAGACCATCAGCCAATGCTCTCAAGAGACCAAGAGCAAAAAGCCCAGTCCACCATGCAGGAGTGTGACTACCCTTCCTTTCCTTTCCTGTTCCTTCAGGTAGCACGTATGACATCCCTTAGTAAGCCACGGAGGAGTCTTGTCTCATTGAATAATAACGTAATGACGGCTAGTAGGGGCTGCTGTTTACCTTATCGGTTAAGGAATATTCAATGGTATTTAGAGTGTTTCATGGCTCAATTTTACTTTATAACCTACTTTAAAATGTTTCAGTGCATTACGAAACAAAGGAATTTTGTAGATTCTGTACACAGTGTGCCTTCTAAGAAAGTGGTAGAATCTCCACTCGACTAATTCAACAGTGGAAACATTCTTTTTTTAAATGATGCTTTTTAGATTTATAAGCTGAGTTTTACTTATCAAGTACTTTAACCCATACTGTAAAGCCAGACGAATCCTTAATACTTTTAGGTACCAAAGAAACAAAGCCCACTGCTTCCAACTCTCCAGCTGACACTCTCCAGGAAGACTCACAGTTTGTAGTGATCATTTAATGACTAAGTGCTCAGAAAACAGGACACCCAACTTATCAGCAAATTCCTGCTAACAGGAAATGCTTGCAAAGCTGTTTCGGTGTTTTTAAACCCTATTTTTTAAAAATGTACTGAGATTTGAAATGTTTTCTTCAACCTCCAACCTTTTTACTTTCCTATATGGACCCTTGGTTGCATTTCTCCTCAATAGAGAATCTAGATATGTGTCTGGGGATTGCAACTTCCTCAGGAGTAAAATACAACTATGCATGGAAATTATAGTTCACACACATAAATTCTATTCTGTAATAATTTTTCAGTGACTGTGACTGTAATCTTGACTTTACCTTTACTAGGATTGGGAATTTCCATAGAAATAAACCTTTGAGTATGTTTTGGAGGATGTTTCTAGATGGGTGTAACTGAGGTAGGAAGCCCATGGGAATCTTAGGAGGCATTGTGTCACCTGTTGGGGTTCTGGACCAAATAAAGATGAGAAAGTAAGCTGGGATACAGCATCCATGTGTTCTCCTTCCTGGCTGTTGAAGTAGTGTGGCCATCTGCTCCACACACATCACTATGACATCCCCATCACGATAGACTGTCCCCTGAAAGTGTGAGCCAAAGTAGATCCTTACTTATTTTCTTTAAGTTGCTTTTCTTGGCAACCTTGCTTTATTTTGGCAAGGAGAAAAGAAACTATACACTTACCTTGTTAGTTTTCAATATTCAAGATTAAAAAACAAACAAACAACTAGTTAGCCAATAAACACATTATCAACAACCTATGACACTGACTACGTCACCCTACTGGGGAGTCAAGGACATCATCTGAGAAACACACAGGCCAAGGACTTTGGTGAGAAATAGACAGTGCTTCTGGTAACAAGAAATGAGCTCAAAAGTAACAAAAAAGGAGAAAAAAAGGACAACATTTTGATTTGAGTACAAGGGTAGCTGAAGCCAAAGAAGGCCAGACTGAATGAATACTGAAACTTCCCAGGCCAAAAGGACAAGCAGAAAGGGGCAGAGCTATGGAGTTCTATGGAAATCTCAGAAAACATCAGGAAACACTAGTCAAATGGCCTAGGAGCAGCATTCCTGAATTCAGATAGAAACGGAGTCAAAACAGGTGAGTTTTCTTCTCTAATAAAATCGTGATGGCATCTTTTCAGATTTAAAAACCTGTCAGATAGCAGTAAGTATAGCAACTGAGGCCAACTGTGAATCCGCATGGCGGTCAGTTTACTGGGAAAATATATCCGTGGTCAGCTAGACGGTCCATTTCAGAATTTTAAGGTTGGCGAGAAACTGAAGGATTATTATGAAAACTTTTTAAAAGAAAACCGAATTTAAGGCAATGAAATGTTTCCCTCCGCTCTACGTCAATGTCCACCAAGTCAGAGAGAACTTTATAGTAGAGTGGCAGACAGTTCGAGGACAGAGAAATCATTAACCCATCTCGGAAGCCTCTCAGAATCAAGAAACTGCTCCTGGCATTTGAACTTCCAGTTATAGGAGGAGGGACCCAGTGCCCCCTTCAGGCGGCTTTCTATGCGACAGGTTTGGTGTGGGAAAGGCTTTGGGATTCAGAGGATACTTCTTCCCCTTAGCTTTGCTTTGGACATCTTCTGGTGCTTTGGGACATAGCACAGAAATCCTTGCCCTGGGGAATCAAACTTTTAGGAAGCAGTTCTACTGGGGAAATGTGTGCTTGGAGCTTGGGTCCCTCCCTAGGAGCCCCGGGGCAGCGGACAAGTAGAGGGAGGGAGCTTGGTACCCGCAAGGCGGCTGCCTCCCGCTGGTGGCTCCAAGGCCAGGTCCCGGCGACCCCGAGGCCGAGACAGCAGCAAAACAGTAGCAAGAGGCTCGCCAACTGAGGCTTCATCCCGGCGCCGGAGGTCCTCTGTGCCCAGCCCGCTTTCTCTTTCGGTTTCTCGGCTCCGCCCACTGCTTGTGTCCTGTGCACGCCCAGAAGCAGAAAGCTGCTACGGTCCGTCCGCGCTGTTTTGTTTGGTGCTTCTTGGAATTATCATTGACCTTTTGTGCTGTTTTTGAGCATCTGGGATTTTCTTCTTATAAGAAAGAGAGCAAGACGTGACTTATACAACAGCATGAAGATACAAACTATTGTGTTTCCTGCTGTCTGAGATTCAGCCCATCATTTTTCTTCCTGCTGTTTAAATTGAATATGTGTTCATTGAATGTGTGTAAATTGAATTCAGCAGGTTGTATGAGAGGACGTTTAGTGCGTGCAAATTTACACACTTCCCTCTATGAATGCTTATAAATACTTGACAAAATCGTTGCTGCACAAAACTGCACAATGTCTTGTGGCCATTTCTTCACTTGGAGAAAGCTGTACCCGCTTCCGTAGTTTGTAATGAAATTTAGCTAAATCTAAACACTTGATTATATGCTGAGCACGTTCTGTGCGTTTCCTTGTTTCACCGTTAAGGTCGCTTTAATTTTTCTTATTATTTTATTAGGTTGTTTTCTTCTTGCTTAGCATATTTCATAATCCATCCACCTCACTTTCTATCCCCTGCTATAATCAACTGACATAATTTTTTTAAAATCTTGCTTCCTTTTAGGGTGGTGCTGGTGTACAGAGTGTAAGAGGAACTGGGGGCGGAGCGGGGGGGGGGGGAACATGTTCAAACCAGTCAATATGTCCATCTGTTCACTCACATCTCAACTAAAGAGGTTTCCGGTAGTGTCGCAGAGCTCTCCTTTAAGGAGACTGGGTGATTAAAGATCTACCATCAAATATCACAAATCGCTGGTTACCCTTGGGAGAAGACAGCCAGCCTCTTCTAAGAAGGGCCTATGCACACAAAATACAAATTATTGTTTTAGAGTGCGTCTTTACTCTGTGTTTCGTTTTTACCCCTTCTCTATTGTCCAAAGCAGACTCTTCCTGGACTAACTGTAACCAGGTTCTGAGAAATCAGAATGTCCCGAATTGTTTCTTAGCTTCCAACCTGGCATGTATCTGAATAACCATTGTGTTCATTTTCTTGTTCTCTCATTTCCAGGCCTTCCCTGACTGCCCTACTTAAAACCCTAACCCTCTCCCCCTTCCTACCCTATTCTTCCAGTACAGCCCCATTGCCCCTGATGTTTAATCTGTAGCCTTTTGATCCATAGCACTTTTCTGTAATGCCAGCTTCATGAGAGCGACAATTTCATTTTTTTAGTCTCTTATGCACCAACAAAGTATAATGGGTATTCAATCAGTAAATGTTTGTTGAAATAAACTTATTAAATTTAGTCCAAATGAACTTTCTTTCTATCAGAGCAGTTATCCTGAGGTTGGCCATTTAAGCATAAATGTTCTAACTCAAAGGATTGTCAAAAGACATAAATTACCGTCAGAAAAATATCTTCAGTTTAATAATAGTGGAAGAGAATGCATAGAGATGAGTAGGCTACAAGGAGAGGTCACTTGCAAAAGGATTGCTGAGATTCGCATAAGCAGGAATCTGTGGGCTCCTTGCTATCTCAGTTACATCTGCATTGCTAAACTTTCCAAGAGGAACATTATCTTATCTCTAAAGGACCTCCTGGGTCTCTTCACGCCAGGTCATATTTTTTTTATCATCAGGTTTGCATCAGAGAACACTGTTACTCCCTGTACCTAATAAAAACTAAAGCTATAAATCAGATAGATGTTGGTTCTGCAGATGTAAGAGGGCAACGGCAGCAATAGTGAAGGCACCTGGAAACCTTATTTAAAGAAGATTATACTGGGTCCCGGAGAACCAGGTTCATGCATCATGATAGTGATAAAGTGGGTGATAGAAGTCACTATCACTGGAGGTAAAATTCATAATACTTCATGAGCAAAGAGGCCTCTATTTTCACTTTACAATGATGACTTCTGTAACCATGTCTGTAGCTCCGAGAAGGGGAGCATTTTCCTTAGGCATTGCTCACCCAACAGAGATAAACAGAGATGAAATGTGCAGAAAGGCAGACAGAATCTTCTCTGAGATTGATAACCCAGCCATATCAGCCAGCTTCCTATTACTATAACAAAATAGCTGACACCACCAATATATAAAGAAAAACGACTTAGTTAGGCTCTTGCTTATGAAGGTTTCAGTCTAAGATCAGGCAGACAGTTATATTCCTTTGGCAATTTGTCACAAATGAAAGATCAAGGCAGAAATGGCAATGACCAAATTCATGAGCCTGAAGGCAGAGAGCCACTTCAAGGGTGTGACCTAAAGAACTTTCACTGGGGTGTTCATTGTCTTCCAGTAGCACTGCCCAGAGACCAGGAGGCCCTCAGGGCAACTCTGCATCCAGACTACAGGATTAACTCTGGGTTCCCCTTGTTTAGAGGGATCTGAAAAGAGATACTGAAGACCACTTCTTGCTACTCACAGTTCGGTGCGTGTGACCCCATTAGTGAAACATCACATTCAAAAGCCTGAGGATAGCAATGTGCGCTGTATGCAGCAATGCCCCACAGACCTAAAGGAAGCAAATGCAGACACATGAAGTTTAAAAATAATAAGGATGCGTGACTGTGAGATAAATACCAAGCAGTGATCCTGAAGCTCTTCATAGGCCATGTAAGAATGAAATTAGAATTATATACTATATAGTAATTATACAATTATTTTAGGGGCCTTGAGAAGGCTTTTATCTGGGAGTGAGTGTATACATAGAGGAGAGTGGCAGGAACTACTAATATTTGTTGGCATGTGGATGAGGGTGGTGGTGTAAGGTTTGTTTAAGAATATAGCCACTGGTAGATGACCCAGGACTCAGTAGATACTCTAATAACCATGAGTTTATGGCATGCACAAATTGAATTCCTTAGATTTTGAAATTTAAAATAAACTAAAAAGGAGGGGACAATCAAGTAAAGATGGGATGAGAGTGGGTCTTTAAGGAGTGGGAGATGGATATATATATATATATATATATATATATGAATGAGAATGGCATTGCATAGGAGGAGGTAATTTCATCAGATGTATAAAATAATGTTTGGAAGTTACTTCAACCTTGATTTAGTTATCTATACTATATATAAAAATAATCTCCAAACATGGGAATTTACAATACTATATCCTGTGTACTATTTGTGCCAGACACAGACAGGGCTGTGATAGCTCAGGGTCATTGCTGAAGTATCAGACACTGATGAAATGTGAAGTTACCAGAAGTTCATAGGACTTCCTTCTGATCTGTAAGCAAGACTTCTCAGTCGTGCTGACAGCTGATTTCCTCCGGAGTGGGTCAGTGCAGATGCAGAGAACAGGCAAGGGAAGAAGAAAGGGACCACAGCAGAGATGTTAAATCCATCCTGGGCACATCAGCTCTTCTGTCTATCACAGAGACCAAACCTAGAACAACTCTGTAGCTGAGAGACCACACAGACTTAGGTGAAGTGTTAAGTGAGCCACTATCTGCTGCCATCTTAGAGGCCAATTACATTGCCTCTGTTTTATGTTTGGCATGTGTGTATGTGTTTACATAATGGTATTAGTCATTATATACTCATAATTGTCATCTCCTTGATGCTTCCTCAACCTTTATGGTATTGAAATCCTCAGTTCCTGTGTTTTTGCTTTTTTCTTTTTGTAATCTTCTATGTTTTCTTCAGTTATTAATTATTCTGCCTTAATCTTAGATTTCTTCTCTGGGAAGTTGTGTTGTCTATTTTTGCTGCTACTTAAAAAAGATAGATATTTATGATTTGTGAACCACTGGGCCTTATAAACATTTCAGAAATTCTGACTTTTCGTATAAGAAAATGATAAGACTTTTTCACATAGCACTTTTTCTCATAGCAAGATCCTACTGTAGTTAGCATCAGGATTTGCACTTGGAGATGAGAAAATGGAAGCACTGAGAACTTCGGCTCCTTGTTCAAGGTTGTGTGTTTAGTCACACGTGTCTAAGACTGGAATCTGGGGACTTGACACTATCCTTTCTCGTATCACCAATCAGCTCCTCTTTGTCACTCGGGACATAACTTATCATAAAGCCCACACCTTCTCAAGGCATACAGCATACTTGGTTATTAATGGCAATAATGAATTGTGTGACATACTATGGACATAATGATAAAATAAGACAAAACTAACTGAACTAAACTAAAGATGGTGGAATAGTTTGACTCTCAGATGGAGACGGGTGGATCTGGGGCCATTCGCACCGCTCCAGAGTGGTGCGAGCTTTGCATGTTTTCATATCACTTAGAGTCATGGCTGACACTTGCGAATGCATGTGAATAAACAAATTCTCCATACATTGAATTGTTTTCTTAATGTTTAATTTGTCAACCTACATTATGAGGAGGGCATCATTCCTGAAGGGAACTAATTACTGAGGAAGATTTGAAAGATTTCATTTTTATCTTTTTTTCCTATTAATTTATTGCTTTTGCAAAAACCCAGTTTCACATTGTAGCCTAATGTTGCCTCAGAATTCACTATATGGTCTAAGTTGGATTCAAACTCATGATCTCTGTACTCATCAGAGTGTTGAGACTGCATGCTAACCCAACACATAGGTAGATTTTGCATCTGCATTTTTTTTTTTTTTTGCTTGTGCCAGGTATCTTGGCTTCTTTTCTAACAGCTTTGAGAAAAGGACCTAAAAAAGGGAAAAGCAGCTTAAAAAGAAGGGGTTCAGATTGGCTCACAGCTCAAGGGTTCAGTCAATAATGAGGGGTTGGGGAGGTGTCAGGAAAGAAGAAGCTTGAGTGAGCTGGTGACATTACATCTAACCAGGAACAGAGAGCAATGATGGATGCTGCTCTCCAGCTCCTTTTCTCCATGTAAACAGTCCAGTATCTCAGTCAAGAGATACCAGAGAGCAGGTCTTCCCAGATCCATAGCATCACACTGTGACAGAGGCCCCACCCCCACCCCCCAGACACACACACTGTTTAAATCTTTGCTGTTATCGGTGTTAATTGGGTTTCCACAGTCGTTGCCTTGTTTTTAATATCTTACACTGATAACATTGCAGATGGATGGTATAAAGTCTGAACAAGAAAGCATGTCATGTGAGCTCCTATGGACGTAACATTCTCATTTCCTTGCTGATCAGAAGGGAAGAAAGTGCAGTCAGAAATTGGCAGGAGTTGCCAACCTTCTAAAGTGGCTCTATGCCACTGGGGCACAGCAAATGGCAGAGAGACAAGTTGCTGGGAACACAGGCCAGCCCAGGAGAACATGGGATTCCTGCAACCAACCTCTAACAAAGAGGGAGAATGGAGTTAATGAACACCTGAAACCATGAACAGTTTCTATGGCAACCTCAGTCTGCTTTTATTCCAAAGGCATTTGAGCATATGTGCAGAGATGAGAGCTTTTGGCCTTCTGTGTGTATGTGGGGTGGAGTTGGTGTTCTAAAGGCATGATCTTAGCGTTATTACCTACTACAGAAATATCAACTCTCCTCCCCCCCCACCAATTTAAAATAGCAAGCAAGCATCATTTTTGTTGTCTACAGAAATAATTCTGGGATTTTTTTTTATCTCATGGTTGTCACTTACATTAATGCTGTATGGTGATTTAGTAGATATGTGTTTCCCACACGTTAAACAGTCCCTGCAAGTATTATGCTTTTGATCTCCACTACTTGTGCAAATATCATATTATTCAGAAGGAGAGATGTGAATAAATGTAGACTTCCCTCAGGGAAGAAATATATGGACAGGGGAAAAAAAACAATCTAAGGTGGAACTTTTCACAGTCCTATATTGTAAAAGCTGTCTGTCACAAGGGAATATGATTCCTCATGGCTTTATCTTTTTTAAGTATAGTAATTCCTCCCTAATCCATTCCTTCTGGAATATTTGCATTGACCCAGTGAATATTGAAAGTTTTTGATCATTATTCACTTTTATAGTCACAAATAAATGGCCGTAAGATTTGGGCATTTGGAGTAGAAAAATCAAGCAAGCAATCAAGCTAGAAAGCAAGCAAGAAAGAATAAGAATGAAGGAGCTGCATTTGGTCCTGGAGTATAGGAGGGAGAATAAGATATGAAGTTGCCTGTGTGCCTTGCTGAGAAGGTCCGATGGCAGGTACCAACATAGGAAGTTACAGTGGGGAATAGAAAGCTGTTATTCTGTGTCTCAAAGAGGAATTGAAACGATCAATTTGGGTTCAAGAGCTTCATGAAGCACACAGCCTCTGACCAGGGGGTTTCTGAATCCTTCCTGCAGCTGTGGTCTTTGCTTGCCAGATGAGGCACTTGCCTCAGATGAGGAGCTTCTTAGGCAACGCGCAGGCGCAGTGCGTGCGTGGAGCAGCAGCGCGTCCCCTGATTGTTAGTTTATCTGATTCTTGGTTCCATCCAGTTCTTAGATTCTCTAAGACATTGTGCTTTTAAAACCACCACCGATATTTTTTACAATCACAGCCACTGCTCGCCTGTTTCATGAAGTGATCACGGAGTAACTTCCGGTTGATAGTTTTAGCCTTCTGTGAATTGGAGGACTAAGACCATTGATCTCTATCAAGTTCTCATCACCTTCAATCATCAATATTGGTCACAATCTGATAAATGAATAAAAAAAATCAACTCCCTTTGTACTTTAATTTCAGGGTGGCTGTTGTGTTATTAGTTTCCACATAATATCTGGCCAGATTTTTAAACATTTATGCCCATTTCCTCAGAAATGTCTCCTAGAAACAAAGGAATATGAAAAAAATAATTATAATGTTTCAAAATTAAGGTGTTGGAAGATAATACAGTGTTAAAATATTTTGAGTTATGGAATCAGACAATAAATATCACAGCCTCTCAGAACACTGTGAAACTGTTAATTTTACTACCTGAATATTACAGATTTGAAAAAAAAAAATGTGGCATGTATATTTATATTATCTAATGGGTTAATTTTAAATACCATTAGTGTATTCATATTTTTTTGCTATGTGAAAATTCACTTCTTTATTGTTTGTCAAAGTATTAGAATTTGGGGGATATATGTTCCTAATTAATTTTGGTTCTGAGGATTCATGAACTAGAATACAAAACCAGCCAAAAAGATTTACTGATTTTTGTGCATCCTCATATCTGACCACATGAGGGCAGCATAGTATCTCTTAAGACAGTACATTGGCGCCAAGGATAGAATCCGGTATAAATGCCATGTTAAAAAAAAAAAAAATCATGAATATAAGATTAAAGCTAGAGGACTCTATAATGGTCTTTTTATTCACATTTTCACTTTCCAGCTGAAGGAATTGAGGTCCAAGGAGACGAATTAACAAGTCCCCTCACACAATTGATGTCTTTGAAGGTAGACAGGAGAACGAATTGGCATTAAAACAGGTAATAATAATTACATTAACCAAGCACCTAGATATTTTAAGAGACTTCTTATTAAACTGTAATATTATGTGCGAAAACATTTTGGATGAAATTGAATATTTCTAATAAGGATGTAGCCTCAGAAATGTTCCTTTCTGCAGAACTAGACAAATAACATGATAGAATTAACATTTCCAAAAGACTTTTAGGATAAACTCGAAGGCAGCAACGTGAAGCGTGTAATTCTTAGGGTATTCATTAGTACTTTCGTCACAATCATGCACTCGTGAGTTCTAACACTGCATCACAGTCTCCGAGAAAGAACTGCAACCTCGGGGGAACAGGGCACGGCGGTGCTACCTCGACATTTCTCATTTTTATGTCTTCACACCCACACCTTGTTATATAACATACAAATGAATGTTCATTTAGTGACAATTGTTATGTAGCACACAAATATACACAAACCCAGTGAGAATCGTGAATGGCCTGCTCTCCACCAGTGGCATCATGGCCTACAGACACTCGGGGGGCGGGGCGGGGATGCTTCGGTCTGCCTCAAAAACTCCCCCTCTCCAAACTTCTCGGGTAAGTTAAAAATTGACTGGAAAATGTAGGTAACTAGAAAAGCCTTCCTATACAGCTGAATTCTTCCCGCCCCTCTGCCTCCTGCAGGTGTTTACCTGTCTTCCCAAGTTCTTTTTCTTCCCTACTGCTACTTCACCATAGCTTCGTTCCAACAACCTTGTAAAATGAACCCCCGTGGTAGGTGGTGTATGTATCAACCTGCCAAGTCAGGGAGGGTGACGCTGTTTGATCAAACATGATGCTAACTGGTTTTGTAAGGCTGTTCTTGGACGAAGTGTTTTCAGTGACAGAGGTGGTAAAGACACTTGCTGTCCATAATTGTAGGGGGACGGGAGCTGGCATCAGTTAGTGGTCAGTCTGAATAACAGATTGATCTCTCTGGACATCAGATGTCTCTGCACATGGTTGCCTTTAACATTAGATACTACCTGTTTCCTGCTCCCAGACACGGATGGACACATTTGCTTTTCCAAGATGCATGCTTCCAGGGTTTTGGACCAGAATTTCCCATTCGCTTTCCTGGTTCACAGAACTTTGGATCTGGGGTTAGTCTTGATCTTCAAGCTTCCTGTTTCCTGACTTATCCTGCAGATCCTAGGACATGCCGCCCTACCTAATTGAATGAAACAATCTCTTTAATAAGTGTCTCTTTTTGTATATACGTTGTTTGTCTTTCTCTGAAGTGTTCTGGTAATGGAAATTCATATTGTCTTTAATGCATTTTCAGTTAAAAGCAGAGGGCAATTTGACAGTGATTTGTTAGCTGATACTATATGTGAGTTCAGTGCATAACATGTTAAATAAGAATCTTGATCTCATGTTGACAATGACTTGTGAGTCCCAAGGAATCTTACTGTATTGGGCTCTTAGTAGATATTTAATAGGTATGAGCTGGTTGGATGGACACACAGGTTCTATCATTTCTATTGTGAAAGAATTTTCACTTCTATCAGAGGGCCAGACCTTTTCCTTCCCTTCATGTATGAGAATATTAAAATTATTAGTTGACTGCAAAGAAAGTGCTTAGTATTTTGTTGCTAGGATACTACTTGGTTCAGCTACAAAGCTGTGCATCTTATAATTTCCTCAGAAAGCACCATGTGAGCCTTGGAAGCTTTGAGTGGTTGTGTGAAGAGCGAATGAAGTCCTGGGCGAATGTGTTTTGTCTGACATGGGCTTGGCAACGATTCATGAGAAACTGATAAAGCCTTCCCTGTAAGGGTCAAGCTCGGGAACGGCAACGCCTTACTCTGCTCTGTGTGCAAATATTAGCAATATGCACACAAACAAGCAACCGCAGCTTCCTCCTGGTTGTCCTCAGCCTGAGACTGCTCATGTAAGCACCTCCTACTTAGCCTCCTAACTCCTCCCCACTGTGCTGCGTGTGACTAAGGAGCCGAGGTGAGCTGCTGCTCTGCTGGGTTTCTGAAGAATTGGTGCCACTTCCTGCAAGGTGCACACTCCACCTGACCTCAGATTTTCTGCATCCATATTTGTCATTTCCTTCGCATCTCACCTGTCTTCTTTCCCTCACTCATAGCCCCTCATGATGTCAGGGCGCCAAAGCATACAGGATGTGGAGGGGCACAGCAGATTCCAACTGTGTTCGGCCTAGAGTGAGGATTTTTAATATAGGTTCTAGTTTTTAGTTGATGTGTTAATTCATGTTTTTTGTTTGTTTGTTTGTTTGTTTGCTTGTTTAATTTATTCTGTTAACATATATAAGTATTTTGGAAATCCAGTTTTCAATATGGCACTATTCATATAAAGAAGCCCATAAGAATGACTTAGTTTCAGCTGGGCGTGGTGGCACACGCCTTTAATCCCTGCACTTGGGAGGCAGAGGCAGGCGGATTTCTGAGTTCGAGGCCAGCCTGATCTACAAAGTGAGTTCCAGGACAGCCAGGGCTATACAGAGAAACCCTATCTCGGAAAAAACAAACAAACAAACAAAAACAAAACAAAACAACAAAAAAAAGAATGACTTAGTTTCCAAGTTTGTGTGATGAGCAGAGAGGTAGTATTTTCTATTCTTCTAAGGGAAACAAGCTACCGTGGGTAGTCTGCACATATTGTTCCTGGACACCGTGATTATCTTTGCCAGAACTTCTCCGTGGCCCGACCCCTGCCCACTGCAATGAGTCTCCTGGGGACCGTGTTCTCCTTTGCTTACTTGGCATCCACATCTGGCCTTTCCCTTCCTGTGACTGCTGAATGACATATACTCACTCGCAAAGGGGATTTGCTCTTTCACAACACAATATTGCTGGCTCATTTTAATCTTTTGATTCTTTTCCTTACTCTCTCCAGCAACACACATACTTAGGAGCTATTTTTCTCGATAAAAATTTTACAGCAAAACTACAATTCTCTTTTGAATTTGCTTGGCTCACTTACCTGTGTCCCTACCATATAACATCAGAGAATTTACTATGGCAACACCTTGCTGGTATTGTTGGCTGGTGGATTTTGTTACATGTTCCATGCTTTATCCAAAACAAAATATTAGAGATAAATTACAATAAAAGTTTAAATTAAGATTCTGAGAATAAAAGTCAGATTCGAATCTAAGTCTCTAGTTTAGGTCAAAATGTTTAAGTAAAACTTTGGATATTGGTTTTCTATTAGAAACACAGCTGTATAGAATCTCTAAATTTTAAATGTGTATTACATTGTGATTAATTTGAATAAAAGGGCTTGTATGTTTTAAGTTAAAATAAAAAAAAAATCTGGGATATTGTTGCTTTTTCTTAGGATCAACCAACCAGGATTCCACAAAACTTCAAAGCTCAAGGCTCATGCTTGAATGAGGTTACCAGGAGATCAAAAGCAGGACATGTATTATGTGTTCGGAACCTATAAATCTTACTGACAGAGGTCAGGATGAAAGCATGAACTGTCCTGCCTTACTGTATCTCATGAGCTTGCTGATACTTAAGTGGGGGGGAGGGGAGGTTGTTTGTTTGTTTAAAATAAAAATGCAATATATAAAACCTAATGAGGTTTTAAGTCTGTTAAATAGTCTAAATTCATTGTTGAGTTACATTGATTTATAATTTCTATATCTGAGGAATAATTACTGTTCTTCTAAAGAAACTGAATGATTTAATGGTAGGAAACAGAGATTGACAGTTGAAGCCTGCCAAACTCTAATGATGAGCCTTGGATCTAATCTACAATGGGTGATTGAATATTTGAAGTACCTCCCTCTGGTTGAATGCGTAACAATGAAGACTTGATGAGATCGATTATGCAGAGACCAGGGCTAAATAAAAAAAAGAAAATGCTGTTTGGCAAAGCATTATCAAAACAATAAGGCAAATGGGGCGAATGAAAGTCAAGGGCGCTGTGCAGTATACACAACCCAGGGAAGCATCTGCAACAACACGGGAGGAAATGACAGGACAGACATACAGCCAGCCGCTCCCGCTTTGAGTCCATGTGATGATCCAACCTTGTGTTTGTACCGCAGCACCAGACGTTGGGCTTTAGTAGCCAACTTTTACTTGCATGACTGGCTCAGTTGTGCTATTTGGCATCGATCTTTACTTTTCTGCTCTGCCGCCATAAATTCTCTATAGATAACATTTTTTTTTTGCCCTTACTTACTTTGGACCCCAAAGTCAGATGGGGTCTCTTGATTGACAGTCAGATTCTTCTGCTGACGAAACAGTACCTTAGAATGATCAAGTGTGAGTTACAAGCTGAAGCCTCGATTCACATATTGAATTTCCTCAGGTTATGTTCTTGGAACCTGTGCTGTTTGCATGAGGAAGACACACCTTCAGGAGCATCCTTCAGCCTGGATACTAAGATAAAGACCTGAAATAGCTCATTCTAGTGCAGGAGAGCCTAGGCAAGTGCTGATGGCATCAGATAATCCACAGACTGTTCATCAACCATAACACGGAAGGAAAAATGATTCTTTCTCTGGTCCATTAAAATTTAGCAGGGGTGTCTGTTATATAGCATTACTATAACATTGATAAAGCACCACTAAAAACATAACAAATTATTAAGGAGAAAAAATAACAGAAAAATGCTTGTTTTATATCCATGATGAGCAAGTAAAGATTTGCCTGTGTCAATATGTAAAAGCAAGTAGTTGGAAAGAAGTCACTCTGGCCTGGGAGGTGCTAGTATCATCTCTTCACATCAGAAAGTATTCCTGACGTGAAATTGTGAAAAGAGACACTAGTGCCTGCCCAGAGAATCTTCCCAGTGAGTTTGTGGAAGAGTTTAAGTGAAATGTGTGTCATCTTTACAGTTGCATGTGTCATTGTTGATTCTTCTAATGTGAGAAGCTTGTCATAACTCCCCTGCATTATAAGAGAAAAGTCATCTATTAGTTAGCATTCAGTTCTTCTTTATTATACAGTGTCCATTCCATACAAGGGGGGATGGTGGGAACACCCTTCTCACTACAGGATGTGTGCTGAAGATTAAAGTACTGACTGCTCATTTGTCTGTTTTAAAAATGCTATCAGGGCATTTAAGCGTAATGAAGGTTTTTGCATTTTCCTCCCCAGCTTTCAGCACTTTGAAGAGAATGTTGTTCCCTTTAAAGGTACTGGCAGGCACAGACCCTCAGTGTTTGTGAAGAGTTGAGTGTTCGGTAATTGTTGCTAATTGCCTCTGCTCTACACTTCACATTGCTACTACAGAGCTGGCAAAAGACTCTTTGTTGCAATGAATTCCATCGTTGTTTTCAGATACTAACCAATCTCTTGGAAGGAATGAACATTACTGTTAAAAGCAAGCAGCAAATACATAGAAAGAAAGTTCTAGCTGATACATGCATCGCCACACACAACTCTGAGGTCTGAATTAAAGGCCAAATTATTTTTCTCCTCCAAATATTCAGAAAATTCAACTATGAGAAAATTTCATGTGATTAACCATATATATATATATATATATATATATATATATATATATATTCACTCATGATCACATTAATAACCCTTATTTCTATTACATTGCATAACCAGCAGAAACAAACTTGTTAGTACTGTTACGAATAAATCAGTTAAATAAACCTAAGCATATTTTCAAAGATAATTGGGATACAAATACTTTTATATTCTATACTTAGAAGTATTGGTTTTGAGACTATGAAGCTAAAGCCTGTTCTATTCAGTATCACAAGCCTTAGAGGTCAATAGCAGTAGATGTTTAATGAATAACTTATATGATGAATGAGATATATTTGTTGGATAGGATCATCATTTCTTCTATAGTGATATTTCCTAATGTTAAAGATAACTGTATATTCAAGTGTTACGTTAGAGACCCCACACTTACAGGATCTAAATGAAATTAATGTATGATTTCCCACAAGGAAGGAGCAGCATGAGCTGTGGAGATATTTATTTGCCATAATGAATTGAGTTACTACTTGTTACCATTTATAATCTTTGTACAGCAAGACTCCATAGCATACACCAAGAAAATAGTAAAATAAATAAATAAATAAATAAATAAATAAATAGATTTATAGAGATTTGCAATTTTTTCTGCTTTTCTGTCTTTAATGAGTTCAATCATAACATAACAAGATTTTGTTTGTATGAAATTGACACAATAAGTAAATCTAATCTATCAAAGTAACAAAAAATGGCTCTTTTCTTCTGACAGCGACTTTGGAGGTATTGAACTCTGAGACAGCTCATGGAAAGAGATGGTGGCTCAGATTCTAAGTTCACTGGTGATTAAACATTCCCAAAGGAAACTGACTGGTACAGAGAAAGTACATTTAAGCCATTTATGGAGGAAAGAGAGGCCTTATCATTTAGAGGTACAAAAGAGAGACCCTGTAAAACAGCTCATCATGGAATTTCATGTCTACAAAAATATGCTTTTTAGATTTTCACATGCTTTCTAGATTCTGTGTGGAGGGCCTTCGTGTCTGCTGTGGCTCTTCAAGGTGGAGGTGGGGTCAACTTGTCTCAGAGGCGATTGAGGTTAAAGGATATGATGGAGAATATGATGTCCTTAGCTGCCTACATGCCAGGGAAGAGCTTAGTCATCAGGGAGAGGCAGCTGATCCCAGGCAACAGAAGCCCTGTTACATGTCTAACAGCCAGCTGCAATTCAGCCAAGAGACAGAGCTTGGGGATTAATAGGACCCAAGAAATATCAGCTAAGATGGACTGGACCTCAGGCAGCCTGAATGAACTTGACACACTTTATATGATTCGTCCCCAGCTTCCCATAAGTGACCTTGAACTCACAGCAAGCACTGTTTGTTCATCAAGCATCGAAAAGAAGAGATGACAGCAGGAAGAGTAGACCACACTTCCTTAATCCTTCAAAAGTGAGCTTTTGAAGAAAGCCAACTCCATTACTAAGGTTCAGTGCGATGGGGCTTGTACTGTGGAAGGTAAATAAAACCACATACAGACAAATATCAGAACTTTTGACATTTATTCAGCTCTAATGTTTAATGGGATTTTTGTTCTCATTCTACATACTACAATGGTATAATCAAACATGGGTGAGGATTTTCCCTTACTGTGTGTATTGTAGGTGTCTGTATCTGAGAACTAACAATAGCTTCCAGCCACATATTAAAAGGCACCATGAATCATTGTGGCCAGACATCCTCAGAACCAGACCAGGAAAATAACAGCTCTGTCTGTGCCTGGGGCCTGTCTGAGGAAGGATGGGAGGAGAAGATTAAGGAGTTCTTAGCCTCCAGGGAAGGCAGCCCTGAGTCACACCAACCCCAAGAGATATTGCAGCACTAAGGTCTTCAGTAAACAGCAGCCAGGGTAAATGAGAGTATGAACCGTGTAAAGGACGGAGAGTCAACAAAGAAACTTAGCATTCTGAGCCACGTTGGAATTCCCATTCACCAACACAGCTGCCTGCCTGCCTCCAGCTTTCGACACAAGGAAGATGCAGGCCATAGAAGATGAGGAACTGACAAGCAATCCTGGTCACGTGGGTGTAACAGGAATGAATACCTTTCCCTAGCACACTGGAACTCTCCAAAGGTAGCTTTAAGCTGCCCTGCCATGGAACCCCAGGGCAGGTGAACTATTAAGGTCTAGAGCTGTGGGAGACTGGAGGGTTCAGATGGCACCATTCCCTGCTATCACTGCAGAGAATTGTGAGGGGAATCTATAGAGCATCTCCTACCTGTGTTCATGCCGGTGACAGCACCGATGTCATATCACAGCAGGTCTGCCTCGAATAGAGGCGCATCAGTGCCTCCCATGGTACAGCAGCGGATTTCTGTTGCCCAAGGACACCTGGCCTTGTTCCCTGCCTATTTGCTGGTCATTGTCAGGTAAGGGCATAAGGTTTAGGCGTGTGGAGGAGGCAGTGACTGAGAGACCTAGTTCTTTCATTAGATCATTTCATGAGAATATTAAGCACAGGCAGGAGGGAAAGACTGAATTAGGTCTGAGGCTGCAATTTTATCTTGTACAGGATTGCATTTTAATAACAATAAATATTCATAACTTATGAAAATCTTGCAAGATGACATCCAGTGGTTGGAGGAGAGCATGCAAATGAATGTGTCTGGAAAAATGTAAATTCATTTTATTTTCTTAGCAGCAACAAACTACTTTTAGCGACTAGTATGGAGCTTGATAAAAGCAATATAAGGTAATTGCTAAGGAGGGCATAAAGAAACCTTGCTTTTACTAATAGGTACATATTAATACATAATTTGTCCCTGCTCTAGATATAGTCCCCCTGAATCCTTTTAATAAATAGGACCTTCTTCGCTTTATTTACACAGCGTGCTGTACCCAACGGAGGTGAAATAGCTTACCCAGAGATGAACAGCTAATAAGTGATGGATATGGGAAAAACTTAGGTAAATAGCACGTCCAAGCCAGCCCTTATTCTACTGAGACTCCACTGCCATCAATGGAGGTGGCCAGTCAGACAGGCTTCACACTGAGTGTCTGCTTTGTTTATTGTAGCTCAAGGGATATGAAGGCATCCGTTCAGCATGGGGATGCTAAACAGACATGTCAAATGTCTATGATCAGCCCTTGTCAGTTAGAATCCTGATTCTTTACTTTAATACTCAGAAAGATGGTGCCATCCTGGCTTCCCCGTGGCCCTCCTTTGTTTGGATGATGTGCTTTGGTGCCATGGAGACTGCGTCTGCTGACTGATGTTAGCTCGCCATTACAAACATTGCCTGTTCTTGCTATGCCCAAGATGAAGAGTTGTGCTAGCCTTGTGTGGCATACTGCCATCTGGACCCACTTAGGCTTTCTTTCTTGACACATGTTCACCAAGTGACTCACTTCCTCTTTGTGAGCTTCTGTACAGACTTTCCAGTGTCTCTGTCCATTTCCATTTGGAAGAGTAAATGACAAGAGAAGGAAGAGGTAGAATTCAGGATCAGACACAGAAAGTGACCTTCAGTTTTTTTGTTTTTGTTTTTTTTTTGTTTTTTGGGGGTTTTTTTTGTAGATACTTGCAGAACTCTGAAAACAAGCATTAGCTGGGAGCTTTATTAAGATTTTCTCATTTTAGTTTTTCAGGATCTAAAACCACATTACATTATCTGATACATATGTATGCTCCTAGCCTCCTAAGCTTTGAAATTCAGGGAGTCTTGAGAATTAATACTTGGTCTGGACTCAGCATTTGGTTGAATCTTCCTGGTCTATTGATTTCTGTGGGTCTGCTTAAAACTACTTTATCATTAAGCTATGACATATGTAAGTTTAATGCTTCCTATATATTATATACCTTAAGTTTTACTAGTAAGGCACATATTTTTCTCTCATTGATGCTGCAACTATTCCATAGGTTAATATCCGAGGACTCACTTGAATCTTAGCTTTTATACTTGTTTTGAATTTATTTCCTATATATAATGATTTAAATGACTTAAGAGCTAGGTGGTGGTTCATGCATGTAATTTCAACATCAAGGAAGCTGAGGCAGAAGGATTGTCATTGCCACAAGTATGGGGATTACCTGGGATATGCAGTGGGTTCCAGAGTAGCTTAGTCTGTCAACTGAATCCTTTCTAAAAGACCACAATCAAGCAAACAAGCAGAAACTGTAAAATAACTTGAGCTTGAGTGGCACCACTGCACAGGTGAGAACACAGGCCAAGCACTAGTCTCTTATCCACACACTGGAAGCTATTTCTTAGCAGATGAGAAAATAGTAATGTAACAAAAGGGAGAATCTGTAGAGACTATTATTAATGTCATAGAAGTTGAGAGATTTGGCTCAAGCACATTTTGTTCCGGAGACCCATTACAAGCAGAAAAATGTAAACAGAATATCTAACTCCACTTGAAATTTTAAGACACAACTATTCAAAGTATATTTATAGCATACACTAGGGTCTTAGACAAGCTTCTGCTTCCCTACCTGGAGACCAAGTCTATGAATAAACATATCGATTTCAATGGTTACCTTCATGTTATCCAATTCTATTGAGGTTTGGATTCTTATATCAAGCATTAGCTCTTCTGTTGTCTTCATAAAAGCTAAAATATCCAAATAGCAAAACAGATCTTGCTTTATTGACAAAGAAGGTGATGATATTTTCTGATGAATTTATTGGTCAGAGGCCATGCAAAGAGGTAGCTCAAAATATTTAGTTTTTAGATGCTGTATGAATGTCCAAATCTCACAAAAGGAAGGTGAAGCCATGGCTGCCAGTGAATAATATATATGATGACAACCTGTATAAAAGTTGAACTGAAGAAATGTTTTAAGTTTTACATTTATATTTCAGCACATATAGACAACACTTTCATACGTATTTATTAAAAAAAAAAAAGTATACGGATTACATCCAGATTGTCGTGACTGATGCTGCTGTTTGGGTCATGGACCCATTTGGTATCTTTCCTGACTTCTTTCCTAAAGAAGAGAAATGATCAGTGGTTTGGAGACAAGGGCCACCATTAGCTTAGTTGCTCTGAGGTCCTGGGTTGGTCATAGCAGAGAGCTGGCTGTAAGAAAGCACAAAGATTCTACCTTCACAGAACCAGTTAAGCTGCCCTGTGAGCAGGCTCATTACCATATGCTTGCTCTTTAGAGGTGGAAGGACAGATGCAGTACCCTGGAGTCACTGTTAAAATGATGATATCTATCAGTTTCTTTAGTATCCCTCTGAGCCTTCCTTCCAAAGCAATACATCCATTGTACTGGATGGTTATTTGAAAAGCTCAGTGGGTAAAAACTCTTTGAACTGTACTTCTCTCTTTGGCTGAATGAGGACATCTGAAAGCCCATCTCCCACTTTCTTTCTTTGACACTAACTCAGTTTGACAGTCCATACCCAGGAGAACTATATATCACCATGTGAACTGGAGTTGGCTAGCCATTTAAATCCTTTCCTGAACTGAATGTACAAGACAGTCTCTAACCTCTATTATGTTTGCAGCCTGATAAGTAACAAAAACTCAGATATACAATGACTGCTTTTGTCCTATGTAGAACTTACATAGGACAAATTATTAGATAAACAACCTATTATTTAGTATTTGTTATATGGAAAGGTACTTCAGGAGTCCCCTCTCCAATAATCTTTTTTATTTTAATATTCAGTCTTTTGTAAATTTATAACATGCCAGATGTCTACTATGGCTACTCAAATCAGATGATTATCCATAAACATAAATTATGCACATAAATATAGGTATAGCACTAGCTGTGCAATAGAATGCACATTTGAGACATGCATTAGATCAGTTTCAATGAGGGCATAATTTATGTCTATGGCTTTTTGATGCTTTTAAAAACTGTTCCAAAATTAAATGCATCATTATGAAATATTACTTATATTATGAATATAAACCTTAGAACTCTTATTGTGTTTGGGTCACATCCCTTGAAGTGCTGAAGAGAACATCACTGGACATCTTGACATTTGCTGTCTTCTCTTCCCAGTTCAAATGAAGCTCTGTACTCTAACAAAATCATCTTTGATTTCTTCATGCTTTAGCACCCAACATTTGGGAGTTTATTGTAATGGCCCGATTACTAAAGCAATTGGGGGTTTTGCTGTAAAGCTCACTTAGGGTTTGCTTGTTCCTAAGAAAAGCCTGTGACTTAATGTCTAAGATTTGAAGATGTATTCTTCCTGATATTGACTTAGTTTCTTGAATGGCATGTCCAGGTGCACAATCCACCAAGATTGGTTCTCTGGAGATGTAAGAAACAGTGTGGGAGGGTCCAGGAGAGAAGAGTCTCTCATAGGATTCTTCCAATCTAAGAGAATGTGACATAACTCAAGATAGCCAAGAATCTGATATGCATAAATGTGGTGGAAGTAGGAAGTGGGCAGGATGCCACCAACATTCCAACTGTTTGGCTTTTCTCTTAGAATCAAATTCAAACTTGTTCCTTTACCACAGGCCTACATCAGTGGTTTTTTTTTTTTTTTTCTTTTTGGTCAAACGTCAGAATCTAATGCCTGCCTTTCAGAATCACATATTCAAGCTTTATCCCCAGGGGCTCTTTGACTTACTCATCCGATGGTGATCCCCTTGTAGCTGTAGAGCTGCACCATCACGTTGAGAGTTGTCGCCTACTATATACTCCTGTGTTCATTTAGTTTCTCCCACCTGCCCACTGCCCTCCCTTCTCCTGACCCTGTCCCTACCCCAGTGACATTTGTCTTCCCAAGCAGGTAACTTGGAACAGTTACATATGGATCCAGTGGTTGGTATTGACAGTGTTCTTTCAGGATCTTTGGCGTATTAGATAATATGGTAATATATGCCTTGTGACTAACCATAACTTGGTTAATGCTCCTGTAAACTGTGGGTGATCTTCATTTTATAGAAGGAGCCCAATGCATAAAACACCAGTGAAATATACACAGAGATGGCAAGGCTAGAGTTTGAGCTGATGTAGTTGGTCATGGTTAGTGCCATGAAGCCCAACATTGCCAACTGTCATTGCTTGTACATCATTTATGCCTTTATCTAATGTTATCTCTTCAAGCCAGACTCCCTCAGCTCAGTCCCATTATTCTCTTCCCCTCTCTAAAATCAGCCTGTTCACTCACATGCTTGAGTAGATTTTTTTTAAATATAATTATATATCTTTATTTGTTACCATGTCTCCAGTACTCTAATCTATCAGAAAGAAAGTTTCAACAAATATCCATGAAAGAAAAGAGTGAAGTCCTTGTGTGCTAACCATTCAAAGTGTTGATAGGAGTGCTTAGGCCATTGTTCTTTTCTGATGCTGGTCTGCTTAAAATCTTCAGGGTTTAAAATGCTGAAGGGATATAGCAGAGGTTAAGGGATATTTGGTTTTATGCACCCAGTATTTCATCAATCCATGCATACATTATGGGTTTTGTCTGCTGTACCTTGAGAAGGAGAGAGAGAGAGAGAGAGAGAGAGAGAGAGAGAGAGAGAGAGAGAGAGAGAGAGAGAGAATAGACAGTCCTTGTTTTCCTTCTCTGAGATGCTTCAGGGCAGCCTGGCTGCATATGGAACATCACAGAGGTCCTGAGCCATTGACCTAAGGATTAATAAGGTCTGCATGTCAGAACTCTGCTAGAAGAAGAATTGGCTAAAGTCTTAGAGGGCCTAATTGCAATGCTCTTGCTCTGTGAGATGAAAACAAGGGGCTGAATTCCCTGCCCTTAGACACATAGAAGACACATTGTGTCTTTAGGGAATTTTCATCGATGTTGTTCTATCTTGAGACAAGAATCTTGAATGGCTTAAGGGATAAAAATATGGGCTTCATAGTCTATAGGCTGGTGGTGGTTTTCAAGTCTGCATTCATCACTTGCCAGAACTGTGAACCTGTGACTATTCTCAAATCTCTTCTTTGTTTCCATTACTTTTCAATGAAGTAATAATAATGCATGTTTGCAAAATATTAGACATAAGATGCATTAATATTTACCTCAAGGTCCCTCATCTGCAAGAATGAAATAGTAAGTCACGTTCTTATTTTACTTTTTTTTTTTTTTAGTATAAATGTCCTAAAAGCACACTTGAAGCACTTGCTGAGACTGGCTCCATTCTAGTAAGCATTAGGCATTAATCAAATACTGTACCATGAAAGGACAGCAGTTCCAAGACAGAATGGAGGCATCAGAACTTGTCTGAATGTGGAACCATGTTGATTTTGAAAGTGTTTTTGTAATGTTGCTCTCAAAGACGCCACTAGATTCACAATTTCTTGTGTCTTCTGGAAAAAGCATTCCTGGATTACTTTGCAACATATGGAAATGTAATTAATGTCTACTGTATCGGAGACCCTGGAGCTTTGTGTTTCTTTTGTAATAAATTCTGATTAGCACCCATCTAGCAAGAAGGGAGAAACATCGAGCATTTCGCTGTCGCCAGGATGCTTATGACTATTTGGCTTTAATCCTTGACATTTACATGTTCTCAAATTTCATGGCCAGGAGAGCAAATGACAAGAATTGGACCTGATTCTTCCCTGTGCACATCTCAATACCCTAGATTCTTGTTTGACTCAAAATACAGTCATCTCAGGCTAAGGCAACTGTGAGAGCGTGCGTTTCATTTTCTTCCAGATCTAGCTCCCATGATTAAAATTCAAAAGTCCAGAACATGCAGTGCTTAATTACCCAACAACCACTGAATCTCACTCGAGCAAAAACAGTTTGATCGATGGGTCCAGCTGTGACCATTGTGCAGCTTGAATTTTCTGATGGCTTTAAAGTGTTGGCTGTGCAGCTGTCATCTGGAACTTTATAATGCGCTAGCATTAAAATGCCAAAGCTATTTTACAGTTCTGTTGGCATCCATGAGAGAGATGGCATTCTTAAGAAGAACCTCAGTGAACAATTTGTTACATATCTCAGTGATGCTCTAATCAGCACTAATGTTTTTGTTTCTCTTAAATCCCCATATTAGTGTAATTGAGCAGTTTTGAATAGAGTTAACCCAGGATAGTTTTTCCCCCTAAGTGAAGGGCTATTAAAGTACTGAGATCTCATTTTGCTCCTGCCCGCACAGTGTTGCTTATGTCTGAGACCATGGAATGGGCTTCTTGCTTTATTCATTTCCATAAAATTTGCAGTTTATTAGAGTGACTTGAGAGAGGAGAATGAGTTCCGAATTTCTTTTCAGCGGGGCTGTCAGGAGGAATAGGGAACAGAAGAAGCTCCACACACAGGAAAACTCAGTTCTCTTAGCAAGATGGTACAGAGAGACTGAAGCAGCAGCCTCTTATTCTCTTTCTGATCTGTCTTCGATCACAGGATGTGATTAGTTGGAATCAGTCCCAACTGCTATGGAAAGCACTCAGCAGTTCACCCACAGGGGCCCTGAGGTGGAATCGAAGAGAAACATCTATATCAACATAAGCAAGAGTGAACTGGGTATGCAAATAGTGAGGAAGTGAATAACAATGTTTTCATGCCCTGTGACTTTGAATGATGTTTATAGTCTTTTCATGAAGCAATGACAAGCCTGTTTCTCAAGTCTGCAGAACAAAAGCAATTTAAATATAAGTATCTTGATATCCAGTCTTGAGTAACTAGATCACTTACTGGCATTCAAGGTCATTTTCCATGAAAATGTCTAGTTTTACATCTTAAAAGTGAGCAAATTTGGTTCATAATATTTTTTTCATGAAATGTATAAGCTGTTTTGTGTGTGGGGGGGGGATGTTGTCTTTTTTTCTTTTTCATTTTTAAAGGATATTTCTAGTTAACCACAAAGTGTTCTCAGAAATGCTTGTTGAGGGTTTTCAGTAAAATTGAGGAAGAGAATTAATTGATGAATGGAAGGCTTGCTAATGTGTTTATTACAGTATGCATTAAGACATTGCTAGGAGACTATTGCACATGAAGTAGGAAATCCTTTGCATCTGTCAATGTTACTTATCCACCCACATAAAATATCTTAACCTCTGTTTGCTTTTAGCTGAACTGAATTTTTCAAGTTAAACTTCCTTCTAGTGACTGTTTCCACTTCTCGCATTTAGCATTAACCATTAATGCTCTCCATCTCTTTAGTTCAAAGAATAGAACTCACATTTGGTGCTTTGGGGTCCTAAAGACTAAAGGTATGAATCTGCTCCTGTTCTCCTTTGATCATCACCTGGGAATCAGTCCTGCTGTCCTGTAGCTCATACTGCACTATCTGAGGTCTCTGAATAGAACAGGGATGGAACTTTGTGGCTGTAATTGAAGACAGCACTGGTCCTGTGGGGAAGTTCAGCTGGAATCTCAGCATTTGGGTTCATAGTGTTAGGAAGGACAGTACAGGGGAATGCCAGGGCCAAGAAGCCAGAGTGGGTGGGTAGGGGATCAGGGCAGGGGGAGGGTACGGGGAACTTTCGTGATAGCATTTGGAATGTAAATAAAGAAAATATCTAATTTAAAAAAATGAATGGACACTTTCAAAACTATCCATGTCTTCGTTTCCATTTATTGATTTATGTCTTCAGGAGGTCACAGAATTGAAGAAAATAACACATTTTATAAATGTCTATTATCTATTTTTATAATAAGCATCCAAGTTAAGCTCAACTATTGCAAACAGCATATTGTTGGCCAAACAAAAAAATCACATGTAAAATACATTTTATTTTATGTGTTCAGACAAGATCTTTCTTTTTCTTTTTTTCTTTTTTAATTGGATATTTCTCTACATTTCAAACGTTATCCCCTTTCCTGGTTTCCCACACACAGAACCCCCCTATTCCATCCCCCCCCCTGATTCTATGAGGGTATTACTGCACTCATCCACCCTCTCCTGCCTTCCCACCCTGGAATTCCCCTACACCAAGGCATCAGGCCTTCACAGGACCAAGGGCCTCTCCTCCCATTGAGACCCTACAAGGCTATCCTCTGCTACAAAAATGGCTGGAGCCATGGGTCCCTCCATGCGTATTCTTTTGTTGGTGGTTTAGTGCCTGGGAGCTCTGGGGGTTCTGGTTGGTTGATATTGTTGTTCTTCCTATGGGATTGCAAACCCCTTCAGTTCCTTTAGCCCTTTCTCTAACTCCTCCATTCGGGACCCCATTCTCAGTCCACTGGTTGGCTGCAAGCATCCACCTCAGTACTTGCCAGGCTCTTACAGAGCCTTTCCAGAGACAGATATATCAGGCTTCTATCATCAAGCACTTCTTAGCATCCACAATAGTATCTGGGCTTGGTGGGATGGATCCCCAGGTGGGACAGTCTCTGGACTGCCTTTCTTTCAGTCTCTACTCCACACTTTGTCATCATATTTCCTCTTGTGAGTATTTTGTTTCCCCTTCTAAGATTATAGAACAGGCTCCTCTAGATGGATATAAAGTACCGCCAAGTCCTTTGAGTTTTAAGCTGTAGCTAGTAGTTCTCTGGCAAATAATTTTGTTAATTAAAGTATTTAAGTTTATGGCTAAGCATAGTGGGGTATCTAATCCCAGTTTGGGTCTTAGCTGTCGTGTATTATAAATGATTAGAATTACTTTCGTAATTGAATTTAGGTCCTAACAATGAATTTTCACATATTAGTTGGATTTTAATTCTATTTATTTATTTATAGACAACACATTTTACGCCGAGAATAATTAGTTTGGGTTAATCGTATGACCGCGGTGGCTGGCACGAAATTTACCAACCCTAAGAGGTATAACTTAGTCAAACTTTCGTTTATTGCTTAATATTTATCACTGCTGGATCCCGTGGGGGTGTGGCTAGGCAAGGTGTCTTAAGCTATTTAAATGTGCTTGATACTCTCTCCTTAAAGTTTAGCTAAATATTTAAGGGATTTTACACCGGTTTACAGAGATTTGCATGTGTAATTTTACCTCCAATTAATTATAAGGCCAGGACCAAACCTTTATGTTTATGGGATAAATCTATCCATCTAAGCATTTTCAGCTTCCACACTTTGGTATTCCTTCTTTTTGAGCTTCATGTGTTCTGTGAATTGTATCTTAAGTATTTGAAGTTTCAGGGATAATATCCTCATCAGTGAGTGCATACCATGTGTGTTCTTTTTTGAATGGGTTACCTCACACAGAATGATATTTTCTAGTTCCATCCATTTGCCTAAGAATTTCATGAAATCATTGTTTTTAATAGCTGCATAGTACTCCATTGTGTAAATGTTCCACATTTTCTGTAGCCATTCCTCAGTTGAAGGATATCTGGATTCTTTCCACCTTATGGCTATTATAAATAAGACTGCTATAAACATAGTAGAGCATTTGTCCTTGTTGTATGTTGGAGCATTTTTGGGTATATGCCCAGGAGTTGTATAGCTGGGTTCTCAGGTAATACTATGTCCAATTTTCTGTGGAACTGTCTGATTGATTTCCACAGTGGTTGTACCTATTTGCAATCCCACCAACAATGGAGGAGGGTACCTCTTTCTCCACATCCTCACCAGCATCGGTTGTAATCTGAGTTTTTAATCTTAGTCATTCTGATTGGTATGAGGTGGAATCTCAGGGTTGTTTTGATTTCCATTTTACTGATGACTAAGGATGTTGAATATTTCTTTAGGTGCTTCTCTGCCATTTGATATTTTTCAGCTGAGAATTCTTTGTTTAGCTCTGTATTCCATTTTTTAGTAGGGTTATTTGGTTCTCTGGAGTCTACGTTCTTAAATTCTTTATATATATTGGATATTAGCCCTCTACTGAATGTAAGATTTGTAAAGATCTCCCAAACTGTTGGTTGCCATTTTGTCCTATTGAGAGTATCTTTTGCCTTACAGAAGCTTTGCAATTTTATGAGCTCCTATTTGTCGATTTTTGATCTTAGAGCATAAGCCATTGGTGTTCTAGTTAGGAAAATTTCCCCTGTACTCATGTGTTTGAAACTCTTCCCCACTTTCTCTTCTATGAGATTCAGTGTATCAGGTTTTATGTGGAGGTTCTTGATCCACTTGGACTTGAGCTTTGTACAAGGAGATAAGAATGGATCAATGTGCATTTTTCTACATGCTAATTACCAGTTGAACCAGCACCATTTGGTAAAAATGCTGTCATTTTTTTTTTTCTTTGTTTTGTGTATTTGGTGTTTTGATTATTATGTGATGGGAGGAATTTCTTTTTTGGTCCAGTCTTTTGGTGTTCTGCAGGCTTCTTGAATGTTCATGGGTGTCTTTTTCTTTAGCTTAGGGAAGTTTTCTTCTATACTTTTATTGAAGAAATTTACTGGCCCTTTAAGTTGGGAATCTTCACTCTCTTCCATATGTATTATGCTTAGGTTTGGTCTTATTGTGTCCTGGGTTTCCTGGATCTTTTGGGTTAGTAGCTTTTTGCATTTAGCATTTTCTTTGATTGTCATGTCAATGTCTTCGAAGGTATCTCCTACACCTGAGATTTTCTCTTTTATCTCTTGTATTCTGTTCTTGATCTGATCTATGACTCCTGATCTCTTTTCTAGGTTTCCAATCTCCAGAGTTCTATCGCATTGTGATTTCTTTTTTTTTTTTTCTATTTCCATTTTTAGATCCTGGATGATTGTTTTCAAATCCTTCACTTGTTTCATTGTGTTTTCCTATAATTCTTTAAGGGATTTTTTTGTGTTTCCTCTTTAAGAGTTTCTACCTGTTTAGCTGTGCTCTCCTGTATTTTTTATGGGAGTTATTTATGTCCTTCTTAAAGTCCTCTATCATCATTATGTGAAGTGATTTTTAAATCCAAATCTTGCTTTCCCATTGTGATGGGGTATCCAGGACTTGCTGTGGTGGAACTGGGTTCTGATGATGCCAAGTAGCCTTGGTTTCTGTTGCTTATGTTCTTGTGCTTGTCTCTCACCTCTGGTTATCTCTCATGCTGCCTGCCCTAACTGTCTCTGACTAGAGCCTGTCCCTCTTATGATCCTGGTTGTGTCAGAACTCCTCGGAGTCCAGCTGTCTCTCTGATCCTGTGATTCTGTGATCCTGTGATCATGAGATCCTGGATATGTCAGAGCTCCTGGGAGTCACACTGTCTCTGGGATTCTGAAATCCTGGTGTGATCAAGCTCCTAAGATCCTGTTGTGTCAGAGCTCTTGGGAGTCAAGTTTCCTCTGGGTTTTGCAGGGGTGGGTGGGGAGCCAGAGCCCTGGGTTTGCTACAGCCCTGGTGTAAGATGGAAGGAACCCATGCGTTTAGGTGGGTAGGATTTTGTGTTTCTCTGGTTCCTGTGGGGGTCCCAGGTAGGCTGTTTGTTGGGAAAGATGTTGTGTCCCATCTGTGATCTTGAGGTTTTCAGACTTCCAGTGTGCCTGGGTTTGTCTGATCTCCTGGAAGTAGAGCTTCCTCTGTGATCCTATGATTCTATGATCCTGTGATCTTGGGCATTTTAGAGCACTGGGGAGTCGGCCTCCCTCTGGGTATTTTAGGAGTGGGTACAGAGCCAGTACCCCAGGTCTACTCCAGGTGCAAGTTCAGACTGGAAGGAATCCTTGACCCTAGCTTGGCTAGGGTTCCAGTGTCCCTGCACCCTGGGTGGGGGTGGGGGGTCTCAGTTACTCTGGATGTTGGGGTAGATGTTGTGGCCTCCTTGCCTGTGATCCTGGGTGTGTTAGAGTACCTGAGAGTCGAGTTTCCTCTGCATGTTTTGGGATTGTGTGTGGAGCCAGAACACAAGATCTGCTCAGTGTCAGACAAGGTCTTTCTAAGTACCCCAGAGTAGCCTCCAAATCCTGATCCCTCTTCCTCAGCCTTATGAATGCTGAGATTACAGGTGTGTGCCACCACACCTGCATGGATTTTTAAAATTTTAATTTAAAAAGGAGCATAATCTGTTTTATACCAAAAGTGTCTTCTATATAACATATTTTCAAACATTGATATTAATCAATAAAATGTATTTTAGTAATAGTTTTACATAAGCATGTTTGGATTAGTTGGTCCTTTTCCTCTTCACATACTAGTTTGTCTTTATTTAATTATACTTACTTATACCATATATTAAAAGTTCTATATGATGTTTCAAAAATCTATTCTGCCAGTGTTAGCATAAAGTGAAGAAAGGATGGGAACTGAAGATACAGGAAGTTTGAGCTGGAAATGGTAGCTCATCCTTGCAACCCTAGAAACCTGGTGCTTAGGACACTGAAGGAGGATGATCCTATGAGTTTGGGTGCTGTATGAAATATAGACTGAGATTATGAATCAAAAAAAGATAGAAAGCTAGAGGAGGGGCAGGAACAGAGGGTAGATAGATTAATGATAAATGGATATAGAGATAATAGATAAAGAGAGATAATAAGTGTAGACAGATAAGACGTAATATCAAAAATAAAGGATAGACTTAAGAGATATATCATATCTGAACAGGAAAGTCAAATATACATAGAAAATCATCAATATCAGGATGAGTAGCAACCATACTCCTTTTCATAAAACTACATAAATTTCATAAGGGAAATCTAATGCAAAATATAGGCATGATATTTAGTAGAGAAATCAACAAAGATAAATAGGAAATCATAAAAGAAATAGTTATAAATCACAAATCATAGGCAATTAATTCCAAAAACTACATCAACAGCAAAGTGCATTAGAAAAACTTATTGGAGAAAAACTTATCTTAAAAATGCTGTGAGAAAATGAACATTAATCAAAAGTATTGCTCAATAGTGAGAGTAAAATAACCACAGAGATTACTTTTTTTGTTTGTTTGTTTTTGTTTTTCGAGACAGTGTTTCTCTGGGTAGCCCTGGCTGTCCTGGAACTCACTCTGTAGACCAGCCTGGCCTCAAACTAAAAAATCCGCCTGCCTCTGCCTCCTGAGTGCTGGAATTAAAGGCGTGCGCCACCATGCTCGGCTCAGAGACTACTTTTAATGCTCATGTAGTTCTGATAAATGAAACACTAATAAATGACATGTATTAAGAAAGAAACACTTAAGACTCAGAAAAGAACTATAATTCAAAGGAAAATTTGGCATGAGACAATAAAAGAGAGTGAGAGCTGGAGAGAGAAAGAGAGAGAGTGTTTACTAATGATAAATAAAAGTTCGATATGTTCAACACAATGGGAAATGACAAAGATACCCAAAAGTTACAAATCAAAATGATTCAAATCTTTTTAGATATCTGTGATATTTAGGGATGAAATTGGAAGCTTAATTATTATGTTTTATTACCAAATATTTGCAAGAAAAATGTAAGGATGGGAGCTGGAGAACAGATTTAGTGTTTGAAAGTACCTGTCACTTTTGCCAAGGGGACATAACATCCTCTTCTCATCTTTGTACCTCCCAGACATGCAGGAAGACATACATGTAGGCAAAACATTCATATAGATCAAATAAAATAAATCAAAAATTATTAAAAATGTAAGCAGATTGTTTTTCTTTACACTGAAAGAGACCAAGGGCATTGGCAAGCATAAGCATGCCAAGTGATACCATTTGGAACAGACATATAAAAGATAAAGAAATTTTACAATACATGAAAGTGAGGCTTTCTATTGGTGGTCAACATGTGATTTGGACTCAAATAGAAGAAACATCTCTGTGTGTGTCTGTGGGGCAATTTCCCAAAGAATTAAAGGGTAGGGGAAACCAGTGTCTATGGTAACTTCCAATGGGTGGCCCAAGTGTCAAGAGGACTAGGCTGAAGACAAGCAGCTCCTTAGGTAAATCCCAGGCCTTTGAGACAAGATTGAAACTGCTAAGACATTCAGTCCTTGGACTGAGTAGCTACCAGCTTCACAGCTTCTCCAGCAAGAGCACAATCTTTATTAGACTTTCCATCCCCTAGCCTAGAAGCCAATTTATCAACTCTAATATATGCAGTCTATTGATTAGATTCTCTCAGAGAATCTTGCTTAATAAAAACAACTTCCAGAAGGGCTTTCAAGCCATTGATGAATTTTCCAAAGGAAGAGAAGAAGGAAGGAAGTGGAAATTATTTGTGGATCTATTGAGCATATATAAAAGAAGGCAAAAGATTATAATGTATAAACTTAAGATGTCAGATTTCAAAAGAACATGTTGACATTTGTGGCTCTCTTCCTATTCTCAAAAACCTGTAGATCTTTCCTATGGGGAAAGTATTTCTCTTCATAAATGGACTTTGGGCAAATCACATGGTCAAGCTGTTCTCAGCAACAACTCCACTTCTTATATCATTTTTGTGGATTAGTTGCCTTACTCATTGTCATGATAAGATATCTGACAAAGACAAGTCTAAAATGAAAGGGTTGTATTAGATTACATTTCCAAGATATGGTGAAAGAGGCACCATTATTGAAAGCTGCACTTGCTATGGAATCTGGAGCAAGAGGCAGCTGGTTACATTACATGTGTGGCCAGGAAGAGGAGACAAATAGATAATCCGTAGTTCAATTTCTCTTTGTTGAATTTTTAAATTAAGCTAAGCCTGGAATAGTAGTCCATAGGATAACACAACCCACTTTCAGAGTCATCTTCCTTTTCTAGGACTTGCATAAAGTGTATCTTCTAGATAATCCTAAATACTGTTGTATTGACTGAAAACTAATCATTCCCCTGGACCTTTGTTTACTCCTTGGTTCATTCTATTGCTGAGGTTTTCTTTTTAACAGCCTTTTTTTGGTTCTATGTGTTTACGTGGAGATCAGAAACTCTTCTAAAGTATAGGACACTGCCACCACATTCCTTCATTTTTTTTAATGCAAAATTTATTTTAAGTGATTCATAAAAATTGTAGAAAATAATTGAGTCATGTAGTGGTTCTATACACTTCTTTATTGTGCAATATCTAAATTAGGTTAAATATAACTATGTCCTCCAATACTTACCACTTCTTTATGGTAAATCTTTCAAAATCCTATTTCTAGCCTTTTGTAATATACAATGTATTAGCGTCAACTGTAATCACCCTCTACCAGTAGTTCATAGGAACTTGTTACTTTTGACTAACAGAAAATTAGTACCTAACTCCACATCATTTTGCAAAGAATCTATTTCATTTACAAATTCTATCAAGTCACTTTACATTTTGGAAGATTCAACTTGACTGAAATCAAGGTGTTTGTCTGGATCTGACTTATTTCGCAAGGGTCTCCAGCTATAAATGCTAAGAGCCCGTTCCTTTTAATTCCTGGATAGAATTCTACTGTGTACATGTACTATGTTTTCTTTATCATTTATTGACTTATAGACATTTGGGTTATTCCCGTTAATGAGTAACTATGGGTAACTAGACTTGCATGGTCTTGAACATGCTGATTATATATTTGCTTCTAGTATACATTTGTAATAGATTGTTGCCTCAGGTGGTAGTGCAGAACATCCCTACCAATGTCTATGATGACAGTACTATAACGCACACTAACACCAACATTGTGCAAATATTTTCTCTTATTGTCTGTCCTGTTGCTGATTGTTATCTTTAATCATTTTGTCATGGTTTTCATTTTATCCTTGTGACTTTTATCCTTGTGATTTTATTGTCATGGTGATTAGTTATATGGAACAGATTTTTATATATCTGTTGATCATTTATTTATTGTCTTTTGAAAATGTTGACTTACTTTAAATGATTACTGGATGATCTAGTGGGCATACTGGTCAAGAACAACTGGGAAAGTGGTGACTGGAAAGATGGTTCTGCAGTTAAGAGCATGCATTGTTCTTGCAAAAGGCCTGATTTGGTTCCCAAGATCCATGTCAGGAAGTTCCCAGGTCCCTTTAACTCTAAATATATTATACATCTTCTTCTGGTTGCCGTGTGCATCTATATGCATATTTACACATATCTACACACATATACACATATAAATAAATATAGTTCTGTTGCTGTTGTTGTAGTCTCACTGAGAGACAGAGATAGTTTGGCCAGTTTATAAGTATAGTCAAAGACAGACTCTCATAGGAGCCAGTGTTTTATATAGAATTAGAATGATGAAGGCAGGGTCAGAGTAAGGCAGAAAAAGAGCCACCAGATAAACTTAGATAAGAACTATGGTGACAAGCTAGGGTATGAGCTCCAGAATTACTAATTCAAGGGAGAGTGAGAGATTGCTCTGTAAACTCTAAAGTGTTTGAAATGCACATGATACCATTTCAAATGATGGATCTGCCCAGGAAGAAATTGGAACATGGGGCAGAAGGAAAGGAATGTCCCAAGTGTAGAGGGACAGTAAACTCAATGTTTTACCAGAGCAGAAAGAACAACCTCATTTCATTTTGCATCAATATAAGTCCCATGGAAGAAAACGAACATTTATATGTTAAAGAATCAGAAGACTTCCAGTCAATGTGGAGAAAGGATTTGGGAGCTTTGCATATTTTGCAGACTCAGAATAATTAAATGTGATGGAAAACTAGCCAAGGAAGGCATATTCAAACATATGCAGTAAATGCCCTTTACCTTATATAAACAAATACCCTGGCACTCTCAGAAAATTAAACTTAAGCCATAATAAATTAGCCCTCATCTGATGCTATATCTAAATGATTTATGGGTGCTGGAGAAAAATTGAAGGTGAGCGTCATATTTCTACTTCATTTTCAAAATTTACTCGTGCTGAACCACAGGAAGAATTGCTTGCTTATCTCCTGTTATTGCATGATTAATTAAAATTGATTGGTGATTTTTAAAAATTGATTCCATTTTATTGGACTATGGTACAAGAGCAACAATGGTTAACACACATAATAAACTAGCTACACTTGTAAATGCTTGGCATGTGTCATCGCACATGTCACATAGCCCTTTGAGACAGGTGAAATTACCATCTCCAATCTACATGTCAATCAACCGAAGCTCTACCATATTCAAGGGACATCTAAGGACATGGTTCTTTGACACTGCTAAGTTTATAGAGACAAATTTATGTTAGTGGCCAGTTCTTAGGATAGTGTGCTTGAATGAAGAGCTTGCCCTTCTATGTTACAAGGTCTTTGCATTCAGCTCCCAGATTAAGAAATAATGATCAGACAGTTTATGAGAATTCTGCCAATTTTCCTAGCACATGTTCTTTCTGCTCATGTAACTAATGTTGTAAGCACAACAAATCATAAATGCCAGTTAAGAAAGGTTTTCCCCAAGGGCTAACTTGATCTCATTTGTAACATACATTGGTTACTTTGTTATTTGAGTCAGATTCATCTGGGCTGTGCAGTTGTTTAAAAGCTAACTGTGTGCCCTTTAACAGAAGACTTTGCAGGCTGATATTTCATTACTTTCAGATTAGTTGATTAACAACTTACAGCACAACATTAACTTTGGTTCCTGTGAAATTGTTGGGGCTAATAGGTTTCAAAGGTTGTGGTTCAATTTATCTGCCTATTAGAAGAAATCATTAAATAGAAGTAAACAGCTTTTAGAAGTAATGAGTTTTTCATTTACTGGTGGAAAGCACTTTTCTTTAAGAAGGCACAATGAATCACATAGTTAAAGCACTAATTAAAAATGTTTTCCTTTGATTTACCTTATTTTCTTCAACTATATTAAATAATAGTCAGTCATGGGGCTGGTGTGGAAAGATTACAGAGCCTTGTGCTCACATTTGTCACTAAGGATTTCATAATGATTCTACTCTGTACCTATTCTTGTCTGTGTGAGGACTGGGAGTTGGGGGAGAAAATCCATTTAATCACACAAATGGGAAAAATATATTTTTCATTAATAGAAAAACTATTTTGAAAATATAGAAGCTAAGTCAAATATAGAGGCAACAGTATGCATATATGGAATATATTAAAATTAACTACTTGATCATTGCTAAAGAATATGCTTGTATTTATATATATATATTTTTAACCAGCATTATTGGAAGTTCATTTCTCATCACACCTTTAAGTTTCAAAGTGAACTGAGAAGCTCCAGTTTTTGCTTGTGTTTTCTTATTTATTTTAATAGAGCAGATTCTCCTTTCTGCCATTGGCTTCCTTTAGAACCAGAAGGTGAAGTTCTTTGGACCACAAATTTCTCAAATGGCAAACAAACAGAGTTGGACCTCACTAATTCACGTTTCCTGCTGTGTCTAACATTTCATTATGTTCAACTCCTGTTTTGTGACATAGTGTCTGTACTATGTGATATATATATATATATATATATACATATATATATATATATATATATATTCTCACTTTTGCCTATCAAATTCTATAGCAATGAAGAAATAGAAATCTCCAGGTGTTGTGTCATACCACTTTAATCCATTCACATAGGATTCAGAGACAAGCAACTTGTTATGAGTTCAAGACCAGTCTGGTTGACATAGAGAGTTCTGGCCCAACCAGTAATGCATAGTGAGACCCTGCTATTAAATTAAAAATAAAAATTTAATTAATATAAAAATATGACTGTAGGTATAAGTAGACTATCATCAAATTGTAATTTACTTGAGTACAATATATATTATTAGTATAGCTGGTAAGCCCATGGCTAACCTCCTATTGATGGGTGAGTTGGTAAAAGAAACCATGGCAACATAAGACACATAGAAGGGATAAGGAGTTGTGTACTTAGAATAGCATGACACTTATTCATAAATCATGTTTTCTTTACTTCCTTCTCAAAAGTTTCAAAGTTGCTTTTCCCATTTGGGGTTTGGGAGACAAGGCTAGTTCCATCTGAAAATTTTGATTTATAGTTCAATCTTGGTGAATTTAATATACATCACTCATGATAGGAGTCCAGCAGTGTCTTGTTCATGGTGTTGTATGATGGCTGAGTAGTATGGGATCATTCATTCAAGAGAAATTACTGAGTACCTGCTCATTCTCCCACCAATGGAATACAGTGGAGACTTTGAAGGCCAAGGCTCCGCAATTCCAGGGGACCCTCAGAGTAGACAAGGAAAGAAATATGTAATATGGTGGTCTTTTAAATTGGTAGTTGTCCAACATCCATAAAACTTTTAATGAGGGCGATTTGATCTCCTTTGTGTAACACAGGGAGGTATAATATACATACCAAGCCACTGTCAGTACTTTGCTTGTGATGACATGAAATTTGATCATAAAACTCCCCTAAAGGTCTATCAGATAAAGGCTTGGCCAACTGCATGGTGGAGGATGGAAGCACTGGAATGTATCAGGAGAAGGAGAACTTCTCCCAAAAAAGACTCTAGGTTGTAGCCCCTTCTTCATCCTCTGTTGTTTCATCCCTGAGGGGAGCTGAGTGACTTTAGTCTGGTACATGCTCTTTGTCATAATGTATGGCCTTTCAATGATTTAAAGCAACAGGGCCAGCCAATCACAGATGAAAACCTTTCAAGCTGAGTTGAAATAAATCTTTTTTCTTATAAGGTGATTGACTGCAGGTGTTTGTTGTAATAGTGCAGACTTATTGCATCACCATAGCAACTAGGCATTCTTTGGACTTTCTCTGTCCGTTGTGGGCAATGGGAGCTTATTCTGAACATGTCTAACAATCAGGATTCCTTTTTCAATGGAGCCTGATATAGAGTTTACAGAACTAATACAATATTACAGAATTAAGAGTTCATTTAATTACTGAACAATTATATAATGTCTGCATAATTTAAACAAACCAAGATGGTATTCATAGACAATGTTTTGTCTTCTTTTCACTAGAATCAAGAACAATAAAAACAACAACAACAAATACAAATATAAACAAACACATGAGTTAGTGTTGGATGGTCTGCTTGGCTCTGCCCATAATTCAAGGTTCATGTGCTCATGTTCTCGGGGAGGGCATTTTCTACATTCACAGTCCTTAAAGTTTGTCTTTGCTTATGCATTCACCCAGTTCATTATTACCTGTCAGGAGAACACAGTTCAGAGTGGGAATTCCTCTTATCATCTTGGGTTGTCCAATCCCAACTTCAGAATTCTTTGCTTGTCTTCTACTCTTCTTTGTCTCTTTTGGTTATTCTTCTTCATTTGTGGGGAACCAGGCACTGGTGAGTCTTGGGGATCTGAGTGCAGCTAAGTTCCATTGATTTGTTAGGGTCTGACCCGCGGACCCCCATAAAACCTGGGTTTCCCGGAGGCAGACTTGTGATTGTTAGGACTAGGTGGGAGAGAAAAGAAAACATTGAGTCAGTTCTCCGGTCAAAACATGTCTGAATCTTCACTGAAAAATCTTTCTTGGTTTTCTCGAGCCCCCCCCCCCCATCAGTTCTGCGCAGGGGCCTGGAATATGGCAGGAAGTGCTGTGGAATGTCCCAGCTGGAAGCAGGGTTGCACAGAGACAGCCAGCAGGCTCCAGAGAAGGCAGGTGTAGATTAGCACAACAATGGAAACCAGCCTTGGCTGGAGAACCACAATGTGTGTGGCTTCCTGTGGCAAGCCCTCAGAGACATCAGGTCTGAACACCCAGCCTTGAGCCGGCATGGGGGCTAGGGAGACCACATTTATTCATGGTGAGCAAATCATATGGCACTCAATGAGTTCCCTCAGCCTCATGACAGAGAATATGAATGTTTTTAAATAAAATATTTCAGTGTTGATGCTCCATTTTGCAATGTCATCTGCTGGAGCTACTTATTTGAATGACAAGCCATCAATGATAGCATGTTGAGGAAAGTTTCCATGCATTAAAAATGTCATTTACAAAAGGAGCTTCAATTTGCTTCCATTTGAACAATACTTCTGGTATTCAGAAATAGAACAAAGCTCTACTGTACTCTATCTCCACATTAACAGAAGAAGCCCAGTTACCATTGATATTCATTACATAATACTTATAAGCACCTGCTCATGTGAAGCTTAATTGACTAAATTAATGAAGATATTCTATTACATAAGCTCACTGAAGTTATACACAGAATGTATTTAGTTCCTCGATATTTGTTTTGGTATCGGTATTTTTCCTAAGTTAACTAAGTATTTCTTTTAGAATTAATCTTTTTCTTTGGAAAACAGTCTATTCATAGACAGCTATAATAACAACACAGAGATATTATATGAATGCTTTCTTTTCTCCAAGGATAGCAATCATTAATGCAGTGTCACAATCAAGAAATTGGGAGTGATAAAGTCAAGATCTAGAATATTCTCTCTTCTCAAGGATTTCCCTAGGGATTCATGGATAGACACTCTCACATCTATGCACTCCTCAGTCCAATGCTGGATGTTAGATGCTGTAACAAGATTCTGCTTTTACAAGAAGTAATGCAGATGACTACATTCTTGAAGCACAAAGTCTAAGTCTTAACAAACACAGCAGCTTTGGGCTCAGGATTCTGGGGTTACATAATTTCGTGGTAGCACATGTTGAGATAAAACCAATTATTTCAAGACCAGAACTCACAGGAAGTAGAGCCTCACAATCTGCCCCAGGACATTGTACATGCTGTGACCTATCATCTTCCTCCAGGAACCCCATCCTAAACACTACAGCACTTAGTGTTTTCAAGGATTTATGTCTCTCCTATGTTATCAGAAAATGGATGAGCATGAAGCAGAGTAACAGAGCATTTGTCCAATATATATGAAGCCTTGGCTATCACTCAAAACACTACCAAGGAAAATAAAGAAAAGGAAAATAAAGAAAAAGACTAGCAATAGCGAAGAGTCTCCACAAAACAAAAGTCAACAAAAGCAATTATGAGACAAGATATGAAATATGAGAAATCAAAGGCCCTAATTTTAGGAGCTAGTTTATAATTTTGGATCCAGCATCCATTGATTCTGAAACCCTCTACACAGGACGTGCTCCTTCAGTGTTGTGGAAAGCTTAGCTCTGAGCATCTTTCCAGGGCCTCAGGACCAGAAATGTGCACTCCTACCACATTTACATGTCTAGGTAGTTCTATTAAAGGTACACACCAGATATGATGGAACATTTTCTTCTTCCATAGTAGCTGAAAGCCCATCTCCAAATAAAGGTAATTCTATAACTCATATGCTACAGCCCTTGTGCACATCAAAGTAGTTCTACATCTTAGTATCTATAAAGGCTGGCAGAATTGACAGTATTTTTGAGCTCCACCTTTCTGATTCTTTTTCTGGTTATCATACTTTGATATTAGCACCACACCTGTATTTTTTTTTCCAGAAAGAACATCTAAATATTTTCATTTACTTACTTCGCCTTGTATTGCAGCCTGCAAACAGGGACTTGAAAGCCTCTTGCTTCTTCAGTGCTGTAACTCCAGGTTCTGTCTTGTCAGTTAAGAGAAGAATGACCCAAAGCCCACATGAGGAAACACATAACCCACTGTCATCAACATTACTGATATCAGAGTTTTGTCTTATCAATGGAATAGAGAGTTATACAGTATATATTTATAATAAGCATTTTATATATTCTTAAAAGCTTTCAGGTAATCTATGTAAATAAAATTATACCAAGTGTTTACAGATTTGTATATTGAAAAAAATATAAAGAAGCACACACAGCAAATTAGTAGCACAGCTGGAGTTCAAACTTGAGTTAGCTTTAAAGCATAGAAGTGGCTACTTTAGAGGCATTGCTAAAGCACAAGATGATGTTCCAATGGTACCAAGGGAAAGTTTGGGTATATGTGTGGATGGGAAGAGGGCAGTAGCTCTTTGGGGGTATTTGGGGGTGTGTTGATATGGAGAAGGCAGGTAATTTTGTCACATACCTGGAGAGCATTGTGCATTGTGTCAAGTATGCTGTAGACTTCTAAAGATCCTAGACAGCTAAGGATTGCCCATGCTTCCTGCTCTTCCCATCTCTACTGTGAAACTGCAAGAGACTGGAAACGCTTCTGGCCACAGATCCTTCTGGCTCTGACTCTGCATCCTTCATACACACAGCACAAGTCTTTCCTGAAATTTGTTTCCCACTAGAAAGAATAAAATTGCACAGTCTGTATTGTGTCTTCATTAGATCAACCTTGTACGTGGTAGCCCATGCAGAACACAACAGAAACAGATACTGTATTATAAATTTACACTGCATCAGCTTGTTTGCCTTTGGGGCACAAGACAAGAACCACCTGAAGTTTCTCTTCTGAAGGGAAATTTCAACACATTATTAGTGAGTTTTTGGCAAAGGAAATTGGAGCTGTGTCCTGACCCCATATGCAGAAAGCACTACAGGTGCTGAACTAATTTCATGACAATAAGAATGAAAACTGGGGAAAAAAAAGAATGAAAACTGGGCAAATTTAATGATGCTGATTACATATGTAATGATTCTGCCGAAAGTTAATAAAAATGTATATTTCATAAAACAACTGCTGATTTCTCCATCAAGTAGCATAATGGATATATGCTAGCCCAAATCTTACAATAAATACTTTTTAATACCTCAGAGCTAATTTATAATATTACTTCCACATTAAGTTGTAACCTGTCGCTATCTTATCAGACATAAGAACATAGCTGCATGCATAATTTTCTTATAATGAAGAAAAACTGAAGAAAAACATGAATAAAAATCATAACAAGTCCCATATTAACAATTAATGATCAGAACACTAAATATAGAAAATAATTGGATATTCCCAGAGTCAATGGATAGCTTTCTCGAAGGAAACTGAGCAGAGATTTCTGCAGCTTTGTACAGAGGGAGCAGGCATTTTCCAAGAAAATTACATTATTGAAAGTTACTTAACGTTGGTTCAGAACAACTAAATATTGTCAGAATTTTGACATTTACCTCCATTTTAAATGTAAAATTAAAAATATTAATATATTCTGTATCTAATCCTACCACTTTAACTATCAGAATTTAAAATGCTGTTTTTACCAATATCATGCAGTTTTTATCACTATTGCTCTGTAGTACAGCTTGAGATCGGGGTGGTGATTCCAATAGAAGTTTTTTTATTGTTCAGGGTTGTTTTAACTATCCTGTGCATTTTTTTCCATATGAAGTTGAGAATTGCTGTTTCAAGGTCTGTAAAACATTGTGTTGGCATATTGTTGGGGATTGCATTGCATCTTTAGATTGTTTTGGTAAGATGGCCATTTTCACTACCTTAGTCCTACCAATCCATGAGCATGGGAGATCTTTCCATCTTCTGATATCTTCTTCAATTTCTTTCTTCAGGAACTTGAAGTTCTTGTCATACATATCTTTTACCTGCTTGGTTAGAGTTACACTAAGATATTTTGTATTATTTGTGGCTATAGTGAAGGGTGTTGTCTCCATAGCTTCTTTCTTAGTCCATTTATCCTTTGTATAAAGGAGGGCTACTGATTTCTTTGAATTAATTTTCTATCCAGCCACTTTGCTCAAGGCTTTTTGTTTTTGTTTTTGTTTTTGTCTTTGTTTTTTTTTTTTTTTTATATCAGCTATAGGAGTTCTCTGGCAGACTTTTGAAGATCCCTTATGTTCATTGTCATATCATCCTCGAATAGTGATTCCATCACTTCACACTTTCCAATTTGTATCCCCTTGATCTCCTTTAGTTGTCTTTTTGCTCTGGTCAGGACTTCAGTACTATATTGAATAGATAGTGAATAAATGCAGCCTTGTCTTGTCCCTGACTTTAGTGGGATTGCTTCAATTTTCTCTCTATTTAATTTTTTATTGGCTATTGGCTTGCTGTATTTTGCTTTTATCATGTTTAGGTATGTGCCTGATCATTCTTGCTATTTCCAAGATGTTTAAAATGAAGGAGTTTTGGATTTTGTCAAAGGCTTTTTCAGCATTTAATGGGATGATCATGTGACTTTTTCTTTCAGTTAGTTTATATAGTGGATTATGTTAATTGATTTTCATATATTAAATCATCCCTGCACCTCTAGGATGAAGCCTACTTGTTCATGCTGGATGGTGTTTTTGATGTGTTCTTGGATTCTGTTTGAGAATATTTTATTAAGTATTTTTGAATCAATGTTCATAAGGAAATTGGTCTGAGATTCTTTCTTTGTTGATTCTTTCTTTGTATGTTTTAGCAAAGGGTGAATTTGACAGTGTCTCTTCTGTTTCTATTTTGTGGAATGGTTTGAGGGGTATTGGTATTAGCTCTTCTTTGAAAGTCTGGTAGAATTTTTAACGTAAACCATGTGGTCATGGACTTTTTTGGGTTAGGAAAATTGTAATTTCTTGTTTTTCTTTAAGGGTTAGAGGCCTGTTTGGATAGTTTGCCTGGTCTTGATTCAATTTTGGTAAGTTTTATCTGTCTAGAAAATCATCTATTTAGTTTAGATTTTCCAGTTTTGTGGGGTATAGGATTTTGAAGTAAGAACTAATGCTTTTTTTTTTTTTTAAATTTCCTCAGTTTCTGATTTTGTTAATTTGGATACTGTCTCTCTGCCTTTTAGTTATTTTGGCGAAGGGTTTGTCTATCTTGTTGGTTGTCTGGTTGATTATCTTTATGTGTTTTCACAAAGATGTTGGTTTTGTTGACTTTTGGTGTTGTTCTTTTTGTTTCTAATTGATTGCTTTCAGCCCTGAGTTTGACTATTTCCTGCTGTCTTATCCTCCTGGGTGTGTTTGTTTCTTTTTGTTCTAAATCTTTCAGGTGTGCTGTTAAGTTGCTGTTATGAGATGTCAATTTTTTTTATGAAGGCACTCAGTGCTATGAATTTTCCTCTTAGCATTGCTTTCATTGTGTCCCATAAGTTTGGGTATGTTTTGCTCTCACTTTCATTGAATTCTAGAAAGCCTTTAATTTTTTTCTTTATTTCTTCCCTGACTAAATAATCATTGTGTAGAGGGTTTATCAGTTTCCTTGAGTATATGGGCTTTCTGGTCTTTGTTGTTGAAGTCCAGCTTTAATCCATGGTAATCTAATAAGATTCAATTTTTTTCCATCTTCTTGTAACTGTTGAGGCTTGCTTTGTGAGTGATTATATGATCACTCTCAAAGATGGTTGCATGAGGTGCTGAGAAGGTATATTCTTGGGTGAAATGTTCTGTAGATATGTTAGCTCTATCTTATTTGGTTTATAACATCTGTTAATTTCATTCTTTCCCCATTTAGTTTTTGATTCAATGACCTGTCCATTGGTGAGATTGGGGAATTGAAGTCCCCTAACAACTGGAACAGGGGGGCTGTTCCAAAAACTTTTGCAGGTCTGTGGAATCAGTTCCCCTAACTGGACTGCTTTGTCTGACATCAGTGGGAGAGGCTGCACCTAACCTTTCAGAGACTTGTTGTGCCAGGCTTGGGGGGGATACCCATAAGGTTCCCAACTCTCTCAGAGGAGAAGGGAAATGGGTGGAGGGACCATGTGAAGGGTACTGGGGCAGGGGCAGCAATCCAGATGTAAAATGAATAAGCAAATTAATGAAAAAAAAGCCATTTAATTTTTGTCCCTGCAGTGAATGATAATGATGACATCAGGAATATGAGGGATCCATGAAAAGTTCCACACGAATGCATAAAAAGCCACAAGTTACATCTCTGCAAACCTGTTATACTGGCAACAAAGGCCATTCTGTTTTTGTTTAATGACATCCTGTGAAGATGTAAATCACCAGCAAGCTGGCAGAAAAGACTCTACACTCAGCACTGCACAGCTCAGCTGTCAGGAGGACCATTCCCAGGGAAAAGTTGCTTCATACACAAGGTGCATCATCTCTGAGCCATCCCACATCCCATCATTCTCTTTTGACACTCAGAATAAGAATGTCTCCCCTTCCCTTCTCCAGCTGGCAATCATTAAGATGTACTTGTTAGAATAAATAACTCTAAGCTTTTAACCCCATTCCTCCATTGTGTACTTGGGATTTTCATTCCAGTTACGAGACGGAATAATATCGTGGTCCCCTTCTACACTGTTTGTTCCCCCTTTCTTCCCCTGTCACTCAATAAAAGAGAAAGCTGAAGAAAAGCATATCTGGCACGAGTCTCTGCGGTAAGGCTGCATATGTCTTATTTTGTTCTTATGTTTTAAACATGAAGTCCTGCATAGAGGAAAAGGTTCTCAGGTCATGCTGAATATCCATCCACACTGAGGGTCACATTGCTCAACGCCATCCACTCTAGTGGTCTGCCCTCTTCTGGGATGTTTTCATATGTTTAAGTATTGAAAATAAAACAAGAACAAAACCGGCTACATTCCTGTGGCTTCATTGTCCATGTGGCTAATATCATTGAGGCTATAATGCTAAAATACAGCTTTAAATAGCTTTAATGCAGAGATTGGATTTTGCCATTTCTTTATATGAGGACATCCTTGCTTGCTTCTAGCAGTAGTTCTGCAGACAGTGAAAATACCCTTTATTTGAAATACAGTATGCTTAAATTCATTTTTATTCATTATTTTATTGCTCTTTAAACTTATTAGACTACCTAGTGTATCCTTTGTAAGGGTTAGAAAGTTGAAACTAATACAAAATAAAAACTAAGTTATGGAACTAGCTGCCAGTCAGTAGTGTAGAAAGGATTCAGAGCTCCATGTCTGACAGTGGCCATTGGCCATTGACTCCTGAACACTAATGTGATAAGTGGTTCCAATGGTGACACCTTGAATACACTCTGACAACCATACTCACTTTTGGACTTTTTACAGTTAAGAAATATAGGGTCAGGCATACCCACCCCCTGTTCTGCCCCCTCTCACTTCCACCCCCACACTTTCTCCCTCTCTATTTCTCTCATTACCCTCTCCTTGCTCTCCTCATCCCTCCCTGTCTCTTCCCCTTGCCTCCTCTTCCTTCCCCTCACCTTCCTCTCCTTCTTCCCATCCATCCTCTCCCTTTGCCCCCTTTCCTTACCCTCATACTTCTCTTCTATTTCCAAACCCCTTATAGCCATTCACATGTTGTTCTTTCTTATATCTTTTTATGAAGATATGTACCTTTTATACTGAAATTAAAAACAAAGACCTTATGAGTGATCTCTTTGCTTCACCATAATACTTTGAAATTTATTTGAGATTACTACACTGAGGACTGGCTGATAAGACTATTTATCAATTGTAACTTCTTTCTTCTTCTTCTTCTTCTTCTTCTTCTTCTTCTTCTTCTTCTTCTTCTTCTTCTTCTTCTTCTTCTTCTTCTTCTTCTTCTTCTTGATTTATTTATTATTATATCTAAGTACATTGTAACTGTCTTCAGACGTACCAGAAGAGGGCAACAGATTTCATTACAGATGGTTGTGAACTACCATGTGGTTGCTGGGATTTGAACTCAGGACCTTCAGAGGAGCAGTCAGTTCTCTTAACTGCTGAGCCATTTCTCTAGCCCCCTAATTGTAACTTCTAAATAGGGAAAACCGTTTTCAGTTTTATTTTGTTTTATTTTATTTTACTTTATTTTATTTTTTTGCTCAGGTTTGTTTTGTTTTGTTTTGTTTTGTTTCAGTCAGGATTTGCTATTTGTGCTGTTGACACAGAGGTACTATTTGTCATACATAGAAGTTGGAAAACTAGCCATAATAATATTTTAGATTATTGGAGTTGCCATATTTTTCTTATTGGAAACTATAATCTTAAAGTTGTCTAACTGGACTTCCTTTGTTACCTCACAGAGGGTCATACACATTCCACTAACATAAAACTATTCTTTCTGCTGCCAAGAGTATTACAAACCTCAATATGAATGTTTACAGTCACAATGCAATCTTAGTTCACCTAAGAACTGCCCAATTGCATTAAGTAGAATTCTATACATGAATGAGCAGTAGAGACTTGGGCATGGTCAGATAAGTGTTGTAATGAGATTATCTATAAGAACACAGGTCATGCAGAGCCATCTCTAACTCTGTAATCTACAGCGATGTCTTTTGGGACGAGCTCTTGATTTGATGTCAAAGGACACAGATTGCTTATCTGAAACACACATCCATTGGTTATACATCATAATTAGATGATTGTTTCTCTCTCTCTCTCTCTCTCTCTCTCTCTCTCTCTCTCTCTCTCTCTCTCTCCTATTAGGTTGTCATTTACATTTGACCATGACAAGCAAACCAGTAATAATATTTATGACCTAAGAACAAAGGCATTTTTCTAGGTATTTGTTGCATCCAAAAAGAACATATATATTCAAACTATCAGAAAAATTCCATCATGTTATTAAATAGTACATATTTTAAGCCAAAGCAACTTTAACTAGTGACTAAAACCTGTGTCTTTCATGACTAACCCTGCTTTAAAAAGATTCCTTATTTTACTATGCTATTGTATAAAAATGTGACCACAGGGAACTTGTTAAAGGTAGTGTAAGAAAACTGAGAACATCTGCACTTACTTTCAATAACTCTAGAGATTTTTATAAAATGTCATGACAGGGCAGAATACTAGGGTCAGTAGATATGAATGGCTGTCAACAGCCTCCCATCAAACAGAATGTCCACCAAGTATCTTATCTGAGATCTCCTTAGGAAAGATCAGTTTTCTTTTAATTAAAGGAAAAATATCTTAACTGTCTAAGTGATGAACTTTTGCTTGAGAAAATATATGATTATGGCTTCTAGTTATCTTTGTCCATATCTCCTGTTGTAATGAGACCTGTGCTATATCACACACACACACACACACACACACACACACACACACACACATCCCATGTATTAAGAAAAGATAAAGAAACCATTTTATGTAGTTTCATCTCTATATAATTTCAAGACCAGTGTACCAAGAGATGTTGTTGAGGAAGGGAATATGGTGGTAGCTGCTGTGACTCATACAGTCCATTTCACATTCCCTCGGGCACACATTTCTGCTGTTGAGTTTGAAAAAAGTAAATTGTATAATGAAATGTTCATCCACAAGCAAGGAAAATAGTCTTTATTGTCAGTCTTGACCTAGAAAGACATTATTTACTGGCTTAGTCTAAATGAAGAAGTATCTTTACATAGTTATTTTTAGTTTTTGCAAACCTCAGTTTTGGAAAGAGCCAACATAAGGCATGAAGAAAAGCAATTATCTCAATACTCTAGACAGGGTGGTGTCTAGAAGGAGTATCACCAGCCTGTTGGTGATAGGGTCAACTGAATTTTTATCCAGGCCCACAGCTCTTGGATCAAGGTCCCACCTACACCTCATAATTTCCATGACTCTCCTCCTGCATTTGCACAGTCATTGCAGATGGCTCCATCACTTCCAATATCATACTGAGATGTTAAACTATGTATACCATCAGTATCATAAGCATATTGAAATTTGCGGTAGCACAGGAATGATCTCATCCCTCAAGTATAACATCCGCAGTCCTAAAAATTCAACTTTCTTACTCTCTAATACATTCCAAAGACCACTTTAGTAACCAAAATCCCTCAGGAAAAGTGAACCACTGTTCCCACTAGTCACTCCCAGAAATTGGCCTGGGGTTTGTATGAATAATATTTTCCATATGTGGAATTCATGAATCTGACTGATAAGAGAGAACTCAGTCCTCATTTCATGTAAAGGTATTACTATTGTCCAGTAAAACCTCTAGTCTTACTGAACCGAGTGAGTTCACAGGGGCAGGGAATTGCTAGACATTTTTATATCTATTCTGTCTCTGCTGATTTTAATAGAGCCAAAGTTGCTGGAGCACAGTGCCAGTGTTTGACAGCAAGTGTCAGTGTGGCTAAATAAGTCTACACAGCAAAAATAAACACCTTGGACAAGTGGATCCAAGCTTCAGGCTGGACTGACCATACATGGACACAGATAAGGAAAATGGTACCAAGGACAATGCAACATCTGGGATCTGTGTGTGTCTTGGGGGATGGTACTAGCAAGGAAGCACCAGCTAAGTGTTTCTGTGTATGTGGCGGGGTGAGAGCCAGCAATCTCAGGTAGCTAAAGATAACTCCTAGTTAGAGATGATGCTATCACACTCTCTTTTAAAAACTTCAAAAAGCATCTGGGAATTGAATGATGAGCTTTTCATTCACACAAATAACTGAAATACATAATTAAAATCACTAGCAAATAATTTCAAAATGCCACAAAAACCCATCTGCATTTGGGAATACATCTATAAATTCTGACTAAATTTATTCAAATTTAATCTTTCTGTATTTATTCAAAAAGGAAATTCCACTATAAATTGGAAAACAAAAAAATACAAAAACATACAAACAAACAAAAAAAATGAAACTGAAAAAAAAAAAAAAACCCTCACCAGTTAGTAATGCATGGTAGAAGAAAGGTAGGCTGAGTATAGAAAATTAAATTTTACCTTCTCTTTTGGAAAGATAGAATTCCATGTCCATATAAAGCATGATAGAGAGGCCATATTTTTAATTTTTAAAAATTATCTTAGGATGGAATTTCCACATATATTTCCCATTTAGTAAAATAAAAGAAAACATTCTGTCAAATTGTACCACCCCTTGATTTCCTCTTTCAATCCTGGAAAAGGACATCTTTTAGTGTTTTAAAATATATAATTTCTGAATCATTTTAATTCTGGACTTCATATTGTCTATCATTCATTTTCTCCATTGGACTTTGTACTGCCTCAATACAAAACTGATTCATTCTGAAATCACTTTCAGGAAGAGATTCTCATTCTCAGATTAACAAATTTACTATACACATCCAGGTAAGCATCCATTAAACACCGTGTAAATCTTACCCAGGGGATATGAGAAAACAGGAGGAGTCAAAGATCCACCTGGAGGAGTTGAGAAGTTGTCCCAGTCATCTATTGAGTTAGTTCCTTTACTTGGCATCCATCCCCTAAGTGGAAGACAGAAATATCACTTCAGACAGGCGTAAAGTTAATGAGAAAGGCAACAGAGTGGGCCCTAGGTTCTTAACATTTAAAGTGCACGCAGTTCTGGAGTTTAAGTTTGCCCTCTGCTTCTGTCCCCTCTGTCCCTGCCCTCCCACTTGGCTAGAACTCAGCTTCAAAGAACCTGCAGGCAACTCACAGCTCTCTCTGACTCACACTGGGCATTTCTCTGTAGGCCACTAATCTAATAAATGATTCAGCCTGACTGCTGAATTGATGAGTCTCAGGGGTGAGCTGTAGGCAGAATGAGGTCTTTCCAAAGGCTGAAAAGCACTAGAAGAATTTTCTGGAAGGTTTGCTAAAAACAGCTTTTCACCCACATATGGTCATAATGCTTTAGAAGAAACTTCTATTCTAAGCTGTAGTTTACTTACTGCAACTGTTTCATTGTCCCTTTATTTACAGCTTTCTGAAGGTTAGAAAGGCATACAGCTTTCTATTTACCATATTCGTATGTTAGAAAGACATACAGCTTTCTATTTACCATATTCATATGTTAGAAAGACATACAGATTTCTATTTACCTTATTCTTAGGGCACTTTGAAGACATTGGAATGTAATAATCTGTATTTCAACATCTTTAAATGTATACAGACTTTTGGGAGTTTTTTTTGTGTTTTTTTGTTTGTTTTTGTTTTTTGCAGGTGGTCATCACTATAGAATAAGCATTATTCTATTCTAGGGTGGTCAAATATTGTCTATTAAAATCCATTCTCATGGTTGGGCTACAAGGCAGACAAAATCTGTGAATTCAAAGCCATTTTAATAAAACACATGAACAGTAAGAAAATGTACTTATTCAATTTTTTTGTTAATAAAAGATGATGTTAAAAAGCAACAGTATTTTTCACTCATTTTTTTAAAGAGTGGCAATGTGAATGTAAATATGAATAATTGCTATTCACCATTTTTACATGTTGGGCTCCCATTATTCTTATTGTCCAATAAATACGTTAAAATAACAACATCATGAGATTTCACTTACTGTCTATCACTATGATGAAAACCATGACCTAAAGAAACTTGGGGAGGGAAAGGTTTATTTCAGTCACACTTCCACACTAATATAACATCAAAGAATTTTGATGTAGGAGCTGCAGGCGGGAACCTCAAGGCAGGAACTGAAGCAGATACCACGGAACAGTGCTGTGTACTGGCTTGTTCCTCAGGGCTTGCTAAGCCTGTTTTCTTATAGATCTCAGGACTTTCCCAGGGATGGAACCATTCACTATGACATGTGGAACCTCTCACATCAATCATTAACAAACACGAAAATCTATAGACTCTCCTAATGTCTAATATTAGGAAATAATATTTTCAACTGTAGTTCTTTCTTCTCAGATAACTCTAGTTTTTGTCAAGTTGGAACAAAACAAGCCAGCCTAACTTGTGATCACAAAATAGAGGAATTTAAGAAACTGATAAGATGTGATAAATTAATACATTTCTAGATGATAGGCAGATATTAAGGAAAAGTTTACAGTGACAGAAATTTCTTATTTTACTTGTGGTCTAGGAGCATAGCTCAGAGACAGAGCGCACGGTAAGCACACACAAGGCCATGAACCTAGGCATGAACCCCAACACTATAGACAAAATTTCATAGATTACTTGTCTACCAAGAATGAAGACTGAGAGAAGTCTTAGTTCTACAAAAGTAGGAAAATAAAAATAAAATAGCATGATATTATTTTAACTTTTGAATGTTAGTGTTAGATCACAAACTAGGTCTTTGTGGAAGCTGTAGTGTGTCACAGTATATCCCATAGTATACCCTTTTGTCCACACGTCTTTGCTTGTAAATGTTCATTGAAATCAGTCATTGGTCTGGTTCAAGGCCTCTGGCACCTCACTAGGACTCCTCTCAGATATCTCGTCTTTGCCGTATGCCATAAAGATCGTTTTGGATACTGTAGGATCGGCCCCTTCATGAGCTCCAGCAGTTCATCAAGGAGGTCGATGTTCGGTTGGTCAATTCAAAGCTCTGGATTTGAGCCTGAGAGATATTTGAGCTGGACAACCTGCCAGCTCTCCTATACTCCCACCAATTGGGTCACCTCTCCTGCCCTGCCCCAGTGGGCCCATCCAAAGCCACCACCAGCAAAAGGGCAGAGCCAGTTCTCCCACTCTAATGGTCTCCAGGCTGGCTTGCTGATAACAACCAGATCCAGGGCCAGCTTCTACCATGATGTTCAAGCAGGGTTCAGGTTCCACTCTCCAGAGTACTAGAGCTGTCTAGGGACAAGAACAGATCTGCTCCTACATCCCCAGGGCCAGCTCTCTCATGATGCTCAGGAAAGGAGTAGGGCCAATTCTGCACAACCCTCAGATATCAGCATATTCCTGGGTAGCAGCTCAGACTCTGCACATCCACCTGAACTTTGGTAGAAACAGATCCCTGCTGCTGTAGAGCCATGAACCCAGGTGTGGCCCCCGGTGGCAACACAGGCCAGGGCCCCATCTTGGTCCCAGGTGGCATCTCTGGTTGCTCACATCAGGCTGTTCCTCACTAACCTCGAGTATCCAGTTCTGCCTCTCCTCATTGGGCCCACATCCTTCTGTTTCTCTTTCTCTTCCATTTCTATAGCACTTACTTGCTCCTCTAAGTAGTGCCTGGAGTCATTGAGTGATTGAGGTTGTCTCAAGAGTGCTCTCAGGAGTGCTATGCCCGCTTCATGCTTTATGACTCCTGGCAGAGGTCATTTCAGCCATGGTCTTTCCTGTCGGGACTTTGTGGAACCAGACCGGTGGGCATCTCAGGCTAGCTCCTGTCCAGGTTACATGGTGATTGGCTGGTGGTAATCTTGGGTTCACTTCCATCAGGGCTGTTGGACTATATCTGACTTGCTCCCAGCAGTGGGAGCTCATCCAGACCTCTGTAGTGCCTGACTGGTGGTTGTGGTTTTCTCAGACAAGCTCCCTGTCTGGGTGAGGTGGGGGCAGAAGGAAGGAGCCCCCTGGAGGCAGACAGGTGGTCATTTCAGGCTTACTCTTTTTCATGGAGTATTAGACTCACAGGTTAGAACTCTGAGCATAGATGTGGCTTGTGTCCTTTCCACCACCTATGGATGCACACATGACACAACAGCCACATCTGCAATGCCTCTAGGGGCAGTAAGAGAATGATTCTTTTTATTTTTTCATTTTTTATTAGATATTTTCTTTATTTACATTTCAAAGTTTATCTCCTTTCCTCATTTCCCCTCTAGGTTTTGAGACAGCCTGGTAGATTGGATCCTAATAAACTGTTTTTCTACCCAGGTGTGGTGTAGGTCATTGGTTTTACCTGACTACACAGGGTGCCATTCTCTGTAGTACTCAATAGACAGTTATTTTTAATGTCCATTTTATTAAAAAGGGGCCTCAGTATGTTGACCAAGCTGACCTAGAAATCAATTTCATCCTACCTTAGCCTCCCAAGTACTAAGTGATAATTTTATAGGTGTGTGACACAAAATATTGCCAATATTATGTATTTTAAAATTTCTAAATGTTACAGAAACAGTATCAAGTAATCAAGATTTCTGCTGTGGGTAAATTATATGGTTTTGAGTTGTTACCTGCTATAGTCATGGCTGTAAACCCACGGAGCTCAGATTAGCACCACACACAACATCCAGATATTAAAGCCATATATTTTCCAAATTTTTATTAGATATTTTCTTCATTTACATTTCAAATGCTATCTCAAAAGTCCCCCAAACCCCCCTCCCCAGCTCCCCTACACACCTGCTCCAACTTCTTGGTCATGGCCTTTCCCTGTATTGGGGCATATTAAGTTTGCAAGACCACGGGGCCTCTCTTCCCAATGATGGCACACTAGGCCATCTTCTGCTACATATGTAGCTAGAGACAAGTGCTCTGGGGGTACTGGTTAGTTCATATTGTTGTTCCACCTATAGGGTTTCAGACCCCTTAAGTTCCTTGAGAACATTTTCTAGCTCCTCCATTGGGGGCCCTGTGTTCCATCCAATAGATGACTGTGAGTATCCACTTCTATATTTGCCAGGCACTGGCATAGCCTCGTATGAGACAGTTATATCAGGGTCCTTTCAGCAAAATCTTGCTGGCATATGCAATAGTGTCTGCATTTGGTGGCTGATTATGGGATGGATTCCCAGGTTGGGCAGTGTCTTGATTGTCCATCCTTTTGTCTCAGCTCCAAACATTTTCTCTGTAACTCCTTCCATGGATATTTTGTTCCCTATTCTAAGGAGGAATGAAGTATCCACACTTTGTTCTTCATTCTCCTTGATTTTCTTGTGTTTTACTTATTGTATCTTGGATATTCTAAGTTTCTGGGTTAATATCCACTTATCAGTGAGTACACATCAAGTGACTTCTTTTGTGATTGGGTTACTGTCTTACTTAAGGTTTTACTGCTGTGAAGAGACACCATGAATAAGGCAAGTCTTATAAAAAACATTTAATTGGGGCTGGCATACAGGTTCAGAGGTTCAGTCCCTTATCATCAAGGTAGGAACATGGTAGTAACTAGGCAGGCATGGCACAGGCAGAGCTGAGAGTTCCACATCTTCATCCAAAGGCTGCTAGTGGTAAGGATCTTAAGCCCACACCCACAGTGACACACCTACTCCAACCAGGTCACACCTATTCCAACAAGGCCACACCTCCAAATAGTGCTCCTCCCTGGCCAAAGAATATACAAACCATCATAGTTACCTCACTCAGGATGATATCTTCCAGGTGCATCCATTTGCCTAAGAATTTCATGAATTCATTGTTTTTAATTGCCAAGTAGTACTCCATTGTGTAAATGTACCACATTTTCTGTATCTATTCCTCTGTTGAGGGACATCTGTGTTCTTTCCAGCTTCTGGCTATTATAAATAAGGCTGTTATGAACATAGTGGAGCATGTGTCCTTATTACCAGTTGGAACATCTTCTGCGTATATGCCCAGAAGAGGGATTGCTGGATCTTCTGATAATGCCCAATTTTCTGAGGAAACACCAGACTGATTTCCAGAGTGATTGTACCAGCTTGCAATCCCACCAACAATGGAGGAATGTTCCTCTTTCTCCACATCCTCACCAGCATCTGCTGTCACCTAAATTTTTCATCTTGGCTATTCTGATTGGTGTGAGGTAGAATCTCAGGGTTGTTTTGATTTTAAAAACATAATTTTAATACTAAAGTTTTATTTAAATATCCTGTAGACATTCCAAATTATTTGGATGTCTCAGTCTTTTCATAGACCTATAAAGAACAAAACTAAAAATAGACTAATGTCTCTTAAGTGTTTAAATTATTTAACAGGTTTCTTCAGAGTCTAGAACTATGATGATCTGTATTATCAAATTTTTATACAAGTGTTGATTTACTTTTATAATGAAAAATGATAGAGTATCTTAGAAATAATATCTTGTAAAGCTTTATCAAGGGCAAACCTAAGGTCAAGGGCAACCTATGTGGTTCTTCCTCCCCTTGGCCTACATACCTTTCCTCAGTAAACTGCAGGGTAATTTGAATGCAGGAAGGAAAATACTTACAGGTGTGCCTTTTGAGGGATGTATATTCAGGAGGTAGGGCTGAGCCTTCATGATCTCTAATGCTTTAGACAAGGCCCGGCACTCCCAGTGACCCTACTCTGATCTGCCCTTTAAATATAGCAAACTGTGTGATAAAATTCTTCTTTTTTCCACATAAAGGAAACCCAGAGTGTTTGTGGATCTCTCTCCACACATCATTGCTGTTATTTTCCAGGAGATCCAAGCTATTGCTTTTGCCCAGATGGCCACCACAATGTATATCCTTGATGTTTTAGAATAATTAGGCCCATAGTCCCTGTATCCCAATCTTTCCTTCCAGAAACTGATGTCTGAAACTTTCCCTCTTGGTAAACTAGACTGTGAAATATATCATGGCAATGCCCATACAGCTATCTGGTCATATAATACTCACCAGTGAAATTCAGAGCAGCAATATGGGTTTTGTTAATAGTGCTCTGGAAGCCATCGATTACCATGTTGAAGTAAGAGGCTCTACTTTTGTTTTGCTTCTCCATAATGTTCGAATCAATCTTCCTACTCTGTAGGGAGTTTTTCTCATCAGTCAGAAAATTCCGTATCAACACATCAGTAACCTGGTTAGAAGTTATGGAAGGAGGTGGTGCCCGTGGTTCAGATACATTTACACCCTGAGAATAATTGTTTCTGGGGCTGATTATATTTATCTTCTCATATGTTGAAAGGTTTTTAAATAGTTTTTTATATTTACATGTATTTTACATTGGCAGAGATAGAATTCACACATTGCTGTTAGTGTTTGATCCATAAGCAATGGAAAGCTTTGGCCATATGAAGTGAAGATTTCATAAACTTAGTGAATAGAAAGATTATTCTCCCTATCCCTCTGCCTCCCTTACTAGCTCTATCTATCTACCTATCTCTCTCTCTCTCTCTCTCTCTCTCTCTCTCTCTCCTATATACTATATTATGTATACATTTATGCCTTTTATTTTCAGACCCTCTATATAAAAGGGAAATAACACAAGTTGATTTTGAGTGTCTTGAATGTGAAAGAGAGCAATTTGGTTTTTTAGCTTCCACTTGTCTAGTCTATATGAGTCTCTTTTCCAGAACTTTTCAGTCTCTTTATCTAGAACTAATCTAGATAATATCTCTTCTTTTTGTTTCCTGTTTGAGATGCTCAAATATCAGGAACAAAAAAAAATGCCATGAAAAGATAACAGAAAAAACTCTGAAATACTTTTATAAGTTCCTTTTAAAAATTTTTATTTTTTATTGGATATTTTCTTTACTTATATTTCAAGTGTTATCCTCTTTCCTGTTTTTTCCTCCAAAAAACATTGTCCTCCTATCCTCTCCTCGTTCCCCCTGCTCACCAACCCTCCCACTCCCGGTTCCTGGCCCTGGCATTCCCCTACACTGGGGCATACAGCCTTCATAGGACAAAGGGTCTCTCCTTCCATTGATGTCTAACTAGGTGATGGCATGACTAGGATGCTCTGCTGCATATGTAGCTGGAGTCATGAGTCCCACCATGTGTGCTCTTTGGTTGGCGGTTTAGTCCCTGGGAGCTCTGGGGGTACTGTCTAGTTCATAGTGTTGTTTTGTATGTTAATTTTTAGTTGTAAGAAAAGATATTTCCTTAAAATATCTTATAAGTAATTTATATATAATTCTGAAACTTTTATTAACTCAAAAAATATTTCTTTCTCTTGAACCAACTATAATAGTTTTAGAGTATTCTTTACAATGGAGAATAAGATATTTTAAATGATTTTTAAAAGTAGTCATTTGTAATTCAGACTAATAAAAATTAGAAAATCAAAATAGGTCAATAAATATATAAATAAATAAAAACAGAAATGAAAATTTAAAACTCACTGTTGCCCTCAAGAACCTTTTTTACACTTGTAAGAGAAGCTTATTTAAAATTAAACTGAAAGACATAGTTACCTGTGCAATGAAAATATTTTATTTTATTTTCGAAAAGTATATCAAGATAGAGGGTTTTCTCCCCTTGCTCCAAAATTAAGAAATTTAGAGAGGCAAAGAGAAAGAAAGAAAAGCATTCTTAAGAATAAAACCACGGAAGGTGATATCAATGTAACACTATAAAACAAAATCATGAAGCATAATACTGCAAATGTGCATTCCAGCAGAATATAAAATATGTACAGAAATAATATTTTAAGAGATCATTTCTACAATTCAAAGAATGCATGCCACATGACATATTCTTTTAAAATCATAAATTAATAGGAATAAATAAGCTTAACAGGAAGTAGACCGCTATTAAATGTTCAAATAACACCCAGCAGTTTTCTCAAGTCATTTAGAAAGATAAACCTAAGGGTTGGGGCCTTAGTGAAATGACAGATTAGCCCCAGCAAGAGTGAGCTCCTACATTCTGGTGCAGTTCCCAGGTTTATAAAGTAAAAAGATAGTGCATAATGTTATAGACAATCAGCTAACAGAAAAAAAAATCTCATTTTGATAAAGTCTCTTTCACAGAATAACACATAGAAAAAGCATGCCTGGTACAATAAGAAAACCAAGAGGTTTCTAGGACCCAACACAGAGGACATTAGCTGAAATACCCAACAAAGGTGAGATAGAGCCTGTGGAGACCATATCCAGTGGATAGACACAGGCTCTGGTTGAGAGATGGGGCCTCTCACTCACCTCAAAAATAATAATCCAGAATTCTTCCTATCAAAAGGAAATACAAGGTCAAAGAGTAGAGTAGAGTCTGAAGGAAAGGCCATCCAGAGACTGCCCCACCTAGGGAATCATTCCATCTGCAGGCACCAAACCCAGATGCCAAGAAGATGCTGATGCCAAGAAGAGCTTGCTGACAAGCACCTGGTATAGCTGTCCAGTGAGAGGCTCTGCCAGAGCCTGACCAATACAGATGTGCATGAATGCAACCAACCATCAGACGGAGTGCAGGGACACTAATGGAGGAGTTAGGGCAAGGACTGAGGGTGCTGAAGAGATTTGCAACCCCATAGGAAGAATAGCAATATCACCCAACCAGAGCCCCCAGAGCTCCCAGGGACTAACCACCAACTACAGAGTACACATGGTGGAGACCCATGTCTACAGCTGGATATGTAGCAGAGGATTACTTTATCAGACATCAATGGGAAGGGAGAGCCACTTGGTCTTGCGATGGTTTGATGACCCAGTGTAGGGGAATGCCAAGGTGGTGAGGATGGAGTGAGTGGGTGGGTAGGTGAGCACCCTCACAAAGGAAGGGCGAGGGAGGAGGGGATGGGGGTTTGTAAAGGGGAAATTAAGAAGGAGGATAACATTTAAAATGTAAATTAAGGAAATAACCAATAAAAAAATATGGGAAAAAAGAAAACCAGTGTACTCTCATATAATATAGGAATAAAAAAAAAAAGAAGTCCAGATTTAGCTGTGAATACTGACAGTATTCCTCTTGGACAACAATATCCTGACAAATTAACACTGAATCTACTGTAGCTGCCTCTGGAACTCATTATTTGTGAAAAAGAGCTGTGAGAATAGCAGGCAGCGTCAAGAAAATACACAGAGAAGTAAAGAGAGAGAAAATCATGGATAAATTATGAAAATAGGCAAGGTTTGTCTAAGATCATAAGATCATAGCATTGACTAGAGGGGAAAATGTCAAGAGTATCCAGATGACTTGAAAGATGTGAAGGGGTTGTTTCAAAGAGATTTTATTTATTTATTATTTTCTGGGAAATCAAATAGATGAAAAAAAAGAAGGTACTGTTGGAGTGATGTGGTGATGTGGAAGGACTGTGAAAAGGCAGACTCACAGAGGAACAAAAGGAAATGTCAAAACAGCACTAAGACATCTTCCTCCTCCAGAAATGCCTCTCATTAAACCACTGCATCTTCTTACATGTGATGGATGTGTATACTCTGAGCATAGAGTTGATTCCTTGAAGCAGATCCAAATTACCACTGTCCAGCAATAGAAAAAGAATAAATTTACCATGTTTTCTGTACCCATTCCTTTGTTGAAGGATATCTGGGTTCTTTCCAGCTTCTGGCTCTATTGTAAATAAGGCTGCTATGAACATAGTGGAACCTGTGTCCTTGTTATATGTTGTCCTTCAACAGAGGAATGGATACAGAAAATGTGGGACATTTACACAATGGAGTACTACTCAGGTATTAAAAACGATGAATTCATGAAGTTCTTTGGCAAATTGATGAAATTAGAAAATATCATCCTGTGTGAGGTAACCCAATCCCAAAAGAACACACACAGCATGCACTCACTGATAAGTGGATATATCTCAAAATCTTGGCATACCCAAGATACAATTCATAGACCAAATGAAGCTCAAGAAGGAAGACCAAATGTGGGTGCTTCAGTCCTTTTTAGAAGGGGTAATAAAATACTCATGGGAGCAAATGTGGAGACAACGTGTGGAACAGAGACTGGAGGAAAGGCCATCCAGAGACTACCCCACCTGGGAATCCATCCCATATCTAGACACCAACTGCAGACACTATTGTGGATGCCAAGAAGTGCTTGCTGACAGGAGCCTGACATAGCTGTCTCCTGAGAGGTTCTGCCAGAGCCTGACATATACAGAGGTGAATGCTCACAGCCAACCATTGAACTGATCATGGGGTCCCCAATGGAGGAGTTAGAGAAAGGACTGAAGGAGCTGAAGGGGTTTGCAACCCCAAAGAAAGAACAGCATTGTCAACCAACCAGAGCCCCCAGGGACTAAACCACCAACCAAGGAGAACACATGGAGGGACCAATGGCTCCTGCTGTATACATAGCAGAACTGCATATGTAGCAGAGGATGACCTTGTTGGGCCTCAATGAGAAAAGAGGCCTTTGGTCCTGTGAAGAGTAGATGTCCCAATGCAGGGACGTGCAAGAGAGGGCAGGGAGGCAGGAGTGGGTGGGTGAGTGGAGGTACACCCTCATAGAAGCAGGAGGAGGGGGCATGAAACAGTGGGTTTCTGGGGGGAAACCAGGGAAGGGATAACATTTGAAATAAATAAATAAATAAAATATCCAAGAAAAAAGAAAGACAATAAAGAGGAGGGACAGGAAGAGGAAAGGAGAGATCAGGGTATGGGGGCATGGAGAGGGGAGGCAAGTCCAGCAATAGAAAAAGATAAAATAAAACAAAAGGAAGGGCAGGAAGAGGAAAGGGGAGATGGGGGCATGGTGGTAGAGCATGGTAAGCCAGGCCAGCAGTCTCAATTAACCTGGACCCTCGATATCTCTCAAACACTGTGCCACCAACCAGGCAGCAGACACCAGCTGATATGAGGTCCCTAACTCATATACAGCAGGTGTGTCTGTGTTCATTCTGAGATGATGCACCTAACCCTCAAGAGACTGAAGGCCCTAGGGAATTTAGAGCTCTGAAGGGATGAGGGGTGGGGGTTGGGGACATCCTCTTGATCCTCTTGGAGACAGGGGGTGGGGAGAGGTATGGGACTTGGAACAGTTGGAGGGTGAACTGGGAAGGGACTAAATATCTGGAGAAGAAAGAGAGAGAGAGAGAGAGAGAGAGAGAGAGAGAGAGAGAGAGGAAGAAGAAGAAGAAGAAGAAGAAGAAGAAGAAGAAGAAGAAGAAGAAGAAGAAGAAGAAGAAAGAAAGAAAGAAAGAAAGAAAGAAAGAAAGAAAGAAAGAAAGAAAGAAAGAAAGAAAGTCTGAGCCATTAACAAAAGTCTGAGCCCAGATTTAACAAAACTGGGCAGTCATGACTTAAAGAAAGACAACTTCATATCACAATATCATCTCATATAAGCTTTATTATTACTTTAAAAAGTTTACGTAAAATTACAATGATTTTAACTTTTCCCCCTTTAACTAAACATTTATTAAGGTGCAATTCTACAAGTAATGTGACATTTCCCTTGAGTTGCAATGTCAGTTTAATTAAATAGTAAAACAGTTCAGCTATATTTTAAAATAGTTGCCTTGTCAGTGATGAGAACACAGTTTTAGAGTGGTCAGTATCCATCCTTTAGGTCCTTGTGATCTCTGTGAACTTAATGGTGACTTACAAATCATAGCTCATTTGTTAAATATGATGAATTATCTATAGAGTCCATGATATATAATATTTAGTTTGAAACATGCTTTTTTTGGGAGGGGTATTTTTTTGATTGGTCTAAAGGGCAATTTAAATATTCATGTGATATACTGCATAAAATGACTCATAAAATTGACATTCAAAATTCATTAAATAGAGCCTCTCAGTATATATTAAATTTCAGTTGCAATTTAGCAGTAGAAAATTTCATCACATATTGCGCACCCACAATATGTGACTGGAATCTCAAGTCAATATTCTGAAAACTGCTTTCTACACTGCAGGCATGGCGATGTCCCATACAGAGTTCTTTCTGTGTTGGCTTTGCAGGGTAAATGTTTTAGTTTACAAAGTAAAAATGAGAAAGAGGATGAGAGTGTTGTTCAAAAGAGCATGCACTTGATTTTTCAAGACCATTATTTGATGTGCAGAAATACAAAAGCAGACAAACAAACAGAAATGATGATCAAAAGAAATCCAAGAAGAAAGGGGGAGGGAAGAGGAGGGGAAGAGGAGAGGAAAGNAGGAGAGGAGAGGAGAGGAGAGGAGAGGAGAGGAAAGGAAAGGAAAGGAAAGGAAAGGAAAGGAAAGGAAAGGAAAGGAAAGGAAAGGAAAGGAAAGGAAAGGAAAGGAAAGGAAAGGAAAAACGAAAGGACTCATTTCTATGTGACTATTACAGTATAGCTGAGGCTATTTATACTAGGGTCTAAAAGAACATAATTCATCACATTTGTCTGATCACCTTTTGTGTAAATCATGATAAAATAAAACATGCCAGTGTCTAATGAAGGTTTACAACCTCCAGAGAAAGACCGAAGTTAGTACCTTAAAGTTACTAGTCTACTGGCTTCTAAGCTTACATATGCTTTTGCTCTTGATATATTCTTTTAAAATATTTCCAACATGTAGTAAGGACAAATGCTCCACTATGTTCATAGCAGCCTTATTTGTAACAGCCAGATGCTAGAAACAACCCAGATGTCTCTCAAGAGAGGTATGGATACAGAAAATGTGGTACACTTACACAATGGAGTACTACTCGCTATTAAAAACAATGAATTCATGAAATTCGTAGGAAAATGGATGAACTAGAAAATATCATCCTGAGTGAGGTAACCCAATCACAAAAGATCACACATGATATGCACTCACTGTTAAGTGGATATTATCCCAAAAGCTTGGAATACCCAACATACAATTCACAAACCCCATGAAGCTCAAGAAGAAGGAAGACCAAAGAGTAGATACTTCAGTTCTTCTTAGAAGGGGGAACAAAATACACATGGAAGGAGTTATAGAGACAGAGTGTGGAACAGATATCGAAGGAAATGTCATCCAGAGACTTCCCCACTTCGGGATCCATCCCATATACAATCATCAAACCCAGACACTATTGTGGATGCCTGGATGCCAACAAGTGCTTTTGACAGAAACCTGATATAGCTGTCTCCTGAGAGGCTCTACCAGTGCCTGACAAATACAGAGGTGAATGCTCTCAGCCAACCATTGTAATGAGCAAAGGGTCCCCAATGGAGGAGCTAGAGAAAGGACCCAAGGAGCTGAAAGGGTTTGCAGCCCCATAGGAAAAACAACAATATTAACCAAGCAGTACCTCTGGAGCTCTCAGGGACCACCAACCAAAGAGTACTCATGGAGGGACTCATGGCTCCAGCTACATATGTAGCAGAGGATGGCCTTATTGGTCATCTATGGGATAAGAGGCCCTTGGTCCCGTGAAGGCTCTATGCCCCAGTGTAGGGGAATGCCAAGGCCAGGAGTGTGAGGTTGGTGATCAGGCGGAGGAGGGAAGGGTTAGGGGCTTTTCTGAGGGGAAACCGGATAACATTTGAAATGTGAATAAAGAAAATGTCTAATAAAAAATTAAAAAAAATTTAAAAAGTATTTCCTGCAATGAAAGCATTGGGATTCCTGTTGTCTTTCTTTTACTTCTTCTTCTGCCATGTCTTTTGACTTAGAGAACACGGAATCCTGTGGGACCTTCAATCTTATCCTAGCACTTGACATATGGTCGTAAAAACATTGTATGTTCTTTTTCACAAATTATTAATAACATACAGTTTTCTAAGAGTTTATATATCTTGGAAACTCATATAACACTTTTCTCTGCACTTATGAACAAAATGTGTGACCCAGTAGATCTGAATTGTTGTATCTCCTGGATTTGGAATTGTGGGTGGTTGTGAGGTCCCCAAAGTAGACTCTAAAAACTAAATCCAGGTTGGCAAGAGCAATAAATGCCCTTTGTTGGGCCAATTCTCCAGTTCCTGTTTTCTAATATTCTGAGATTTACTACTAAGTTTGCTGTTCAAATTGATTGATTATTAAGTTTTCATCACCTGTCATTTATCATGGTCATAGAAAATTCTTACATCATTTATTTTCTTTAACTTGGACTTTAGCCTGAACACTTCATAGAAGAGATGGCTGGCGTGATGGTAAATTCCAGGGTGTCTGGGATCATCATCTTTGCCCTTTATCCTGAAAGAGCTATTAACACTATCCCCTTCAGTCTTAAAGTGGCTCGTTTATGAAAACAAATTACATGTTTGCCCTTCTCAAGGCTTATTCTTTGAAGCTTAACTGAAAATTTCTCAAACTAGCATCTAGATAGTTGGCAAAAAGACTTATCTTCCGAATATTCATGAGTATTTATTATCCATAGATGCACAGGCTACAGTTTGAGTAATTGACTTTGGTCATTCAAAACATGTTAAGAGGTTTAATGACAACCTTAATGGAATCCCTTAATTGCAATATTAAAGTAATCATGGGATATCTGGAATTGAAATCAATCTCTGGAAACTTATTGTACATCAAAGTAATTTAATCTTCAGAAAGACATGTTGATAATTAAGAAGATCAATTGAATCACCCCCCAACAGAAGTGCATCACATTCATATCAATGCCCATGGATATGGGCAAAGAAAGTAGACCTTATTCCCATAATAAACATTAACAAATTATATAACCTATTAGGAGAAAGTTCTTTAATAGTAATTGACTTAATTAATTCATTGAAGTATAGTTTCAAAACAATTGATCTAGATCAGAGGTTTTCTACTGGTGGTCAGTTAATCACTGTAGACAGTATGAAGTCTCACATGATTTTATTAATTGTACATCTTTTTCTCACCAGTCCGTTGCCTGATGTGAAAAGGATAAAATCATATTGTAAGTAAAAATGAACTGATCACAGATGTTTGTTGCTGTCAGAATAACAATTAGGGCATTTTGATTGAAAATCATATAAAGTAGTTGGCTGAACATTTAATTGCTTTGACCATGCCAAATCAAAAAATTTTACCAAACCTGTTTCTTGTGTTAGTTCAAATAATTGTGCTAAAGGAGTTGGGAGACTGTTAAGAGATTAACCTTGAGTAGTGGTGACTAGCTCCCTTTCAGTATGTCGAGGCTCAGGCTCCAAGCCTTCTGCTTTGAATGTAGGCATTTTCCTTGAATTTTTTCCTCTTTAGTACAAAGTGAATTCACAAAAGAAACAAGAGAACACTAGGCTCAAAGAATAGCTTCATTAGGATTCCATAGGCCTTGTAGCATGTTAGGATTCCTTGAAGTGAAATGACTAAAATTTGTAACAGAAATCAATTGCTTTTCTCAAGCTCCATGTTAGGTTGTAGGCAAAGCCTTAGAAAGAAGACAAATGCCCTTTCCACTGGGAAAGTTACTTCATTTAATGAGGACTAAGATGTGCCCTTAAACTTTCAGTCACTTTGTATGTTGTTCTTGTGAAATACCTGGGGTAAACAGGGAAGCACTACCTTGGTCTCACAGAGAAGCTGAGAGGATAAGAAGAAAAGGAGAGAATCTTTTATGGTTATAGCAGGAGCCATTTTAGTGCTCAGGCTGTCTTAAAGACAGAAATATGCTTAAAGAAAGCATGACAATACACACACATACTATTAGCAGTAAGTTTCCTGTGTCATAATGGAGATGAAACCCATAAGAAAAAGTCAGTATTTTGTGAAGACTGACATTAAGTCTGTTGCAATTCCTTGAGTTAATCACTAGTATAACATCCATTTTTTTTAAGATTTATTTTATTTATTATATGTAAGTACACTGTAGCTGTCTTCAGACACTCCAGAAGAGGGCGCCAGATCTCGTTACGGATGGTTGTGAGCTACCATGTGGATGCTGGGATTTGAACTTATCACCTTCGGAAGAGCAGTTGGGTGCTCTTACCCGCTGAGCCATCTCACCAGCCCCATAACATCCATTTTTGAATAGAGTAGAATATTAAAAATCAAAACATGTCATCTTTTTTGTTTATGCATAAAAGCCAGCATTCAAAGCAAACCTTGTAAATATGAAAGTACCAACAAAGCAGAGACAGCTTTGTTTATTAATCAATCACTTAATACACATTTAGTATGTGCTCTCTCCCTATATCCCTTGCTGCTAGGCCCCTTGCTTCTTTGGAGTAACTGAGAAAACTGTTCCAGTCATTCTTCCTGAAGATGGTTGTCTAGTGACAAACTACTAGAGGTAATTCAAGAGACCAGATAACGTCGCCCCAAGATATGCATTTTTTGGCATAAGGCTAATTTTGAAATAATTATTTTGAGAAACAACTAGACTCAGAACAAAAGAGTAAGTTCTTCTCTTCTAAGTGAAATCTACAGCTATCCCCTCTGTGAGACTGTGCCACTTTGTTTCAGCAGGATGCTAACTCTCTGACATGCTTATCAATGACAAGCTTAGACCTGCTTGGCAAACTTCACTCTGTTTCCTGTACTTTTCTTGATTAACCACTAATTGATCTACACAGCCATGCATTTTTCTTTGCTATAATAAATTAGAGATGTACACAGTGAGCACACACATGCATATACATATATGTGTGTGTATGTATGTATGTATGTATGTATGTATGTATGTATTCTATCAGTTCCATTCCTTGACTAATCCAAGGTATTGAGACATTACTGTTTGTTTTTCTCTTGTCTGTAATTATACCTTCTAAGTGAAGAGGTCTGAAAAGAAAGGGCAAAACAAAATTTCCTCCACTAAAGATCTGTATTATTAGGAAAAAAATATTAGCAGTTCACCCAAAACTTTTTACATCTTAGAATTTTAGTACAAATGATAAGACATGTCATCAGTTGAGAGGCCAAGTGATGAAGGAGGCTTTTATTCTTGGACCAGAGTAGGAATCATGGGAGGATAACTTTCTCATCAATTTGTCAACCCTTTATCCTATGAACATCACAGAGAGAATCATTGCTATGATTCAAAGCAAATCAGAGAAGAGATGGTCTAAGAAAAGTGAGGAATGCTCACAAGTTTGCATGAGTTAGATGAGATTTTCTAGGAACTCATGCCCTGCCTCTTTCATTCTTTCCAGTTGCTCCTTAGGAGTTGTCCACTCTCACTGCACTCAAGGGATGCCACTGTGCAAATCAATGGGATTATATGAAGACTAGAGGTCAGCTGGCTCATTATACCACATGCAAAGGGACATCTGGCCTTCCTTTATCCTCCTTAAAAAGGTAAATAAGGGGCTGGTGAGATGGCTCAGCTGGTAAGAGTACCTGACTGCTCTTCCGAAGGTGATAAGTTCAAATCCCAGCATCCACATGGTGGCTCACAACCATCCGTAACGAGAACTGGCGCCCTCTTCTGGAGTGTCTGAAGACAGCTACAGTGTACTTACATATAATAAATAAAATAAATCTTAAAAAAAAAGGTAAATAAGATACATGGCTTTTTTCACTAGGCAGAAACTAGGGCAACAACTGAATGTGGTGAGTGGGGTCAGGGTTTGATTAACATATAGAGTGCATTTGCCTATCAGGAATACTGCACCAACAGGTAAAAGTAGAACTGAGTTAACATTAAAGGGCTTGGATAAGATTTGGGCAAGGGAGTTTAAATGTGTGAGTGATGTCATAAAGCCAAGCATCAGAATAGCTGTTAAGAAGAAAATATAAAGACTAGAGTATTTAAATAATGTTAATTTGAAAGAATTCTTGTTTTAGATACATTTATAGCAACCAATACATGCGAGAGGAACTAAAACTGTTGTCTTAGATAAAACCAGAAAGAACAGAAGTGGTTCAACCGGGAGGCATAGAGGTCAATTGTCCTTTAAGTGACAGCCTCCCATTCAACTATAGCTATTAGTTCTAGCTAGGTTTCCGAGGGAATAGATGGGTCCTATACAAGGCAACTGACATAGTTAATAGGCGGTCCAAAGCCACTTGTTGCAGTTATGTTGCTTCAGATCCTAAATATCAAGAGCAAGGGAAATATCACAGAAGATGTCCCGACAATTCCCTTAGAAAGCCTCGGAGGAAGAAGGATTTCAGGTTGGTCTGATCTGTGAAGCCACGCCTTAGGAGATGTGGCCTAACACTAATACTGATTACCAGTGCTCCCTAACCTTACTATTGAGTCCTTCCCAATTGGTGACCAGTCTTGAGTATCTCCTTCAAATATAGTGTCACCAATTCAGGCTTACCTCTACTTCCTACCCAGAAAGCCAATCCCTGTCTCTAAAGAGTTTTGCATGGACAGTATAATTCACAATGCACATAAACCTTAGGATATTGGTGCTTTCAAGCTAACTTTTAAGGGTATTGATGAGACAGAAGGAAAGGTGGCAAATATGAAGTGTAAGCAAATATTGATAGAGCTATAGGTGGCTCTGCATGTCATCATGACTCTTTCATAAAGAATGAACTGGGAAAGTCAGTCTTATTTGTACTGAAAATTTTGGTATCATGGATGAAAGAATTTATGATGAGCACTGTTTTAATTTTTAAGAATGGAAGTATGTGTTCTCAGAAGCAAAGCAGGCCACATCACAATATTTTGTCTATTATTATTTGTCTACCCTACTAGGCTGTCTGTTTCTGAGGCTGAAGTCTCAACTCTTCATGCTGTTGTCTCTCTGTTATTCATGGCATTAATGACTGTGGTAGACCCTTTTGTAATGGTCTCTTATATCTAAGAGACTGGAACTTTTCCTGGACCTTGCTGACTTTGGGAAGGTTGGGGTCACCACATTATGTTCAGACATGCTGATGAGTAAGTAGGATTTAATGGAGATTGTTTGGCCAGTTCTAACTTTATAATAATAACTTTATAATAATGTTTTATGATAAATTATACATACATACACGTTGGTATATATTAAGACTTAGGCTGATATCCTGCTGTGCATTCGGCTCATTTATTTTACCCATCTTTAAGAGAACAATGTAACAGCTAAATTTGCTTGTCCTGGATTTTGGGTGTAATCAATTTTGCTAACTAAAATAATGCATAACCTTAATTATATTTTATGTATTATTTCATAACCCTTATGTAGCTACCAATACATGTACATATATGCAAAAATGTATGTATGTATGTATGCTACACTAATCATTTTTATTGTAAATAGGCAAAAAACAGTCTTATACAAGTATCTATCATAAATATAGAAAACAATTTATGCACAGTAGTTGATATAATCTGTTTGTAGTATTGAGTTCTTTGAGGTCAGTTGAGGTTAGTTGAAATAAATAATTTATTCCCTTGTGAGACTCTGTTGAATATTTCCACAGAGTACCCTGTTCCATAGGCACAGAGCAAAGCCCTGATAGGGATGACTCAGAGACAGACATAAGGAGTTGGATGTCAGGTAAGCATAGAGACAGTCACACAGGGAATGGAGGCAGGTCATATAGATACAAGAGACAGCCAGTGAGCAAGCCTGAAACCACAAACTATACAGAAAGGGAAGAACTGGAGAACTCAAATTTGGACTGACTCTTGGTAAAATTGTTCCAAGAGGAAGTACTGAATATTATTTCCCTAATGTGATGCCAACACATTTCGGTGCCTATGAGGGTATCTGTAATGCATTTAACTGACACATTTTGATGCTCTGTGTGAGAAATCACTTATGAATTTAATCTACATGAATAAGTCATCTAATAAACTTCTTCATTGCCAGTAATCCATTTCAATGACCCCCTCCCCTAGCCCATGAAAACCTGACTCTATTCAATAAAAGCTGCCAGACATTCTGGGTGGAGCCACTTTCCTCTTAAATTGCCCTTATTCAGAGCAATCACCCAGAGGAAGGTCATATCCCAGTCACTTGTTGGCAGCTTCAGGAAATGGTGTATAGCATGAAGTTTTATAATTGTTAATGTTTTAAAAGATCCTGAAATGATCTGCATTCTTCTTTTTTGATTAGACAAGATAAATGAGTGGTGTGTCTCATCCTAGAAATATAAAGAAAGGAATACTATAATGGCAGATTTGGCCATTGTCTAGTGCCCGACTAGCTTTCCACCAGTCTTTCATACCTTGGTAGGAGGGGCTTTCAGAATGTGATTTTAGCATTCTCTAAGGTAGCATTTTCAACCCTCTACTGTGAAAATCTTCCCTGGTCAATGTACTATGTGACCCCCAAATACCCTAGTCTAACCTTGATTAGACCTCAGGACAGAATGACTGAGCTGGGCTAGTCCTTGGCAGTAACTCAATACTGAGACTTTCTGAATGTTTGCTAGCACAATGGTAAAGGGTTACTACAGGAAGCATTGTACTGATCATGAGAATGGAATCACTGGCTTGGGTGAAAGCTAACTTACTAATTAGGCCTGTCCTAGGGCCAATACCTAAGAAGTCAGGTTCATCTTAAGCCATGCTAAAGAGTTAGCTGAGGTATTTTACTTTTCATTTCCAGAACTCTTGTTCTCCCAGTGTTTTCCTTAGGAGACACTCTGAGTTTGGGTTGAGTCTGCCCAATTTTTCCTTTATGTTTATTACTTTTTTTCCCCTAGAGGCTTGCCATAATCTAACTTTACTTTTTTCCCAGTACTTTGGGCTTCCTTACTCTTTCTCTAATCTCTGTTCCCTGCCAAGTGGCTGTCTGCAACCATGTGTCTTACCTCTACACTGGTAACTCAAATGGCATAATTTTCACCCCAACACCCTGTCTCTTCCAGGCACCTTCTGAGATTTGCCACTCGCCTGCTGTCTTAGTCAGGGTTTCTATTCCTGGACAAAGCATCAGGTCCAAATATCGAGTTGGGGAGGAAAGGGTGTATTCAGCTTACACCTCCAAAGTACTGTTCATCAACAAAGGAAGTCAGGACTGGAACTCAAGCAGGTCAGGAAGCAGGAGCTGATGTAGAGGCTATGGAGGGATGTTTCTTACTGCCTTGCTTCCCCTGGTTTGCTCAACTTTCTTTCTTATAGAACCCAAGACTACCAGCCCAGGGATAGTACCACCGACAAGAGACGCTCTCCCCCCTTGATCATTAATTGAGAAAATGCTTTACAATTGGATCTCATGGAGGTATTTCCTCAACTGAAGCTCCTTTCTCTGTGATAACTCCAGCTTGTGTCAAATTGACACATAAAACCAGCCAGTACACCTGCTCTGGGTGTTTTTATTTTACACAATATAACTATCCTCAAGATTCTCTTTGATCCTTTTCTTAAATTATCATTTTAAATGAAACTAGGAACCCCAATAAAGGACCCAGATATTCTCATTATCATATGGTGATCACTAAGGGACTCATCAAATTTCGGTAGCACTATGACCACAAATTAATTCAAAGTAAAATGCATAATGAGTTCAGTATACTTTTGGAAGCACTTGCCCATATTATATCATATGACTTCAATGAAGTCTTGGCTCTCAGCATGTCATCATGCCAAAGCAATGGCATCCTGCATGACATATCACAGGTGAGATACAAGACCATTATATGTCTAGAATTGCAGTGTTTTCTCCGTACATATGAAGTTTTCATCTCCTACAGAAACATAACTGTTGGACTACAGAAAATCAAGATTTTAGTAATAAAAAGGCCCATTAAAACTCATCTACCATGAATTACTACCACAATCTTCAGGATTGAAAAGGTGCTAGAATTGAACTTGTTAGGTACGGCCTCACTGATCTCTGTTTCAGGTATGGTTCTGCAACATAATTCCGTGAAGTTCCTATTACTTAAAAAGGAATCATTTTCAGGAGATGATCCCTTTATTACTGGATGCACCTTTGTCTTCATGGATAACCTACCTGCACCTGGCAGGGGGGGGGGGTATGTGTCCTTCATATCTTTGTTATGCCAGGAATGCAAGATGACTGTAGGTTTAAGACAATTATATAAATGTGAGATTTCAGCCAAGGAAGGGGCAAACAAAAGGAAGGCAGAGATGAAAGGAACTTCTCCTGCTTTCCAATACTTAACCCCCAAAAAGGGGTCTTAGGGATTTCTTGTGAACAGATACCTTGATCAAGGCATCTCTTATAAAGGTGAACATTTTAATTGGCACTGGCTTGTAGTTTCAGAGCTTTAGTTCATTATCATCATGGTGGGAAGCATGGCAGCGTGCAGGCAGACATGGGGCTGGAGAAGGATCTGAGAATTCTACAGCTTCATCCAGAGGCAACCAGGAGGAGATTGTCTTCTGCAGACAGCCAGGAGAAGGGTCTGGCTCACACTAGCCAGACTTGAGTATAGAAATGAGACCTCAAAGTCCTACCTCCACAATGATATGCTTCCTCTAACAAGGCTACACGGCCTCCAATAAAGCCACACCTCCTAAAAGTGCCAGTTCCCAGGGGTCAAGCATATTCAAACCACCACAGGAAGAGTCCGTGTTTTTCAGTGAAGCCATTTCTAGATGCCTGCTTATATACTGGACACAAAATTTTGTTGAGACCAAAACTCATATAAAAATCTGAGACAGTCAAAAAATACATGAACTCCATAAGAAAGAAATAACTTAATTCTCATAGGGCATCCCAGGAAAGCCTAGAATTCAGAACCTTTCTGGCTCTAGTTCTGATTCCCAAGTTCCCAGGTGTTTGCTACCATGTCTGGTGACTTCTCACTCATCTTTCTTAAGATCAAATTCTGGTGTTTGGAGTCACATCTTCTCCTACCATTGCTTTATACATGTAAGAAGTGACCAGCTACCAGGCCACCAAAGTTTCTCACTGATCAGCATAACCACAGCTTCTCTTAAATGAAGAGTTTCAGTTTTGTAGTCTTGCATGTGCAATCTTGAGAAAACCAGTTGTGTGGCTCATGTAAACATAAGTTGTTGATGATTTAAAAAAATATATATGAAAGAGATACTGAGAATGACAATGGAGTGAACAATGACACAGGCCATGCTGAGAATAACATCTAGCAGCTTTGTCTCAACCTAGAAGAGGGCACATCTAAATTCAGTTGCTTTACAAACTTCAGAGTTCCATGAGATGATAGATTCTCCTAAACACCTATTTTTTGTTTGTTTGTTTGTTTTATGTTTTTTTATATTGGCAGCAAAATGATTACAACTAAGATTTGTAACTGTCCTTAACACAACCTATTTACAGTCACTCCTTTATTGTAGTATGCACCTCAAATAACAGCTTAGAAAGTGTGACAGTTTAGTTTGGTTCAGATTTAACTGTTTCAGCCCAGAAGGCAGTACATGAAGGTCTGGAACATATATTAGAGTAAACTGCTCACTCAGGTCAGCCAGAAAATTAAGGAGAGGAAAGACTGCTCCAAAAACTTCCCTAAGGCATACCAATGACCCGCCTTTTAGGGGACTTCCTAAAGCATCTACTATTTCTCAGTAGGGTTGGTGAACTGCCACTGCAGCAAACATTAGGTCCCTAGGGGACATTCATGTTCCAAATTACAGGTCAGGTCTATAATAGATAGATAGATAGATAGATAGATAGATAGATAGATAGATAGATAGATAGATGGATGGATGGATGGATGGATGGATGGATGGATGGATGGATGGATGGATAGATAGATAGATAGATAGATAGATAGATAGATAGATAGGATAGGCAGATAGATAAGAGGTGAAGAAGGAAGTGACATTTCAACAGTGCCAAATACAGAGTTTATAGCTCATCATGCAACAGTACATACTGGCTCTAAGAATTTATAGATTTAGACATAACTGCCTTTAGCTAAAGCAACTCATACATCTTTCCTGCTATGCTCTGCCTAGACTTTGGGTAGCCTGAAGGTGGGCAGCATGCTTCATCTCAGTATCCCATGCTCTGTGTGAACTTTGCCTCTTGCAGGCATCCTAAAAAGGGACATAGATGAGAACAGCAATTACTGCCTGGATGAAGACATTGCATCATAGTGGTCTGCTACTATTCCCACTAGTAATCTTGAAGTAATAGGATTATAGATGCTTTCACATATTTATTTGTTCACTTCCATTTCCTATTTTGTAGCTAAAGATATAGATCAACAGTAGACTGATTGCTTACTATGGGATGCTAAATTCAATTCCAGCAACCAAACAAAAACAATAATCTCACACCCCAAATGTGTCCAGTTAATTGCTTAATGATTTCAATAAGGAATATATTTTTAAATAGGAACAGTAGGAAAGCAAAGATGAAATACAGTGTACTGTAACTGCAAGTCAGTTCCCAAGGATACAAAATGTAAGAGACACTTAAGAGGATTGCTATTTGACAATATGGGCATGCTCGTAGGTAGCTGAATGCCAGAGGCCACAGCTCTCTCTCCAGTTTGTATACTTGGAGTGGAGATTGGTCAACAGGGAATGAAGGTATATGTGGTGATGCATAGGTCTGAGGAGGACACACAGCACAGTTTGTAATTTAAGGAAGACAAAAATGGATGGCAAAGAGATGCTAAGCAGGCCCCTGGAAAGATTAAGAGTAAGAAGTTTTGGGGTGATAGTTAGTTTTCAGGTCACTAATCCACCAAAAAACTTGGCCTGATTTTCAAAAAAATAACCTATTGGCTGAAGCAACTACTCTGTTTTCCAATTAAATGGGACAAAAATTTGTGAAAGTGTCAAGAATTCTTTGCCTGCTGGGACAACTCTAACCTTGACAGAGCATCATCCAAATTGGTTTTGTAAGGTTTTCTTGATGCAGTTCGAGTGCATTTGAGATCCCTCAGTGAAGAGCGATCAAACTGCCAAGGGCAGATCTCCATTCGTCTTGCTCGAAGAGGCCCTTGGATCTGTCAACACGTAATTGCTGCTGTTAAATCTGCATAATTTGACAGGCTGTGGTATGTTATTGTGCATTTTTGCTTTACCAAACTGGCAAAACACACACTCGGTTATTTTTGTCATTTAAAAATTATTACAAAAATATGCTTGCTGGAAGTCAAGGGAGGCAGGGAAACTATGGTTTTGCTATGTTTAGAAAACAGAAATAAAGCTGTCCTAGCTTAAGAAACAGCAATAACAAGGAAAAAAAAACTGACACATGCAACACTGGAAGCTAATGTTTGTCTTCCTTTGAATCTTTTCAGTGAATTAGTTGTTATCTAACATAAGGCTAGAACACAGTAGAACAAAGCGAGAACTCCTTGAACTTAATTAAGTCCATGAATTTTGCCAAGCTTATTGTTGGTCACATACAGAATGAAACCTTAGAAACAGAACTGTGTTTAAACCTGCAAGCACAAGAGAACAGCGCTTATGAAGAAAACACATTTTTCTTTTGGATCAGTTTGTGCAAAGGAACGCTTTGGTTTATCATGATTATAATTATAAGGCAGAACCTCTGAGCCTGGGCACTCCAATGTATTGGTTACAGGATGTCCTATTAATTTAATGAACTTGTTCCCTCTATGAGGTTTATAATTTATATTGAAGTAAAATGTACATAAGGCATTTAATCATATCAAGGTTAAAATAGAATGGCATTTATTTAGTACATTCAATTTTTTTGCTTAATTACTGCTTCTACCTAGTTGAAAAGTACTTTGTCTGCAGACGATGTGAATTTAAATTTGGGAAATTAGAATACAGGAAAATAAGTTGCTCAGAAGGTTCTTGAGAAGTAAAGAGCAAGAAGTTTGGGGATGTTTAGCTTCCGGGTTACCCACTACTAACCAACCAAAGGTCCCATTAAACTACCAAGCAGTCATTTCTTTGTCTCTTCTCCCATGTTCTGAAACACCAGTCTGTGTTCTCTCCCTGTGGGTCTATCTGCTGCAGCTCTTGCGTATTAATGGAACAATACAAGACATTACAATGCTATTTCATATTCGTGGAATAATACAAGACATTACATTGTGTGGTTGGCTTTTCTTACTTAGTGCAATGTTTCTAAGGCTCATCAGAACAATAGCATGGTGACCCCTTCATTCTCTGCATGCTTTAATATTACTGCATATTTTCTATATATCATAATGGTCTTGTCAGTTGGTATGACAATTGCATTCTTTGGTCTCTTGGCTATTCTTAGTAGTAGTCAAGAATATTTATATTTGTATCCACATTTATGTACACACATACGTACATGTATATATATATATATGTGTGTGTGTGTGTGTGTGTTACTGTGAAATTATTTTTTGTAAGAGCAAAAACACTTTGTACCTTGATATCAGTATATGAGAAATTTATGTACATTTTTGCTATCTTGTTAGTTTCTTTAATTTTACACATTTTAGGAATGGTATATAGTATCTCAAAGTAGTTTTGATGTACATTTCTAAAATGTCTAATGTTGGTAAATCTTTTGGTGTGTTTTGTGGCATTGTGTATCTTCTAAGAAAGTCATGCATCTGAATCACAGGGCCATTTGAGGTAAGATCCTGGTGCTTTTCCTATTGAATTGCAGCAGTCACAGGTATTCTGACTACCAGACACACCTTTATCAGATCAATGAGTTTTCAGTATCTTTCCATTTCTGTAGGCTTTTGTCTTCTCTTGATAACATCTTCTGGCATTGCATGAGTCTTGATTTTGATGAGGTCCGCTTTACCTGCCTTTTCTTGCTCTTGCCTTTATTGTCCTGTCTAAACTTTCATTTATGGTCGTGAAAATCCATTTCCTTTTTCTCTTCTCCAAGATTTATGGATTTTATTCTCATGTTAAATTCATTGGCCTTGCTTAGCATATGCATATAATCCCAGAGCATGCCAGCTGGCCTCAAATTTAGAGACATTTCTGCTTTTGTACATGCCACAGCTTGAGTGTTAAGCTATCCTAAAATTTCTTATACCCAAACTACTCAGTCTGTAACGTTCTACTTACACCAAATACAAATTGTCAGGACAAACGCATAGAACCACATACACAGAAATGTTTCAGAACACAACACAAACAGCCTCTTGTCTAGTCCTCAGCAGAATCCATGTTCCCATCTGGAACCTAATGAACATGGTCTTCTGTTGAATCACATCAACATTCTGGCTTTCTACAGTTCCCACTGCTTATAACAGCCAATGGTTTCTACATCCCACAGTGCCACTCTTTCTCAGAACCTTTACTTAAGCCTATGTATGACATGATCAGGTTTACTGACGCAGTGACTCCATTTCTTGATGCTAAAATTTTCTCTGTTAATTCTTTTCCTTGTTGTAGCCTAATACATGGCAAGGAGTAATGTGGTACAAAGACACATTTTAGCTCAGAATTCCAGGAAATTGTGCTTTATGAGGTGCCACTTCTGGGTGGGAATTTGTGGGTGGTCACATCATGAATATAGAGCTTCATAGGTCAGAAAGAAGCCTGGGCTGTAACCCATGTACCATTTCCCAGTGACCTATGGTTTTTCAGCTAGGCGATACATCCTAAAGGTTCTGCCATAAGGAGGCGGCCCCAACTGGAGGCCAAATGGTCAAACATAAGCCTCCCATCTTAGTGTGTTCTAATTTCTTGTTTGCTATGTGGATGCTCTTGTATGTTAGTACTATCTGTTGGATGATGACAGTCCTTTCTCAACTGCATTCCTTGTCTAATTTCAATTGGTTACAGACTGTATGTACTTTCTGGATAAGCTTTTCTTATTTAGGTTTGTTTGTTTGTTTGTTTGTTTTGTTTTTTGGTTTGGGGTTTTTGGCAAAGAATTTTAATTTTGTTTTTCCTTTGCTTTGAAGTCAGGGAAAGAAAGTGGGCTCTAGAAGCTGTGGTGATCTAAGCTGTGACAATTTTGAATTTTATCTATGTGTCTTTCATTTAAATGCTTTTAAATTTCACACTGGTAGCACACTGCATTTCCATGAAATTCCGATCTATACATACTAATTGTAGTGAAGTCAATTACTCCCCTACCCCAACCCCAATAAGGAAAAAAAATGCTACCCTGAATACAATTTTCACAGAAATCTAACCAAACTACACTAAGTAAATTGGCAAGGTAACAAATCATATGAAAATAATATTTTAAGCTTTGGCCATCAACGTAAGAAAATAATTTGCTGTATAAACTTTTGTATTTAAAAAAAAGGTAATATGGTTTACTGTCTTATGGCCTTAGAATTAAAGCATAAGAAACATTAAAGAAAGAAAAGACTGTGTCTGAGTGCTAAATGATGAAGGTAGAGTAAATCCTGAATAGAGTGCAGAATTTCAGAGAGACAACTAGGTAACATTTGGTTTGTTCACTTACGCAGGGAAAGTGGAATTTGCAATTATTAGTTGTCTTAAATGCACCAAATAGTGCTACTAAATGGATCATATAAGGCTCCACATTAATTTTTTCAGGTACAACTGTGCATAATTTAAAAATGGTTTCTTAAATTTATTTAATGTTTAGAACATAAAATGAGGAAGGTGTTAAAACTGGTGTAACAGCTCAATAGAATAATTATTCCAGATTTTGGGAGGGATGAAGAAGAAAATACAAACAGTATAAACAGGCCACTGGAATTTTGGTAGGAATTAAACTGACTAAAGATTAAGTAAGTGAGATATTGTCATCCTGAAACAAACAAACAAGAAAAAGAAAGAAAGAAAGAAAGAAAGAAAGAAAGAAAGAAAGAAAGAAAGAAAATCACAATTTCAGCACATGAATACTGCATGTCTTGCCTTTTTTTTTTCCAGAAATTCTTCAGTGTTTCTGCAACTGTTTGTAGTTTTAAATCTACTCTTATTTCTTATTTGATACTTCCTCAGATGTTTTAGTCTTTTAGATGTGATTGGTGGAGTCATTGTGGACATTAAAAACAAACAAACAATAAAAAAACAAAAGNTCTCTAATCTCAGTAGTGATTTTCGTATTATCGTTCCTCTTCCAGCTGTTTGGATTGACTCATTCCTTTTTCTTGTCTGGTTCCAGATGTATTAACCTGTGGTCCTTTCTAATAACGGAACTTTGATTGTATTGAGTTTATCTCATATTTTTTATTCTTTTATTCTCTATTTTATATCTACTTTATATTTTTATTTTCTTCTACTAAATCTTAGTTTTACTGTCTCTTCTTTTTGTAAGTTTCTAAAGGTATAAATCTGTCATTCAGTTGAGATGCCTAATTTATCAACCTAAATTTTTGCTACTTATAATTTCCTTCTCAGTTTTTTTCAATGCATCTCATGAATTTTGTTTCTTTATCTACATTTAAATTCATATACAACTACTATTTATTTTTTCCTGGTGTTTCCTATTTGACTCAGAGATTGTTGAGGATTGTGCGATTTAATTGCTATGTACGTATGGAATGTAATTTTCTTTCTGTTACTGCTTTGAAGTTTCATGTCATTGCGGTAGATAAATATTTGATGATCTAAAAATTCTTTTCCTGAGGCTTGCTTTCTGGATGATGGGGTAGGAGTTGTTTAGAGAATGACACAAATGAACTTGATTTTTCTAGTTACTTAGTGAAATGTTTAACATGGGTTAGCTTTAATATCCTTATAATGTGAGAACACTGGCAAGTTCTGTATTTGTTTATAAAACACAGTTTGGATATTCTATCCATGACTGAGAGTGGGGTACTGATGATTCCAAGTTGCTATTATAGATTTTATCACCCCCACCTTTACTTTTACTCCTATTTTCTTCATATATTTGACAGCTCTATTGTCTACTGCAATTATACAATTTTAGATTATATACGCTCTGGGATAACACATTGACTAATGCATAGTACTTTTGTATTCTATAGTAATTAATATGTGGATTTTTCTGGTATCAGTGTGAGGATGTTACATGACATTTATTAATATTTCATTTCTTTGTGAAGATAACATTATTGAATGTTTACTGCTATTTATACTTCCTAATTTTGCTTTTTGACTGGAGCATTCAGTCCAGTTCCAGGAAAAGTTAACAGTGATAATGATAGCCTTAATTTTGTACTGTGCTTTTGTGTATGTCTGCTTATCACTCATTCTATTTGTCTTCATGTCTGATAAAATAAAATAATTACTTTGGTAGTGTTCCAGTTAAGTATTATAAGTGTGTATGTGTGTGTGTGTGTGTGTGTGTGTGTGTGTGTGTGTGTGTGCATGTGTATGTGTGTTTCCTTTTATGTCTTTTTGAAATGGTTTTCTTAGTGATTGTAACAACAATTAAAATGAGAATTGTAAATGGTTTAAGTAGAAATTGATACAACCTCAATAGTATACAAAAACAGCTCCATTATCACTCTGCTACTCATGTATAATTCTTAGAATTGCATATTAATCCATTTCATAATATAACTGCAATCATTTAATACCTGTCTTTTAAATAATTGATGGGATATAAAAATGAGTAATAAACAACAAAACATGATAGTGACCTTTAAACTTATGTATATGATGTATACGGTTAAATTCAGATGTTACTTACTTGTCTGGCTTTGAACCACCATCTCTTGCTCTTCTATTTCAGCCTGGAGGTTTACCCTTCTGTTTCCTGTAGAAAATGACCACTAGCAGTGCCTCTCAGCTTTTCATTCTTTTTCTTTTCTTTTCAACTTGGGAGATCTTATTTTCATTTCTGAAGAATCTTTTTTTTTCTTTTTCTAACTAAATAATCTTTGCTTGGCATTGTAACTGCCTTTTAAGACCTTAAAAATGCCATTTGGCACTGTCTTGTTCTTTATAATTTTGGTGACAGCCCAGCTGTTAATCTTGCTGTCATCAGCTTGTCTCGGGAAGAGCTCTCTGGGTTTATCTTTCTTAGACTTTGATAATTTCTAATGGGTAAACTTAACTCTTTTTATAAAATTTGGAACATCTGTAGCCATGATAACTTTCAGATACAGTCATTAGGATAATATTGGTAGGCATGATTGTATCCTCGTGGTTTCTCAAACTCTGTTCATTAGGTTTTATTATTTTCACTTCCTTAAACTTAACCATTTCATTTGACTTATGTTCATAGTTGCTGATGTTTCTTCCCTGTGCTGATGTATGGTACTAAAATCCTCTATTGAGATTAAAAATACTGGTGTTGTTAGAACTCTTAGTGTCAGAGATGATCCGCTGACTGATGACTTAAAGAAAAATGTGACACACAGTGAAATAATATTTAGAAATAAAAATGATAGAATCCCATTGTTCTCAATAATGTGGATGGACATAGAAGACACTAAAGTTCATAGACTTGTAGTTAGTATTTGGTACAAGATGAGGAAAGAAGCATGGGAAGAGATTTGTCAACTGATACAATGGTATGGATTGATAGTTGAAGTGGGTTCTGGTGTTCTAGAGCATAGCATTGCAAAATAACTAACAATAATAATATATATTATCTCTCTATGTTATTATTATTATTAGAAAGTATTACAAAATATCAAAGTCTGAGAATGATAAAACCAAATTACTTCCTGTCTGTTTAACTACTGTCGTTCTAATTGTCGACCTGAGAATGGTCTTTACTATTTCTTGTTTCGTCACCGTTTACCGTATATATATATATATATATATATATATATATATATATATATATATATATATATATATATATATATATATTAATAAACCTTCTTTCCTGGGATGAAGTTATATGAACCGACTTCTTTATTACATTGTTTAAGGAGATAAATATTTAAAATTATTTAAATATCACCCAACATGTGCATGTGTTTGAATATCACAAGTTCTCTTTTGATATCCATCATTTAAATATTTTAATGTATCTGCTAAAAGTCAAACTAAATTTGTTTTAGAAAAGTAATTTTATTGAATTAACTCTGTGTTGTTTGCTTTCTCACACTTATGGAAACATTTCATTATATTCAATAGTATAGAAAGGGATGAATTCCACATCATTACTTTAAGGAAACCTTTATGTATGAGACTTTTCCATGACAACTATAATTAACTCAGTAATTTGCATACCACTTGACATTGTTCAGTTTTAAATAATTCTTTTGAAATATACTGACCAGTACAGAAGATCATAGCTACATATAATAAAATTAAAAAAATAACATAAGCTTACAAGTCAGTTTTCTGTCACACTCAGCACACTGTTGTGGCCTCACATGCTACACAAGGCTAGTGGCTTCTGCCCCACACAGTGTTGAAGGGTCTTTCCAATATGGCCGACTATTTCTTTAAGCTTTCAAGCACTGGAACAAAATACATGAAATAAAAATCTTGGAAGTATGAGGTGCCTCTTTTGGCTTACAGTTACAGAGGTTTCTGATCTTCTTCTCTTCAACTTTTTGGTCCTGTGGCACAGTACCACACAGCCACAGTGCCTGGTGAAGAAGCTGCTCAGGTCACAGCAGCCAGGGAGGAGAGAGAGAGAGAGAGAGAGAGAGAGAAAGAGAGAGAGAGAGAGGCTCAGTGTTCAGTTCAACCCTCTTGGTGCCTTAAAAATCTTTCCACTATATCCATTGTGTTTTAGCACCTTCCAATAGCTTTAGCCATAGGCTTTCGGGGGACAGTTGGATAGAAATTTTAGCAAAGTTCTGTCAGCAACTCTTCTGTAACAATAAGAATCTATTTTAGATGTTCATCCTTTGTGCTCTCCCATGAGACGTTGACTAAGAGATAAAGCAGCCATGAAAGCCCATGAAAGCCCAGCCGCACAGCTTGAATAGCTCTCTGTCATGAAAGTGATGAATTAAACAGAATGCATGCTTCTTATTATTCCCTCACATCATTTAATTCCAGTTTTAGGTAAAATATTGTTCTTTTAAAACCAGACAGGTTTTCCCATTTTTCTTCATTTTCATGTAAATATAGAGATTATTAATGTTGAGACAATGACTAATGATTACATATTTTTTTATAGAAGAAATCGTTTATGTTGAGCTATATTCCTTGGCAACAAGGATTACTTTATTTAAATTTGGACAAGAAAAATAATTTTGTTATTTCTTTGAGTTTTCATTTATCCTGAGATATGGAGGCAGTAAGGCCGGAGCTACTCTTCCCTGTGCTGACTCATGGTATTGTCACCAGAACTTCCCCTAAGATTGATTAACAATCTCCAGTGGAATGTGAAAAACCAACTTCATTCTTTGAGGAATGCCATTGTTAAAATGCAGTGTGAAATGCTCAACAGTAAATCCAGTGCCTGCACCCAAGCAGAAACAGAAGGAGTTCAAGGTAATCCTCTGTAAAAGTTGAAAAGAATGTAAGAGAAGCCACCTTGAGTACTTGTGGAGAGTGGTCCCTTCCACTGTCACATGGCACTGTCCTAAGATATATTCTTCTACTGTGTCAGAATGACCTTCAGTACTCAGGAGGAAGCTGAGGGTGGACATGTCTAGATGTCAGGGCCTCGGGTCGGAGAACAGTGGACAAGGTCTCAGAGCTTTTGCTCACCTCTCACATGGAAAGACAAGCTTTGGAGACAGGAGATGATGGGCTCTGGAACAAAAGAGAAACAAAGGTTTCACTGAAGTTTCGGGAAAAACAAAGGCTGTCCAATGCAAGTTAAGGATAATGAATAACTCTATATGAAGATAGTTATCTGTTGCATGACACTAATCACATTGTTAACTCCAAAACTGTGAACTGAAAAAAAACCTTTCTTGTGTTGTGCCTCAGCCCTAGAACTCAACTTTAACCCAAGAGCTTTCTGTTTACTGTAAACAAGTAATTGTGATGTGGCTCAGACTTAGCACACATTTAAACCAAGAGCTTTCTGTAAACAAGAGTTTACAACAAAATAAAGCCAACCTTAGGCTAAGAGGCAGATCAAGCAACCAGTTGACAGAGAGTGAACATTAGAAAACCCAAGAAAGAGAAAGGAGTGTCTTTGAGATGAAGGGTATTTAAGACAATATGGGAAAGGATCAGAGCAGGATTGAGGAGTAGGAAGATCAGCTGTGTGCTTTCTCTGCTTCTATGAGCTAGCAGGCTCTCATCTCAGTCTTAATTTAATAATTTCAATGTTTGTGATTTTGTTTTTAAAACAAGTTACCAGTTTATCTCTTTTAAACTGAAGGTGACTACAATGTAAGTGACTTAATAAAAAGATAAGCCAGGTGAGTTGTACGTTATACAACTATGAAATACATCAGGATAATGTTACTCTGTGTGTGTGTGTGTGTGTGTGTGTGTGTGTGTGTGTGTGTGTGTGTGTGTCTAGGGTGGTGGTTGCTTACAGGAAGGCACACAGATTAAAAACAACAAGGACAACAGCTGTGTGTTTACATCCCTTATATAAAACTGCATATCCTCTGAGTATTTTGAAACATGATTAGTTAATTTTGCAAATGTGGAACAGAAAGGATAGAGGGAAATGTCTCTATGCATGCACAAGTATGTGTGCATATAAAAACCATTGTTTCTAATATGTACCTGTTGTCAGCATGGCACTATCAGGGCCTTATTTAATAATCATCAAGCTGTTGCTGAGAGAATGGCCTGCCACACTTTCTTATTCTAAAGTCTATGGCATCTACTACTGCTTCTCACATATCAGAGCAGTCCTCTGATAGCAGGTACAATTGATTAAGCTTTTATATTCTGCATGGATTGTGTGCATTTTCATAACTACTACCATATAACTACAGGAGCTTGCTGAGGACATACAACTTTTATCCAATAGATGCTATGAATAAGGTTTGAATAATTCAGCAAACCTTTCTTGGTTCCTGTCATTTGCTATATTCTTTATTGTAATTGAATTTGAAGAAGATGAGGTCACTGAGCATTGCCATGCATCTTGATGGAAGTAATTGCTAAATCACTTCTTCACAAGTGATTGGTGTTGTGTTTTACAAAAAGGGGCAAAGATATGCTTTGTAGAGCACCACATGATGAGGTGGGAGGGGCACTTTGTTGGGCTGAGACATTCCTTCCTCCTGAAGTAAGAGCCACAGAATTGATATGGTGTAGAATAGAGTTTATTTAGGGCATGGGACAGGAAGTTGAGAAGAGAGTAGAGGCAGAGAAAGACACACACACACACACACACACACACACACACACACACACACACGGGCGGGGGGGGAGGCCTGCCAGGAACAAGTGGAGAGATGGGAGAAGAGGAAGTTGAGAGAGGGAAAAGGGGATGAGAGAAAGAAGAGAGTTAGGGAGAGAGAAGGAACAGAGAAAGAGTAAGAAAGAGAGAGGAGGGGCCAAACAGCACCTTTTATAGCAAGCCAGATCTAACTGTTGGGCAGAGCCTAGAAGGAATGCTAATAGTTGAACCATAACAATTCTCAATGACTGAAAAAAATGAATAAATAAATAAATAAATATTCCTTCACTTGTGGTTTGTGTACTAATAAATCGAAAAAAAGGAAGAATGTAAATTCTTGAAAATTAAACATCTTGGACAATTAATCAAATAGTATATTGTATTTAAAATAAATATATGCTGACAGAGATATATGTACATATATATATATATATGTACATATATCTCTGTCAGCATATATTTATATATATATATACATATATACATGCATTTATTGTCTATCCTTGTGTGCAGTATTTAGTAGAAACATACTACCATTATCTGTCCAGCAACAAAGCCCATTTGTGCATCTTGTGATTAGAGACCATTTTCTTTTTCTTTCCCAGTCTGCTTTCACATGAGGAAGAATGATTGATTCAAGCAAAAGTGAGAAACTTCATTTTATGGGGAGAAAACAAAAATTAAAGAAATTTTCTCAGCTTTAATTTACACTCTAAAATACATAAAGGTTTTTTTTTTTTTAGAATTTATATTGGAGCTATATTTTCTCAACTTGCACTGAAGTAGATATAAAACTTTATTTTCTTTTGATCAACCGAGATAATGCAAATGTGATTGACTAGTGCATAGCAAACCTTAGCTTTCATTTTTATTAAAGCCAGTAGTTATCTAATATTCCATGTGATTGAAAGGAAATTAAAGAGCACGGCCCTTACTGAGCCAGTGTTTCTTTAAGAAGGCCTAAGACATCTCCTGTTCAGCCCACTATTTTGTTCTGGTAGAAATACTTTCTGAAGAATTGGTTAAAAGCGAGTGTCTTAGTCACTGGTGTATTACTGTGTAGCAATACTATGACCAAGGCAACTCTCATGAAAGAAGGCATTTAATTGGAGGCTTGCTTAGAGTTTCAGAGGTTTAGTTTGTTATCATTATTGGAGGGAGCATGTAAGCATGCAGGTAGGTTTTGATACCTCAAAGTTCACCCCCCACTCCTCCACCCACCCCCCCCCCCTTGACAGTTTTTCCAACAAGGCCACACCTTCTAATCCTCTTAATTCTTTTAAATAGTGCCACTCACTGATTACTAAGCATTCAAATATATGAGTCTACAGGGCCATTGTTATAGAAACCACCTAGATGAATGTAGGAAGAAGAAACAGAATAAAGGAAAGGTAAAGGACTTTATGTTGATTAACTTCTAATAACTGAGCCAACCATGAAGAGAACTGTTGTCTAGCTGGAACAAGAGACTCTCAGATTATTTTAATGGTCCTGAAGCCCTGCTTTAAAAAGGTATATGTATCCATCAGAAGTTTAAACTTCTGACCAGCCTACTGATCTTCTCCTGCTTAAAATGTAGGAAAATAATTAAATGTTCCAACAAATAATGAATATATAGTTTATTTACATACATTGCAAGGGAGGGTTGGGTATAACTCAATAGTAGTCCACGTCCATAGCATGCATGAAGGCCTCAATTCTGTCTGTTGACAAAACTACAATATTGTACAAATAAAACTATCTTATAAAGTTCAACCACCAAAATAAATAAAATCCTTGCAGCATGTTCCACATGAATGACCTATGGTTGGCTATTGCATTTTCATATATATATATATATATATATATATATATATATATATATATATATAATTAGACATTCAACTTTAAAAAAAGCCTTTATTCTACGTGTAGTAGGTTGGCTTTTTGTTTATCAGGCAAACATAGAACTTTGTATATGCATGTCCGAGGAAGCTGCTTACGTCATGGTTTGGCTAGGGAGAAAATGTAGAAGAAAGAAAGGGTCAGCTCTCACTATCTCCTGCTAGTTCACATCCACAATGACTTAATTTCCTCTTTGTAAGTCCTACCGCTTGTGAAGTCCATCACCTCTTAATAGCACTGTGGGATGGGGGGTCAGTGCTTACTATGTCAACCTGTGGTGGGCATTACAAAAACAAATTTCAACATTTGGGAAAAACATCTTGGGGAAAATAAAATAGACAGCAAGACACATCCTATATGAATCTTAAGTGTGGTACCCAGAATAGAGGAACTCAGAGAATATGTAAGTGTGCTAAAGGTGACCAAGAGCTAAGGAGACAATGAGTCATTGCTGTTTAGCTGGGATGAAGTTTGCATTCTGCTTGTTGAAAATGTTCTAGAACTGAAGAGCAGTGATGATCACTTAACTATGGACTGTTCTACTAAAAATCATGAGTGTGATAAATTTTATCTTATCTTTGCTTACCACTATTTATAAAAATGTCCTCAACAGAACAAAAGATTAAGCAGCATAATGGCTGAAAATGTTTTTATGTACTCACGGCTCTTTTGGAATTCAACTACATCATCCTCACCGGACCAGAGTGTGCAATTTGTCCTTTTCTGGTGTTGAAATTTGAGTTGAGAATTTCGTAAAAGCTGTATCAGTTTTGTCTTCAAATATTATATTGGAACTGGTGAAATAATCAAGTTTCACTCAATTTCCTCACAAAATACAGCTGACAAAAGTTTGTACTTTAAAGTGAGACCATTCGGGGAAGGCATCTCAGTAGAGAGAATGCTTGCTTTGCAGGTATAAGAACCAGAGTCCAGATCCCCACACTCCGTCTAAAACCCCAGACACAGCAGCAAACACGTGTCACCAGAGAAATGACAATTGGAGAAGTAGAGGCACAGGATGCCTGGAAACTTACTGTTAACCTACTCAGCACATTTCTAGGCCAATGAGAGACCTAGCTCAAATAAAAGATGGAGCGTGCCCGAGGAACAGAGGGCAACGTTGTCCTCTGACTGATACACACATGGACAGTGTTTTATTTTCTGCAGGTTTAATAGTAGTAGGTGTTTCTTTATTAATATCCATCTACTAGAAAATAGGGAGCATCTCTGGTGAGGGTTTAGAGAGGCATTAATCACTGAATATAGAGTTAAGATTTTACAGGTTAGTTTATTACTGTATCTATTGACAGCACCATTGCACACACTAATTCACATTTCACAGACGACCTGTACAAGGTCAAGAGAGCTAAAGTCCCAGCATGAAAGGGGGATGAGCTTAGAAAACATTTACAGTTTCCCAGGCTAAAATCATGTTTAGACCTATTTCAAGTTAAAATGACAGCTCCTACACATGCATGCAAATAATATTATATGGACTGAGTTGGTTGTAAATACAATTCACACATATGGATTTATATTATATATAATTAAATATTGATGTGAATGTTATCCATAACATATATTATATATAAATATATTTATACATATAAGAATATATTGGATATATATATATATATATAAACAATTAAAGAGAAAGAAGCTATGAATTTGAGAGAGAGAAAAGAGGTTAATGGGAGTTATTGGTAGATGAAAGAGGAATTAATTATACTTTAATCCAAAAATTATTAATTTTAAAAGTGAGCATGTGTCCTGTAGAACCAGCTGCTATTATGCATGGGAGAATTTTTTATCATATGATGCTGGTGAAGGAGTATGGCAAGATATATATTTTACTGCTCAGGTATGGGCAAGCAAAAAGCAAACAAACAAGGTTGTATGAAATGACAATGTAAACAAATCAAAGCAACTTTTAAAGCTTATGTTTCAGTAAACCAAATTGTAGGATAGGAAGTTCCTTATGTGAATGAGTCAAAACTATGGTTTCAAAGAACCTTGTACGTTGCCATGAATCTTCATTAAATATTTCAACTTAATGGAATATATTAAACTATTGATCCAGAAATACCATACTATGATTGAAAACAAAACTTGTACATTTTCAAGACTTTAGAACAATAAAAATAAAGGTAACTTTTATTACCTTTATTTTATGTTATAGGATATATGAACTTGCCATCTGCGATGCACCCAAGAAATGAACCAGGTTCCCTGGGAGGCGAACTAGGGCTGCAAAGAGAGACTAGGTGGATGCCAAGACTGAGTTTCTCCGTTCAAAGCATCTCTAACTTTACTTAGAAATCTTTCTTGGTTATAAGAGGGTAGACCCCGCCCTTAGTCAGGCGCCTGGATTCAGTTGGCAGATGGTAGGATGTAGCCCGAAATCTCAAGCACTGTGGAATGTCTCAGGCAGTGGCATAGCCTCATACAAGACAGCTATATCAGGGTTCCGTCAGCAAACTCTTGCTATCCTATGCAATAGTGTCTGAGTTTGGTGACTGATTATGGGATGGATCCCCTAGTGGGGTAGTCTCTGGATGGTCCATTCTTTTGTCTTAGCTCCAAACTTTGTCTCTGTAACTCCTTTCATGGGTATTTTGTTTCCTATTCAAAGTATCCACATGCTGCTCTTCCTTCTTTATTTCTTGTGTTTTGCAAATTGTATCTTGGATACAATTTGCAAGACTTTTAGGCTTTTAATTCTACTCAATTAATTAATATGGATATATTTATGTCAGTGCCAAACTAAAATAGGATGAAATTTACATAAGCATTTAGTAGCAATTTCTGGGCACATAATCATTAATTTGGAGAAAATAATAAATTGCTTAAGTCTTTTTTGCACTACCTGATAGAGCAGCTTACTTTCTGTGATTGCTTCTTCTTAATTAATCTCAAGATAGGTTCAAATTAAACTAATGTATCAGTGAAATTTCAAAACAATAAATGCTCCTGGACATGAAAATTAGGTGTAAATAGTTTGATTTGTCCCTTTCTCAGCACAGAGAAGGTCTAACAATGTTATTCAAACGGTCTTGCATTGACTGGAATGGAAAAAGCCAGAAAATTACTATGTGCAAGAGATCTTCTAAGAAAGCAGTTGCCATAGCAACTGTAGGCTCATAGACTTTACTGGATGATAGAATGTATGTCAGCACAAAGACATTTTTGGATGTGCATCCAATCCAAGAGAGACTGAACCCATGCAACAATGCTATACAAAGGAGATTATGGTCACTGGAAAAGGATCTCTTTAATATATGTTGATTTCATTTTTTAATATTGGTATTTGAGATGAGTTTTCTTAGTAGTTACCCTTTCACAGAAACATTTGGATAAACCACCAAACAAAAAGTCTAAATGTAGTCTGCATACAATTTGAAAGAATATAAATATTTGAAATGCCATTTCAACAAACAGGATCATAAATTATGGCCCTTGGCTTTTAAAATAAATTAGCTTCTGTTGCTGCTACTAATTGAATTGGTATTAAGCTTTGCTTTTTCCTTTCTAATGTGAGGTTTTCTTCTTTTAGAGACTTCCAGATTTATAAGTTTAATGGCAGGTTACACTGCTTTTCCACTAATTAGGTCATTAGGAACAAACTTGACTATTTCTGAAGTGCAGCTTCCTCCCCAGCCATTCTCATTGTGAAGAAAGGGTTTCTGTCTTCCCTGAACAAGCATTCAAAGCCAACTTCTCACCAGCAAGTGCCCATTGCTCTCAAATGGCCCTGTGGAGCAGTCTTATAACTGTTCTGCTGAAAGACTTTTGTCACCGGGTAACAGCAAAGCAGGTCAGATGCATAGCGCCCTGGGCTGTTTATACCTCCTGTCATCCTGCAGTATCTCTCTTAGACAGAAGGAGCACTGCATAGGACCATGACACTTTCCTCTTTAGTGTAATCTAGGAAGGATAAACCTGTCTGCTCTAGTTTAGGACATCGATGAAGAAATCACCACTGTTACATAGACAACAACGATGGAGAAGGCATGAGTACTATCCCATAGTGAATCCTGTAGCCTAGAAAAAAAGTATTTCTGTTTTCTATCTGAGATGATGGATGCTAAAATGTAGATTTCTGCCTCACAAAATGGATTCCTGTTAAGTTTTAATATATTATTTCTTAGTTCTATTTGTGTAACCCCCTCATAAGGGAATCCCTGTAATTTCAAAGTTATTTAAAAGTGTAAACCATAGGTTCAGCATTATTTTTGCTATGTTATCCCAGCAAGAAATCTGGATGAAGATATTTTTCAAAAACTAATTGAAATAGATGCCATCTTGGAAGATTTGATTGAATCTTAACATTTAAGGCACTGCAGATAATGATAGCTCATCTCTGCACCGGATATCTTAGTGGAATGAAAAATAAGGGCACATGGAACAAGGAGCTTCCTTAAATATCCAGGCAGGACATCTGCTTCTGCATCTCTCATCTAGCCCATCCCCTATCACACCTCAGTCTTTGTCTTCTATGAAAAAACACATAGAGTTATTCAGAGCCTCCTCTGCTTTTGCCTCTGCACCATTTGTCTTCAGGGCATATACAGACTTAGATCTCTATCATGCCACTTCTGTGTTCTCCCAGCCTTCATGGAAGTCATATCGGGGCAGCCAGGTGGCTAGGGAGGGGCGGCAGATGTGCTTCGGGGCTTTACAAATGTCTGCCTCTCCTCACTGTCTCATTTTGGGTTTTGATTATGAGTCTCCTGTAATTTTCAATCTGTTGTCAAGATTTCATTTGAGAGGCGGTTCAGCAGCAACAGAGCTTTACAGTTCTCTGTGTGGCTAACTAGAGTTAAATTAAGACTGCTATCTCTTGTGAACAGAATAGGGACTGGAAAGAATCTATCAAGGTGCATCCCTGAGTAAAGACACCAGGTAACAGACCTGGTATAAAGGACGGTTATTTGGGGGAACGGAGAGGAGTGAGTGCTGAATGCTACCTTGAAAGCCAACCTCTCCTCTGAAACAATGCTTCTCACCATCATTCTAAATGTGCCTTAAACATATTAAGAGATAAAATAAAGAACAGTATGTTCGTAGTGTCAAGAAAAGAAAAGCTAAACTTGTTTTGCTTTATTTGTACAGATAATAATGGAAATAATAATAGGTATCATTCCCTTCTACAGCTGAGGTTCTGAGAGCCTCCTAAGTCCTCTGTCATTAGCATGGATGCCATGTTTTCCTGACTCTGATCTCCATCTCTCATTTAGATTTATGCAGGATCCCACCTGTATCTGTCATCAGCTCTACACTATCTTAAAACACAGTCAAATCTGCTCACTCTCTGCTCAAATTTCACTATTCTATCTTTGGGATTCTCAAGGTATTTTAAGTATCTTAGCTTGCATATACCAGGTTTTGTTGTTGTTGTTTTTAACCAAAAGAGATTTAGTTCTTATTTTAGTATAGAAAGATGTAAATTTATAAACATACATTGGGTTGGCCAGTTTTTATTGGCTCTCAAAAAAATCTGAGATAAGTAGAAAATTATAAGTATAAAAATCAGTATATTAGGTCATATTGCCATATTTATGCTAGGTGCCATGGGTGTGATAGACACATTACATTTTTATTAAGGAAAATGCGCTCATTTGGGACACAGACACCGATTACTGAGGTATAAATGTATGTATGTGATTGTGTCTTTAAATGACTCTAAAGTACAAATGTTAGCATCCAGGCGTTTCTGCTGGCCTGCCCTCAGGGACCTAGCAATTGCTTATGACATGACCTGCAGTCACCAGGTGTAACAGATGTGTGCTGCATACATAAGGAACTGTCCCATGCTGCAGCTCTCTGCCCCCTCTGCCCTCCATGTCTGTCTACCTGTCTATATGCACCCTTGCCTGCCTCTACCCTTCTCCCAGGTTCTTACTCTTCTCCCTTCCTCCCAATAAACCTCTTTAATACCAGGTCTGTTGTATGGCATCATTACTCAGGGGCACACTTTGGCTTGAGCCTGCCTAATGTACCCACTTGCCAATTATATTTCATAACAACCAACTTCTAGATATCTCAGGAGAGAAAGTAGAGTATTGAAAATAGATCAATTTTGATGAATAAAATGAATGCCTGTTGCATTTATTTTGTCATATTCGTACTACTAGAAAATACATAAAGAATATGTTGGTTGAAAATAACAAATAAATACAAAAATGAAAAATAACTAGAATGGTATCTTGAAGGTGATATTTTAAAGTTTTATCTATCTATCTATCTATCTATCTATCTATCTATCTATCTATTATCTATCTATCTATCTATCTATCTATCTATCTATCTATCTATCTATCTATCTATGAGTAAAGATGAGTCTTTAATCTGGGGGTAAATTTTCAAACAGTCTTATGTATCTCTTTTCCAAAGCTTCAAAACAACCTTAAATCCATTTAATAATACATAATGACCCAGGACACTTTTTGTCTTCCCAGAGAATTTTTAAACTGAGGTCATCGGAATAGTGATCTCTGTAAGAGCTCTCTGAAAACAAGCCCCTCAAATATGTTATACACGAGATAGAAGTCACAGAAAATTTCTTCACCATCACCAGCGATTCATGCTTATTCATAATTTGGGATGGGAAAATTGTGTTTTTAGATGCCTTCAGTGTTCTAGTGTGAGAGAGATGAGCAGTAGCCATCGTGAGAATGAAAGTTATTTGCTGTATTTGTTAAATTTGTTGAACTGTAAGAATTCAATAGTTTGAACTCTTCTATGATGTTACATTTCTGATAAATATTTAATATAAATATTGATTATTTAAAGACAATTTAAAAGATGGGGCAGTGTTTGAAATAGCAATAGAATGAGAAATGACTTGTGTCATCAGGATCCATAGGAATTTGCCTGGTTTGGAAATGAAAATGTTTTATGATGAATGTTCACAAAAGAATATATTTGTATATATACATTCAAATATATACATATATACATATATAATATTGTGTACATAATATATGGTATATAGTAATATATAACATACTATTATAGATTTAGATTAGATGTAGATTAGATAGACATAGAGACATAAATTGACATAGAGATAGAAAAATAGAGATAGAGATAGAGATAGAGATAGAGATAGAGATAGAGATAGAGATAGAGATAGAGATAGAGATACAGATACAGATACAGATACAGATACAGATACAGATACAGATAGATTGTGACATGCTCTGACTATGTAACTCAGGCTAGCTTCAAACCCGCATTCCTTTTGTCTCTAATACCTGGGTGCTGGCTTTAAACCTTACAACACCACTCTGGTTCTCAAATATATCAGAAATGAAAACATAATGCAGCCTTCTGATCAGTAAATATTTGTCTTGTGATGAGATTATTGAAGTTGCTATAGGAAGGCTAGAATTAGTTCTGCATAGTAATTTAATTACAAAGTAAGATTTTTTTTTTTTTGACTAGTATACTGGGAAGAACTTAGTCTTTCTCTTTCAGAACATTTTTAGTTTTTGATTAACAGAATATAAAATGTTTGAAAAATATAGGTCTGTATATGGCTTATCATAGGACAAGAATAGTACTGTACAGATTATATGGCTGTATGTGTGTTTATATTTTGCATACAGAGAGGTATTGACCACTCTGATGTCATGTATTGGGTTTTGAAGTAATAATACATTTGTAGTCTATGTCAGATTACTTGGGCCTGTATCATAATGATCTGTTAATTTTTGTTTCATCTCTCAAAAGAACAAAGCATAAGTGAATTTTAATATTTAATAATATTCTGATTTGTAATGAACTATATTCTGGTACTTTCTGTATTTGACATAAATATCAGTTTCTGTCGTTGAGTGGAATTTCACATAGAATTTTAGGAGAGCTTGTTTTATATTCTCTGTGTGTTTGTCCACATATTCACAGGATTGACAAAGGTTTAATTCTCAACATGAACATTTTTGTGCTATTGCTGTGTTTATAAGCCTTGAAATAATTTGAGCAGCATTAAAATTATTAGATTTCATGACAGTTTGCAGCACTGGCTTTAAATTAATCTGTGTCAGGTATTTGGGAGATTAAGGGTGGATTACATATTTTTTTCTTTTATGGGGAAATCAATCATCAGTTTAGATTTATCAGTTCATGGGTCAGTTTTAGAAGTTTTGCAATATTAGCTCTTTGATGGCTTTTCAAAAGTCTGTGAGTGCACCTGCGTTTTATAATTTCCATTGATGTGTATAATACAGTTGTCTAGGATTGACAGTTCTATATGGTTTTCATGTTTTCTAGCATTATTATAATATTCATAATTCACATTTATCTGTGATTATATATTTGTAATGATATTGATCCAACCTATCCTTTTGATATTTTGGGGATTATTGCTCTTTTGTTAACTTTTGAGTTAGTTGATTAAATAGTGTGTTCCCTCTTTTTTTTCAGTCTGTTTATGTGGTATGTGTGTTTCTCTCTCTCTCTCTCTCTCTCTCTCTCTCTCTCTCTCTCTCTCTCTCTCTCTCTCTGTGTGTGTGTGTGTGTGTGTGTGTGTGTGTACTCTGAGTTTGAGCACTTGCATGCCATAGAGCATGTGTAAAAGTCTAAAGACAAACTCAGGTGTCCATATTTTCTTTCTACCTTTGTATCAGGGACTTTTTTTCTCCTTCTGTGTATCCCAGGACATTTGGCCCTGGAGCTTCCAGAGATTTTCCACTCTTGGCCTGTAAACCTCATGTAAAAACCCTGCAATTACTGATGTATAATGCTAGATCTGACTTTACATGGTTTCAAGATCAGAGTTTGGGTCCTTGTTCTGGAGCCATTCAGTGTATCTTGATCCTGTCAAGGGCTTCACTGGACTAGACATTGATTCTCCCTCACCCAGCATCCATAAATTGCCAATAGCTCCTTAGCTAAGAGACAATTTCATGAGCTGCTCTCCTATCTACTGAAATAGCCATTCAACAGCTACATCACATTTTCTTTAATATATTAATATATAAAACTATGAACATTTCAAGAAAAACATATTAATTATACCTCAATGAGTTACATATTTTACTCTTACAATCTGAAATTTTTAAAATTGAATTTGGAAAACTTCTCAATCCATGCAGGGAAAAGTATCATTATTATTATGATTTTGTGGATTTTTTGGTATTGCTGGAATGTATTTTCTCAGTTATTTTTACTTCTTTAATTTGTTTCTTTGAGTATTAGTGAGCAATAGATATTGGGTAGAAAGGAGAGAGTGTATTACTTTGTTTTTTAACCTATCAAAGAAAAATCTCTTTTGTCTAAATAAGAATGTTAAATGATTCGTATTTACTTATATGGATTTATGGTCTTCTGTGCTTTAAATTTCTGCTTTTTAAAGTTATGAAAAGATTTTGTTTTGTACTCTGAGTCTTTTCATTTTATTTTTGTATGTGTTTTCTTTTGTTCCTGAGTGTTTTGGAAGATTATGATTCTTTTGATTTCTTTGTTAACACATCTTTTCCTTTCTTTGTTAACACATCTTTTAGGATAATCTCTACTAATCCCTGCTTCAAACAACATTGAAGTAACACATTATCCTTCCTTTTCTCCTTTTTATATATAATTGCTGCTAAACTTTGGTAACAACAACTTTGTTGTTTCTTTTAGTTTTTAGCTGTTTTTCTTCTTCTTCTTTTTTTTTTTCCTACAGCTAATTTTGCTTTGGGAGCTAATTTATATTTAAGATAGTTTTTAGAACCTATCTTTTATGTATAGTTTACTTTTTGAAATGTCATCTTCCTATTTTCACCCCTGATCTTCATAGTGTTTTCAATAAATGGTACATGGACTTATCATGTGTTCTTATAATAATTTATTTTTAGACATTATTAACAACTTGAAGGTAGGTAATACACTATGATTCTTTTAAAAAAATAGTAGCTTATGACACCTAGAAATAAAATTATCCCCATACACACCCAGGCTAACTCCATTTAAGTTCATTTAATATGTGTATATGCATATATTTTAGGAAATTCCTAATGGGATTTCTTATGTCTTTTTCAAATCTTTTGTTTAGTTTTTTTTTTTTTTTTCTTATTTCCATTTCTACAATGCACTAGCATTCCCATCTACTTGGCTCTTTCTGCTTCATCATTTATCTCACCTCATTCATACCACATGTGGTCTACTATAAATGTTGCTTTTATTTCCTCAGATGAAGTGAAGAGAGCCATACTCAAGCCCTGACAATACAGAGCTTGGGCTGAGCCCAGAGCATTTCCTTCTCTGCTCTAACTATCCCTAAGCCTAAGAGGCTTCTAGCCTCCATACAATCTAATCTTCCAAGCTGACTAATTCTTTTTTTGTTTGTTTGTTTGTTTGTTTGTTTTTGTTGTTGTTTTTTGAGACAGCGTTTCTCTATATAGCCCTGGCTATATAGAGAACTCACTTTGTAGATCAGGCTGGCCTTGAAATCTGCCTGCCTCTGCTTCTCAAGCACTGGGATTAAAGAGGTGCGCCACCACCACCCGGCTTTTTTTTTTTTTTTTTTTTTGTGACTAATTCAAACTGACTTCTCTCAGCTTCTAACGGGACTGCTCTGCTCTGCCTCAGTAAGTTTGTCAGTATGTTCTAATTTTCTGCCTCCTTCTCATTCTCTGGCTCCTCCTGATTTCATCTGTATCTGGCTTGTTCTCTCTGAAACCTGTCTCTGTAAAATTGTCCTGGTAAAAGTACCTTTTACACATACCACTCACCTGACCACACACCACACCACACCACACCACACCACACCACACCACACCACACCACACCACACCACACCACTATTTTCTCTGTCTTGCTGTTGTTAAGTAGACTCTCTTCTTCTGTGATTCTCTTGTGAGTTGGTCATATTCTATCTCTGTTTCAATCTGTCAAATTGTTTTCTGATTTGTCACTTTGCCTGTCCCTTACTTAGATGCCACTTTCAAATGTGGCTATTTTCTTCTATAAAGTAACTATTCTGTCATTGTTCAGGATTAAAGGTATGTACTAAGGGCATGTCAGTATTCCAGTCAGAACATACTGAAATCTAGGGCATGTCTGTATTGCAGATGGATCACATATTCAGATATGATCCCCTGTCACAGCAACTATGTTGAGCAAAAATGGAATGGAATTGAGGCTCTAACTACAATTCTTACAGCCACTAGATTTTTGATGAAAGGAAAGCACCTTCAACAAATGACATTGAATTAATGGAATAGCCAAATATATGTATGAAAATAGGTCTCTACCTTTTACGCTGAGCAGAACTCAAGCCTAGATGTATCAATGGACTTCAGAATAATACCTGCTGTCTGAAACCTGAGAGTGAAGAAAGTAGTAGTACACTGAAATTTAAAGGAACATGTAAATACTTTCTGAGTAAGATTCAAGTAGAATAGAAAACAATAACTGAAAAATGAAGTCTTGTGAAAGTCAGAGAGTTCTGTAGAGTGAAGTATATCATCACTGAGTGAAACTCCAGCCTACAGAAGAGAAAAGTAAAAAACTTTACCAACTGTACATCTGACAGAATATTGTGGCCTAAATACACAAACAAACAAACAAACAAACACCCCCCCAAAAATGAGCCCCAAGAAAACAAGCAACCAAATTATAAAATAGGCCACAGAATTGAAAAGAAGCATCAAAAGCAGTGGCATAAACATCTATGAAATATTTTGCTTAAATGTTCAACATCCTTAGACATAGGTAAATAAAATCCAAGTCTAATTTTAGACATCTGATCTAATGCTAAACGGAAATAAACAAATGAAAACAAATGCTGGTGCATGTGTGGAAAAGAGAAACACTTATTCATTATTGGTGGGAGCTATGACTATGAAAATCAGAGTGGTTGATCCTACTTTTAACCTCTAAAGTTTAAATATATCAATCATGTGTGCTATGTCAGTCCTTGGACCCTCAGAGGGTTCCAAGTCTCACAACAAAAATACTTGCTCATTCATCTTCATTTCTGTCCTATTCACAGTGGAAGAAAAACACATACCCCCCCCCCCCACACACACACACAGAAAGAGAGAGAGGGGGAGAGAGAGAGAGAGAGAGAGAGAGAGAGAGAGAGAGGGAGAGAGAGAGAGAGAGATTTTTGTCATGAGATTTTTTTTCAAGGAAGCACAAAATTCTTGCTTTAAGCCAAGCTCCATAGCTGTTTACAGCTTTTCCATTTATAAACATACACTGACAGAGGGTCAACTTCCCAAGGAGAAAAGATATGAAAATATAAGATGACTTGCTCCAGGGCACAAAATAATGATCTGATTCTATCAGCTATCAGCATTATCAGTCTCTCAATAGAACACTGTGCATGGCATTTTAGCCCTGCCTTCCTGGGAACTTAAGAGGTGAGGAGTTTCAGATATAGTCCACATTTGCCTAAAGAAACAATGCCCCAGTATCTATTGAATTTTCATGCTTGAAAAGGCAAAGCTTAAATTATTAAATCCAAAATTGAAAGGCTTACATGCTTTCTCAGTTGAAAGAAATTCCCCTCATATTCTATATAATTATTATATAAAACTATATTTATACGATCTATATAATTATATATTATATATAATATATTATAACATGTATCATCACCAAATTACAGATCTTTGTTATCTTAAGATTGGCATCCTGAGTTCTTTAAGATAATTGTATGTATTCTATATAAATTTGAAATACTCATCTCACCAAATCCTCTTGAGATCTACAAGGATATATATGTATATGTGTATGTATATTCATAAATATACATATATGTAATTTGAATGATTATATATATCATACACACATATATGATATATGTTTTTGATATATATGCTTGTATACATATGTATATGTATATATATGTATATATATATATATATATGTGTGTGTGTGTGTGTGTGTGTGTGTATATATATATATATATTATAATTAGCTCAAATTCTCTGCTACACAGCTGTGATTCTTTCATCAGAACCACATACAATACAGAAGGAAGAACTAGACCCAAAACGCTGGATGGAGATTCTAGGATCTTGGCAATATAAAATGAAGAAGAGTGCCAATCTCTGTGCTCTAAAATCAGGACACTTTCCAATACACTAGATGGATCATAGAAGGTCTCTTTGTTTTACATATTTTATATGGTTAGAAATTTGAACTTAAAATTTAACACTGAGAGTTGGAGATCTGGTTCAATGGTTAAGAGCATTTGCAGCTCTTCCTGGGAATTTAGGATCAGTTCTCAGAGCCTATGTGTGGTTTATAAGCATCCTGTAACTTCACTTCCAGAGAATCTGACCCCTTCTTCTAGCCTCACATATGTAAAATGAAATAAAATAAAATAAAATAAAATAAAATAAAATGCACAACCTTAAAACAACCTTAACATTCAGATTCTCTAAAATTAAGAAAATGTTGGAATTTGCTTTTACATTTTTTAATTTGTTAAAACTAACCAGAAAGTATTCTAAATGTGGGGCCCTTGTCTCTTCCTCTTTATCTACACTGGATTCTTTTACTTGTTGTTGGATGAATAAAAGACTAGTGTCTTAATTTTCTAATTAAAAATATTCATAGTGCCAGGGATTCCCATTGGTTTTCTTGGTCATAGTCAAGATGCTCTTCCCAGGATAACTTCACACTATCTTTTATTCTGTTCTGAGATGTGTCTCAGAATACTCAGAGCTAAGCCAAGAATCAGGATGCCCTTTTCCTTCCTGGCTTTATGCATTTTAAAGCTGTCTGAAAATAGTCGCTGGAAACACACATGTGGTTTGTCATCTGACTGTTTCTTAATTTTTGCAACTTTGCAGATGGGATGGTCTGGGACGCTGGAAGATTGTCTGCATCTTCCCAAATCATGGAGTGGATAAACATGTGAGGACAGAATGAACTGACAAAGCTTATGGCTGAGTGATGTTTAAAAGGCTTATAATTCTTGGAATTCTACCAGTAAGCTCTCGCAGAGAAGTGCAGGTATTTATAGTCCTATTGTCAGGGCCACGACTGGGAGTATAATTGATGCGCTCAACTTTCTTTTGTTTCTTTTAAATTTAAGAAGAAAAATTAAAAGTGTGGTTCTCAGAAGGGCTTGCCTTTCCCTTTCCAGTGCATTTCCTAGTTTTGGGTCCCTCTTCTCGGCATCATTCATTAGTGGATAATTAAGAAACAATCATAGTGCTTAGCAGACACTCTGTGTTACCCAGTGCCCAACACTAAATGTGACAGTAACTCTATAAATGTGAGAGTCACTAAATTAAAGTTTTCATTACCATCTCCTACTAAACTGGAAGGGGGATTATACCACTGGATTGTTCTCATGAGATAAACACAAAGCCTTGTTTTTAGTCCAGTGTTATATGTAAATGTATCCTTTCAACCTTCTAAAAATTAGAAGTCCCATCCCTAGGACTTTTGGGCTTGAGAAAAATCAAGAGACAAATGTTAACAGTTGGGACATGTAAGTATCAGACAGTAGCGAACATGCACTCTTAATTTATCTGAGACATGCCCTCCTTTCAAATTCCTTAAATCTCAAATTTTATGTTTTCATAAGTAAGAAAAATGATATTGTAAAAGTACAGTTTCTAATATATCCTAAAGAAACAATATGGTGACCAGTGCCATATTTGTGTCGCAGGCACAAATCATTGTCTAGAGAAGCATAAACTCCATCACTTAAAGCTATCTTGATTGAGGCTTGAGAAGCCACTTAAAATATTATGGAGCCTCAAAGCCATTTATAACTTGGGCTGTTTTAAGGCATCCCTTGCCATGGAGACAGCAACTCATCAGCAGAGAAACACTCTAAATGCTCCAATAGGAACAGCTGTTTCGTCCATAATTCATCCGAGACTAATTGACTTTTGGAATTAAAGTTTTCAGTACCATCTAGTACTGAACTGGAAGGGGGATTATACCACTGGATTGTTCTCATGAGATAAACACAAAGCCTTGTTTTCACTCCAGTGTTATATGTAGATGTATCCTTTCAACTTTCTAAAAATTGGAAGATAGTTTATCCAACGTCTTAGTGGTTTTCTTGTCAAACTAAATGCAGCTCTGACTTTATTAACAGGCTTAGACACAGTGAAGAAGGAATCCTGGGAAACCTTGGCTGAAGGAAGATTCCTGACCCATGTTGATGCAATCATCTATCTACTGAGGCTGAGGACAGGCTGATACCCTGCAACATTGTGGACTGCTGCTCAGCTTCTCTCACTATAATTACAAATTTAAGAATTAAGCTCATTTTAAGGGCTCTTCATGAAAATAACGCAAGAGACATGTCTGTTGAACAATAGAGCTAAAAATACAAAATACATGCTGAAAACATTAAGTTAGCCACTTGCAATATTTTTCCAGTGAAAATAGAGTTTTGTTTTACACTGTAATTTCCTATTCCTGATTGGGATTTAAGAAGGGATTTAGGCGTTAAGCTCTAGTTGATAGACAAGTTTAGTCATTCACAGCAAGTACAATGTACTACTGCCATTTACTAAAATCATGTTTCAAATATCAATTAATTACTTTTCAAGGTTCTCTTATGGACACCATTTTGTTACTTGTGAATTTTTTCTCTTGTAGTAATGGAGCCAAGTTAGAGCTTTCTACACTGTGAGGAGCACAGCATTTCCAAAGTCTTACATTAGATTGTTGGCTATGTGTATTTTCTTTTTTTAAAATTTGTTTTATTTCCTATTCACAGGAGGACTGAAGTATCCATGCGCTGGTCTTCCTTCTTGATTTTCTTGTGTTTTGCAAATTGTATCTTGGATATTCTAAGTTTCTGGGCTAATATCCATTTATCAATGAGTGCATATCCAATGACTTCTTTTGTGATTGGGTTACCTCACTAAGGATTATATCCTCCAGATACGTCCATTTGCCCAAGAATTTCATTAATTCGTTTTTATAATAGCAGAATAGTACAGAGACAAAGTTTAGAGCTAAGATGAAAGGATGGACCATACAGAGACTACCCCACCAGGCGGGATCCATCCCATAATCAGTCATTAAACTCAGACACTATGGCATAGGACAGCTAGTGCCTACTTAAGGGACCCTGATATAGCTGTCTCGTACAGAAGTGGATGCTCATAATCATCTATAAGATGCAACACAGGGCCCACAATGGAGAAGCTAGAGATAGAACCCCAGGAGCTGAAGGGGTCTGCAACCCTAGAAGAGGGTCAACAATATGAACTAACCAGAACCCCCAGAACTCGTGTCTCTAGCTCCATATGTAGCAGAAGATGGCCTAATCAGCCATCATTGGGAAGAGAGGCCTCTTGGTACTGCAATCTTTATATGCCCCAATACAGGGGAACGCCAGGGCCAAGAAATGGGAGTGGGTGGACAGGGGAGCAGGGAGGGGGAAAGGGGAGGGGACTTTTGGAATAGTATTTGAAATGTAAATTAAGAAAATATCTAATAAAAAATTGGAAAAAATTTTGTTTTATTTCTTTACATTCCAAATGCTACTCCCCTTCTCAGTTCTCCCTTCAAAGTTCTTCACCCCATCTCCCCTCCCCTTTGCCTTTGAAAAGGCGTTCTCCCCCTCTCTTCATCCCACCACAGTTTCCCCCGAATTCCCTTCCCTGGAGCATCACTCTATAAGATTAGGTGCATCCTCTCCCACTTTAGCCAGACAAGGCAGTCCTCTGCTATATATGTCCCAAGTGTCTTGGACCAGCTCATGTATGTTCTTTGGTTGGTGGCTTAGTCCCAGGGGTCCAGGTTAGTTGACACTGTTGGTCTTCCTTGAATATTGCAATCTCCTTCCTTCTCCTACTCTTCCATAGGTTTCCCACGATCTCAGTCCAATAGATGCTTGGAAGTATATACATTTGTCTCAATCCTCTCAGAGGACAGTCATGCCAGGCTCCTATCTGTAAACACAAATGGCATTAATAGTGTCATGATTTTGTACCCACCGATGGGATGAATTCCAAGGTCACTGGATGGTCTTTCCTTCAGTCTATGCTCCATTTTTGTCCTTGTATTTCTTTTAGACAGATTCTGATGTATTTCTTTTAGACAGATTCCCTGACAGATTGTATTTCTTTTAGACAGATTCCCTGATGACTAAGAATTCTGAACATTTCTTTAAGTGCTTCTCTGCCATTTGAGATTCCTCTGTTGAGAATTCTCTGGTTAGATCTGTACCCCATATTTTAACTTGGTTATTTGGAAATTTTTAGAGTCTAGTTTCTTGAGTTCTTTATATATTTTGTATATTATCCCTAAACCAGATGTAGTTTGGTTTAGTAGGGTAGGCTATTTTCTACTTACTTTTCTATTACATTCAGTGTATCTAGTTTTATGTTGAGGTCCTTAATCCACTTGAACTTGATTTTTGTACAAGGGGATAAATATGGATCAATTTGCACTCCTCTACAAGCAGACTGTCAGACCAGCACCATTTGTTGAAGATGCTTTCTTTTTTCCCACTGTATGGTTGTGGTTACTTTGTCAAAAATCAAGTGTTAATAGCTGTGTGGATTTATTTCCGGGTCTTTGATTCCGTTCCCTTGATCAACCTGTCTGTCTCTGTACAAGTACCATGCAGTTTTTATCACTATTGTTCTGTAATACAGCTTGAGATCAGGGATGGTGATTCTCCCAGACATTCTTCTATGGTTGAGAATTGTTTTGGCTATCCTGGGTTTTTTTTTTGTTTTTCCATATGCAGCTGAGAATTTCTCTTCCTATATATTTTCAATTAAGTTTATAGAACTGCTTCTTCAGTAAGGATGGGTTTATAATGGATTTAAAGAATCTCATTTAGTTGGCAATGAAGGATAAGCACTGCACAGGGTAAAAGAGATCCAAGCTAGTAGAATGGGGACCCCAAAGCATTTCTGAAGATAAGGCCTGAAAGGGGCAGGCTTAACTGAAATTTGCCTTTGGTTCAGAAGGTCACAGGTCAAAGGTTTTGTTAAGACGCAGCTCAACAGTGTCAACTAACCTGGATCCCCTGGGAGCTTACAGAGACTAAACCACAATCCAAAGAGCATTTACAGGCTGGTCAGTGCCTACAGGAATGTATGTAGCAGAGGACTGACTTGTTAGGCCTCAGTGGGAGAGGTATAGTTCTATAGAGACTTGACGCCCCAGGGAAGGAGGATGCTGGGAAGTGTGTGAGGTGAGGTGAGGTGAGGTGGGGATATGGTGAGTGAAAGTGGGTGGGGTGTGGGTGAGGGTAGGCGGGAGGTGGGTGGGGAACACCCTCTTAAAGCCAAAGGGGAGTTGGTTAAGAACTCTGGCAGGAGGGGACAACATTGAGAATGTAATTTTTTTTTTTTAAAGATGAGCCTACCTAATGTTATCTTTAGGAAATTGGCAAAAGATTACTAAAATTATCTGTGTTACAGACACAAGGAACATCAAGGTAATCAAAGGTGATTTCTAAATTACAAACCTTGTAATTGTGCTGTAGACTGAAAAAAAACCCCAAAGTACTACAGAATTTACTTCTAATCCTATCCTACGGACCTTCACATATGCCCAATCAAGACTTCTTCCAGGAAACAACTGATGTAAAAAGATTGTGGGTAGATATACCTCTGATAGACCCTGGGTCTGTGACAGTGTCCCAGAGCACTGACAGGGTGAAGAGTTGAATAATATAAGGACGTGAAAAAAGAAAGAGAACTGAGAGAAGAGGTAGGGTCTTCTCACTGGATCACATGAGATACTAGAACATTCTCTAAGAACTGTTTTCTCTTACTAAATTTTAAGACCTTTGTAGTCCTCATGGACAATATGGTTTACTGATGTGTATACTGATTTACATTCATTTTTATCACAAGTACTTCTATTCTGTTGTGCATACTTTGACATAGACTTAATTAACATTCAAGATGCATAGACTGTATTTAGAGTACCAAGAGTTTGAGGATGTCTCAAGGATACCAGCACTGTGATAAAATAATCTAAATCTATGATCTCAGATATTAAACTTGAAGATACAATAGAGTATTTTGCTTGCTTCTGTCTTGCTATATTCTAAAATCAATATCAGTTTAGTTGGATTATTAAAACAATCAATTTTCTATAAGCATGTACAGGCATTTAACTCAATGCTAAGAAAAAATTTGTTGTGTCCTTACCAACTGATATGTAGAATATTCCTGCTAGATAAAGAATTCCATTCATCAAGGATACTGCTTAAGACATGGGTTGTTTTAAAGGGTGGTAGAACATTCTGTCTGGGAGGCAATCTCTTCAATCTCAGGAAGCAAAACACTCAAAAGCTTCAGAAAGCCTCTGAAACCTACCAGGATCACTATACCTTCATTTCCCCAAGCTTACTTAAGCCAAAATGACAGCTGAGAGACACTCTCAGACAAGCTGAGACCTATAGAAGACTCACAGGCCAGTCAAGCCACTAAGCTACTTGAAGAAGCAAGGTCCAGCTTCAACCTGTTGAACTGCCTGGCTATTGAGTGCAATGTGCTCCAGATTTCTATAAAGATGGCTTCCATGTGCCATCATCCATGCTGGGGCAGGCTTTGTATGCTGCAGCCATCTCTGAGTCATTTCTTTCCTATAAGTAGACCCAATAAACTCAGTAATTCTCCAGCTGGAATTTGGTGCTATCCTTACTTTGTTAGACTGGTTTTCCTCCCTGGACTGAGTAGATATCTTTTCATGTTTCCCCAGGAGTAGTGATATTCAATTCCAATTTATAATCTAGTTTGGGAACTAGACTATGTGAACTAGACATTATCTAGTGCAGTGAGCAGCAGGGAAATGAACTGGTAGCATGATGAATTAAGAATAAATTTTATGCAATAGTGTCTGGGTTTGGTGGTTGTTTATGGAGTGGATCCCCAGGTGGTGCAATCTCTGGATGGTCCTTTCTTACATCTCAGCTCTGAACTTTGTCTCTGTAACCTCTTCCATGGGGATATAAACAACCACCAAACCCAGACACTATTGCATATGACAGCAAGATTTTGCTGACAGAACCCTGTCTCTTGTGAGGCTACACCAGTGCCTGACAAATACAGAAGTGGATGCTCACAGTCATCTATGGAATGGAACACAAGGCCCACAATGAAGGAAGTAGAGAAAGTACCCAAGGAGCTTTAGGGGTCTGCAATCCTATAGGATGAACAACAATATGAACTGACCAGTAAACGCCCCCCCCCTCCCCCAGAGCTTGTTTTTCTAGTTGCATATGTAGCAGAGGATGGCTTAGTTGGCCATCAATGGGAGGAGAGGCCCTTGGTCTTGAGAAGATTATATGCCCCAGTACAGGGGAATTACAGGGCCAGGAAGCAGGAGTGGGTGGGTTGGGGAGCAGGGCAGGGGGAGGAAGGATATAGAAGACTTTCAGAGCGGAAACTAGGAAAGGGAATAGCATTTGAAATGTAAATGAAGAAAATATCTAATAAAAAATAGATTTTATTTTCAGTAAAGATGGTAAAGAAAACCTTTATTTATTCAAAAAGATCGATTTGCCTAGTAAATATTTACTAGGCATTATTGATAATCAAGCAAAATTTGGATGCTAGAAACATTGGAAATTAGAAACAATGATCTTAGAGTAAAATGCTCTAAGGAAGTAAACAATTTGAACATACATTGCAAAAGAAAATTATTACAAATTCCAAGGATGTCAGGGATGTTTTCCATGCATAGTTGATGAGTTTGTGGATTAGAAAAATTGGCACAATCAAGGGTTATTAAAAAATAAGTTAATCGTTCTTGTCACAAGGTAAGTATGAGGGAGCAGAGACAGAGAGGGTAGTACAAGTTCTTAAAGGTGTAGGCATTATTGTTATTCAGGAATACTAAATGCATCCTATGTCTGTAATGAGAAGATGGTCTATTACAGTGCGTAGAGGGATGGGGCACATCATACCACACCACCTCCCAGGACAGCATAAGGCAAGCCTAGATGAGGAGAAACAAGGTAGGAGCATTTACATTAAGCCGACTTAGTGAGTTCAGGATTGGTTACATTACTGGAGATGTGTTCTGGTAGCTGTAGAGCTTGCTGGAGTCTCAGTAAGGCTAGGAGGGAGGCCTTCTAAGAATCTCCTTCAGTTCTGTACATGTCCATGTGACAGTATTTTCATGAACTCTTCACCCCATGTGCTTTCCCTCACGTATACAAGGTCTATTGATGAGGAGAGAGGGGAAAGGAATGAGCTTTGCTTACACCTTGCTCTGACACAGTCTTCCATTCCTCAGTCGGTACAAGCTACTTGTCAAAGAACAATGTGGTTTAAATGAGGCACAGTACTAACCTCGTATGTAAAAGGCAGAACATTCTCTATTCTATAAATACCACCCAAATAATTACTGAAATTCAGGCTGGGGTCTTCAAAATCTTTTTATTCTGAAGCTAAAAGTGCAAAATCTCTTGAGGAATTTTTGCTGAAAGGCAAATTGACTTCAAGTTTCATGAAACATATTAACTTGGCATTAAGCAAATGGATGAAATGTATGTATTTCCGGCACACACTCTGTTAAATTCTCAGGTTGACACATGTTGTCCTTAATGGCATCTTTCAACCTTGTGACATTAATCACTTCACAGTCTTTGTCACCAGCAGGTGCACTTGTTATCGTTCTTTTCATCTGGAAGACTGAAGACATTCAGGTTTCTTCCCTGGAGCTGCATTAACGTTTCATCTGTAAATCCAAGGAGCTTGCATTGGCTACTTTACATTTTTGTGTGTGTGTCTAAAAGAACTAAGAATTGTAGACCTGTCCATCACTTCTAAACTCAAAGCTTTCTTTTGTTCCATTTTCAAACATTCTGGTCATTCTGAAGTGACCTTTAAGTGTCTTCAGGGAGGGACTTCTAAAATGTCTTCAAGTACATATTTAGATATAGTACATTGTTTTAGGTGCATTTTGTATCCTAAAATACAAAAACAGGATTCTAATACCAAGGAAATCTGTTAAATTAATCATTGCAACATATCCATCATGATTATTTAAACATTTCTTTGTCTTCTAAATTGGAAGTATACATAAATGATGTTATGTTTTCTTTTATATAATATACTCCCGAATACATCTGGGCTTCTATCTATCATCTGCAGCTGTCAAGAGAAAAGATTCAAGATAGACAGCATGGATGGAGCATTTTAATAGAATTTAACAGCTGGCGAGTAGGCGAATTTATAAGAGATGATTTTATCAGTGTGCTTCGAGTCCTCAGATTGCAGCTGCTTTGCTTAGCCTGTGATTGTTGGTAAATAAGTAGGATCTCTTGAGACTAACTTCTTGTTTAGCTCTGTACCCCATTTTTAATAGGGTTATTTGTTTCAAACTCCAGAGAAACAAATAACCCTAGTAAAAAAAAAATGGGATACAGAGTTAAAAGAGGAATTCTCACTGAGGAATACCAAAGGGCTAAGAAGCACCGAAAGCAATGTTCAACATCCTTAATCATCAGGGAAATGCAAATCAAAACAAACCTGAGATTCTACCTCACACCAGTCAGAATGGCTAAGATCAAAAACTCAGGTGACAGCAGATGCTGGCAAGCAGGTGGAGAAAGGAACATTCCTCCATTGCTGGTGGGATTGCAAGCTGGTACAACCACTCTGGAAAGCAGTTTGGCGGTTCCTCAGAAAATTGGACATGGTACTACCTGAGGACCCAGCTAAAACACTCCTGGGAATATACCCAGTAGATGCTCCAACATGTAATAAGGACACATGTTCCACTATGTTCATAGCAGTCTTTTTTATAATAGCCAGAAGGTGGGAACAACCCAGATGTCCTTCAACAGAGGAATGGATACAGAAAAATGTGGTAATTTTACAGATGGTTTACTCCTCAGCTATTAAACAATGAAATGATGAAATTCTTAGGAAAACGGGTGGAACTAGAAAATATCATCCTGAATGAGGTAACCCATTCACAAAAGAACACACATGGTATGCACTCACTGATAAGCAAATATTAGCCCAGAAGCTCGGAATACCCAACATACAATTCAGAGACCACATGAAGCTCAAGAAGATGGGAGACCAAAGTGTGGATACTTTAGTCCTTCTTAGAGGGGGTGTCAAAATGCCCATGGTAGAAGTTACAGAGACAAAATATGGAGCAGATATTGAAGGAAAGGCCATTTAGAGACTGTTCCACCTGGGTATCCATCTCATATACAGTCACCAAACCCAGACACTATTATGGATGTCAACAACTATTGCTGACAGGAACCTGATATAGCTGTCTCCTGAGAGGCTCTAGCAATGCCTAACAGAAGTGGTTGCTCACAGCCAACCAATGGACTGAGCATAGGGTCCCCAATGAAGGAGTGAAAGAAAGGACACAAGGAGCTGAATGAGTTTGCAGCCCTATAGAAGGAACAACAATATGAACCAACCAGCACCCCCAGAGCTCTCAAGGAATAAACCATCAACCAAAGAGCATACATGGAGGAACCCATGATTCCAGCTGCATATGTAGCAGAGGATGACCTTGTGGGACATCAATGAGAGTAGAGGCCCTTGGATCTGTGAAGGCTCTGTGCCCCGGTGTAGGGGAATGCCAGGACAGGGAAGCAGGAGTGGGTGGGATGGTGAGCAGGAATAGGAGGACAGGATAGGAGATTTTCAGAGAGGAAATGAGGAAAAGAGATAACCTTTGAAATGTAAATAAATAAAATATCTTTAAAAAAAAAAGAAGTTAGATCACCTCTTCACTTCTCATTTATCTTCTATCAGTTTCCTTTGCCCCTTTCTCTCTCAAATTCACTCAATAGTTGGAGTAGGCCCAACAATACTTGGATATTGTTGAGTAGTGGTAGCTACTCCCAAAAGTGAGTTTATGGAAATTTTGTGTTATATACCTAACCCCAGAACCAATAATAAAGAAAATTCAAAACATTAGTATTTAAGAAAAATATCAAAATGATGCAGAAATCATGAAATGAAACCTGACCTCTGCTAAGTGAATTGTTTACTAGGAAGCAAACAATATCTACCCAAGAGGTATAGCCCCTGATAGAAAATTTAGCCATCTGTCTTGTTCAAACTCTAAGAATCATTGAAAAACTATACCCAAATTAAGTGGGATCAGTTACATATTATCAATGTAACAATTAATACTTTCACCACAAACTTTTAAGGGCCAAATAAGTACTTGGAAACATGGGATTTTATTCAGTAGAATTTTCTAGGAATGCTAACATGAATTCCTGCAGCAAAATCCCAAGTAGAAAATATGAACAAGTAATCCACATAAAAATACGAGGAGCCTACAGAGTTATGTGTAGATAAAATTATATTTTTCATCCCATTAGAAGACAATAGAAAAAAATGTTCTGTGTTTGGATAGAGATTTTGATGGTTTGATATTTATTTTCTCTCCTGTAATTTCACACTTGACACTGCTATTTGTGAGTCTTAAAGAATAGCAACTATGCTAACTGTGAGAACCTGGCAGCATAATCTGAAGAAAGTGAGTAAAATATGGAATATTAGTGCTTCATTCTCACTACTTTCCTTTGGCAATCTCAGGGTATGAACAATTGAAGTCACTCAATTTGGTTACTTTCTTGGCTGCCCACCAGAGAAGCAGATACATTCTTCAGGCTCTAGGCTCTCCTTATATCATATATTGTATCATATAAAATGTCACCCACACAGATTTAATCCATGAAATCCCAGTCTGAGAGTACCTCCCATTAATGCTGGCTTTTGTGATCCAAAACCGAATACGAAGTGCCCTTCCAAATGCTTGAGATCATTTGGATTTCTTTTCTTTCTTTCCCCATGAATTGTTGGTCACCAGACATCACAATGACAGCTACTTCAGATCAAGCCTAGTGAGATAAAATAAATTTGCCTCAATGAGGAGTTGTTACATTTTCATAAGATGGATAGGAGCACTTTTACTTTATTTTAGAACTTCGTTGGAATAGAAGGGGATTTTTGGTATTCTTAGATGAGAACTGACTGAAGATTACAACCTCTTTTCTGTGTCTGCTGTCTCTAATTCTAGAAGACACTGATGGATGTTAAATTACAGTTCAACAGTGCTCCTCAGGAGTGTGTGCTCCCTCCATCAGTTCTGAGCTAACAGCACTTGTGTGCACTACAGCACACAAGCACACACAGGAAGTCATCCTGAGACCTCTTTTCAGGCTTTTTGAAGACCATCTGAAAACCTGAGTGTTTTGTAAATAGTATATGTGTGTCCTCTGCTGGACTACTTAGGGAACCTTCAGGCATTAGGTCAAATTTCAGTATCAGTGTGTTGCTGCTTGTATCGAAGTTTAACATCATGCCATTTATGTATTTATTAGGCCATCCAAAGTCAAGACTAGTCACTATTTTCAACAGAGGAGACAAAGATACTTATCAAGGAGTCTGGAAAGATGACTCAGTGAGTAATGAAGCTGCTTATATTTCCATATTTCATTATTGAAGGAAGACACGGCAGAAACCCAGACAGAGCAGGAACCTGGAGACAGAAGCTGATGCAGCGGGAATAGAGGGATCTTGTCTATTGGCTTCCTTACAGAGCTTGCTCAACCTGCTTTCTTATAGAACCCAGGACCACGATAAGGCCTGCCACCCAGCCTCATTCTGAATTCAGTTTCAGGAAGGGGAGAAGGAGAGAATTGATGCTTGCAGGATGACCTCCGATATAAAAATACAAAATAATTTTTTGGAAATTTTTAATTAGATATTTTCTTTATTTCCATTATGTTATTCTGTTATCCCCTTTCTTGGTTTCCCCTCCAGAAACCTCCTATCCCTTTGGTAACTCATCTAAAGAGTGAGACTCTAAGAAAGTATAGTGGGGAGCTGATCCCAGAGGCTGTTTGGAACATGGGGAATATAGCTCCCTGCCCTTTCTGCTTATCTTATTTTTTTTCCATGCCACTTCAGGTGATGAGGAACTATATAAGGAACTAAGTCTGTTCTCAGGGAGCCCTGGGCTGATAGAGACACGATCACGTCCTGTGGAGACCAGGATCTTAACCCAGGAAAGTCAAATATAGAATGTTTCCTTATAAGTTGAATCTGATTCAAAGTAAATTTACCTAACTCTTATTCCTATCAAAATTGTGTTTCACTTGGATCATCAAATGATTGTTTGTAAGCATTAATTGGATTTCTATTTCAATGATGAGACTATCTTAGTAGATCCCAGTTACCCTCACAGGAACACAAGACCTAAATCAAACTCCAAAAAATATAGCTGGAAGGAATCGGGCTGCTTCTACCTCCAACGTTGCTGAGTCACTCTTTTTTTTTTTTTTTAATGATGGCTACAATAAATATGTATGTGCAGATTCTATTTGTGATTTTTTTTTTTTTGTCAACCCAGAAAGCTGCAAACATCCCTGGTGAAGCTGAAGATGTCCTGAGCTTTCTGGAAAATAAAGATCTGCTGACTCACTCAGAGCATTGACTCCTGTGGGGATCTGATGGGTATTATTTTTAATAACTCCATTGTCTCTAGGACAGAAAGACTGCTCTTCCACAGCCTCATAAAGCCAAGAGGCCTGTGTTATTCCAATCACAATTATCCTTAGATGGAAACTTTCTAGTTTTTTGCTAGAGCCCATTGAGCAGTGGATTGTTAGCAATTGCATGAATAATTTAAGTGTTTCTGTGCTGTTTTATTCTCTCTCTCAAAATGAAGCTCCTGTCTTCACCAATATAATGATCACTTGAATATGGCTAGTGAGAAAGGAGATTCTTTAAGCTACATTAGATTCTAATTTGAACTTCTAACTGAGATTGACTTATGCACTTGCAACTTATTGTTGCTGTTGCATGGACAATGTGATTCTAGAACCTATGACAGAGTACTTGAGGGCTCTTCTTCTCTGTGCTTCACACTCAAAGCTTCAGACTTTAGAGATGTTCTTCCTCTGAAGTAGTCTGCTGTAGATGCTATATTTTACAATAAATTCGATGTCTTCAGAAATATCATCAACGCTACCTTAATATGTGATATATCTGAAAATGGCACTTCAGAGAAAAAAGATTATTAATCTTGTTTTGTTTTTCCTGTCCCATGAAGCCTTTTAAAATGACATTTAAAAGCTTAATTTATTTAAGAGAAAAATGGACAGTACTTTTTTATTCCTTCCCAATGGGAAGACTCAACTAAATTCCAAGTCAAATTTACTTGTGTGTTTAAAAACGAATTAAAACTTAATCAAGAAAACACTACCTACTCTATGTATTTAGAATGGTGATAAGGTGGATGGCTTACTGGGCAACTGGAATATACTACAGCATATGTTACAGCAGACTGCCCAAGTATTTTACATACTAAGTAATTGTCAGCAAAGTGATACATCAGGATGTCTGACAGCATCATTTCCTAGCAGTAGAAGTTGAAACATGGAGAACTAAAAGAGCAGATCCCTGTGGCACACTCCTTTCCAGTGACAGCTGCTGGAGTCATATTCAGACAACTCAACTAAGGTCACTGCATTGCAACTGACTTCTTTGAAAGCAAAATTTACAAAGGAAATTATGGGAAATACATCTCACATTGTAATTATGATTCAGTGGGTCTGCTTTTTTCCTTGGTACTATTAAACATTTTATACCATTACATATACCTACATGCATATAAATATTTATAAATTGATACATTTATTTGGTGTATATGTATATTACTGTTATGGTCTGAATATAAAATGTTTTCCACATAATCCTTTACTGAGACACTTTAGAAGTTTATGAATTTTGTGTATAAATTGAGGTGTATCAGTATATATTATGCAAAGTTGTAGTAGATTACTATGGATACACACTTAGGCCTTGTTCCTTGTCGTCAATCACATGCATAATTGTAAAATGTTATGCCTCACAAAGTTCCCCAAAATGCATATTGAAGTGAAAATGAGATGAATCTTCTGAAACAGTGAGCCCAAGGGGATATTTTGTTTTAAGTCATTCAGGGATATATAAAAAAAGCAAAGCTCAGAGATTATTAAAAAAAAAAAAAGAAAAAAAAAGGCCAAATAACAAGTCGTTCACTTCACAACGTTACCATTGCCTACATTGACAATTCTAGACTCTGCTCTCTTAGAAAATTGTAAGTAAATAATATATTATCTTACCCCTATTCAATTCATGCTATAGCTCCAGATTATACCATTGAGACTTCGAATCCATTTTTTGAATGACCTCAAAAGTGCAGAGCTGGAGAGATGGCTCAGTGGTAGAGTATTTGCTGCTCTTCTGCAGGACTTGAATACAGTTCTATCTCATCCAGTGACTCACAACTGTCTATAGATGAAGCTCCAGAGGAACACACACACACACACACACACACACACACACACACACACACATTCACATAATTGATAGAAAGTATCTCAAAATCCAAAAATAATCTATCAGTTAGTGGACCAAAGTTTGAATATGTCAAAGACTATGTGAATCAAAGGAGAATTTTGAAAACAAATTTAAAAATACTATGTAATAAAAATGACAATTCATAAATAATTTATTGTGGGGGGAGCTTATGGCATTAAATACATACATTAAAATAGTTCTACATCAGTAAGTCTCTTGAATGAGTAGTACTTACTTAAATGGGACAAATGCAGATCCTCAATGTTAGAAGAAAAACAGGGACATCACTCCAAAGTCTAGTGAAGATAAAACAGATTACATGTAATACCCACCATTTAATATTTTAGATGAAATTGACCAATCTAGGGGTAAGCAAGTAGTTAGGAAATTGGGATAGGGGACTGCAATAAAGCACATCATGTGGTTAACAGGCTTTAGAAACTGGTTTTTAGGAGGTTGGAGCTGTGGAGTAGATAAACCCGAGAGCAGTGGTTCTCAACATGTGGGTTGGAATACTTTAGTGGTTTCAAGAACCCTTTCACATGGGTCATATATAACCTTCAGGAAACACATATATTTACATTAACAATTCATAATAATAACAAAATTACAACTATCAAGAAGCAACAAAGTAATTATTTTATGGTTTGAGGTCACCACAGCATAAGGAACTCTATTAAAGGGTCCCAGCATTAGGAATGTTGAGAAGCTCTGCCCTGGAGTGCAGTGAAGCCATGTAGAACATTTGGAAGATTGGGAAAGAAAGCAAACAGCAAGGTCCAGATCCAGATGATGTCAGATGAATGCAATCCTAAGCGAGAGTGCTTAGGAATACAGTCCCCCCATATGCTCGGTTTAAGATCATAATTCAAGAGGGGTGGATAACAGATACAATGGGGACCATAATAGCTCAAATTCATGGAGCATGTTTAAGAAGGTAAAATGAAGGACAGAATTGCCTCTGGGCATGCTCAGCCNTCAACTCTGGACTCACCATTTTACCTATAACTTACAAAGAGATGCTTATAAATTCTCTTTGGACACTGAGGCTGCCAGATGTGAAATTTAGAATGATGGAGTTTCCATCATGACTGAGCTGAACATAATTCTGCAGCCAAGGAGAAAAATGGGTCTCCAATAGGAAAGAAATATAATGAAGGATGTTCTTCAAGGTGGCTACAACACATGGGTACTCGGATAGTTACTGTCAAGTGCAACTCAAAGCCTACAATGATGACTTTTATAGTATAAGATAAAAACCCGTCAAAATTTTATTGATCTTTTGGACAAGTAAGGGAATAAGATGGTAAGATTAGCTTCAAAACAGTTTGATAAAAATAAATGTCAGGATATTTTTAGATTATAGATTTTTAAAAATGGGTAAAATATTTGATAGTACTACCATTGTCTTTAAAATAGGTTAAAATAGTTTCTAGTACTATGCAAAGAGCCCAACAAAACTGCTGGATATTGTTTTCTTCAATGAGCAGAAATACACCAATTAAAGAATAGTTCCATCTGGTCTAGTCTCTAACTTAAAAGAGAAATGAATGGCAGAACACAGACAACACATTCTAAGTACTCATTCAATGTGATCTTATTACCCAAGGACCACTAGGAGCTGGACACATTCCTCTTTTTATTTACATATTTGGATATTCCCTCAATAGTCCCAATATGTTGATGAATAATTCACAGAGAAACATTTCTTGGTTTTTAAGGAGACTTCCTGTGCTCTGTTCTTCTTAATGCATTACTCATATATAGGAAAAGTTAAGATTTAACTCTGTAAGTACTGGTCAAACACTGAAGCCAGAAAATCCAGGTGTGTGAGAAAATTTCTCTGTGCAAATGAAGATAAGTGTTTCAAAGTGCCTTGTTATTTGCTTTCTTTCCCAACTTAAAGAGTGAAGTTTAAAGCCGGGCGTGGTGGCACAGGCCTTTAATCCCAGCACTCAAGAGGCAGGCAGAGTTTTGAGTTCAAGGCCAGCCTGGTCTACAAAGTGAATTTCAGGACAGCCAGGGCTATAACCCTGTTTCAAAAAACCAAACCAAAAAAAAAAAAAAAAAAGAGTCAAGTGTAAATACATTCTTTCCAGCTTTTCGCTTGGCAGTACGTTTTCGTTTTGATGAATTTTTTTTCTTTTCTTGGGGCTCCCATATCTGTGAAGGGTCATTGGCTTATAGTTGTTTCTGGAGACAGAATGCAAGAGGTACAAGATCAGTTTTCCTTGTTCTTTAATGATAGATGATGTTTCCATCTTGAGAATCAGCTATCCTATAAGAAAGCTAATTATCCAAAGTTCTGCACAAAATAACTCGCATAATGCAATGAAAGTCCTTCTAAGGTTCTTGCTGAATCATGGGGCAGCCTTCATGACAGACACCTTACAGTATTCCAGCAGTAACCTCAGCTGCTGCTCCCGAGTTACTCTACCCAGTCCTGTACTGTCAGCTTGGCTTCGTTTACTANCTATCCTATAAGAAAGCTAATTATCCAAAGTTCTGCACAAAATAACTCGCATAATGCAATGAAAGTCCTTCTAAGGTTCTTGCTGAATCATGGGGCAGCCTTCATGACAGACACCTTACAGTATTCCAGCAGTAACCTCAGCTGCTGCTCCCGAGTTACTCTACCCAGTCCTGTACTGTCAGCTTGGCTTCGTTTACTAGACCTTGGGCTGACTCTGGTTCTGCTTAGGAACTGAAATGATTCCTTTCAATGCTGCTACCAAGTGAAGCAGATACTATTTTAGCTTTTAAATTAATTAGCTGGAGGTGTTGCTCAGTGTGTATACGTGTTCTTAGCATGAGTAAATCACTAGTTAGATTCTGAAGATTAACCTTCAACACCCCTTCTCCCCCAAACCAAACAGCACAAAAAACACAAACAAATAGAAACTATCTGTATATGGCAGCCTGTAAAGTTGTTTCCATGGTGACCACAGAGGGTAGCTATGTCTAATCTCTAAGCCTTCAGACAAACAAGAAAGAGGAGCAGAAAGAACCCACTGATGAATACTGAATAGTTGTGATGATTTTTTTCCAGTAACCAAAAATATCAGATAGAGAAAAGAATAGTTCTCAGTGTCTATATTTCATTTCCCTTTTCCCTGAAAAAAATACCTTGATCAAAGCAATTTCTAACTAAATGATAAATACCAAAGTAAAAAAGAACCTCTTCCAAAAGAGACTAAAATTGGTAACCTTTTTTAGCAATGTCTCAATATGATATACCTCTGAACTTTAAGTTTTATTTCTGTATGATATCCTAAATCTATGATGTATGTTGTGAGCTAAAATTTGGAAAGATATATATTAAAATAAAAACTCTTCAAAATAAATTTATGCTTTATTAACTTTATAAATATAAACTTAATAAAATATTCTTATAGATATATCCTCAACTAAATTCATGGAGTAAAATAATATGTATATTTATCTTACATTAAAAGTAACTCAGATTTAAGCATAATGTGAAAGTCAAGCTGCTTGCTAAATCTAGCTTTACCAGAAAGGTGATAACATTTTTATTTTCCAAAAAAGATAAATTTCTTAGGCTTGACTAAAAATAGAATTTAATTTTCTATTAGCCAAAAATAAATTACATTTCTAACCATATTCTGTCTGTGAAATCATTGCACTTTATATAATCAAATAGTTGTTACTTACTTTCTCCTAACCTCACTTTTGTATAGCTATGCACAATTTATATAGGAAGAGTCAAAATATTCATACCTTCTTGCCAATGTTTGTGATTATATTAACAATATTATGGCTTTGATAATAGAACTTCACTTAAATATTTTTGTAATATCGGTTTGTGCAGTTGTTCATTCATTACATGATCAACAAAGGCTGCATTTTAACAAGATTTCTAAGTTTATTCAATTCTGGGAAACTGTTCTAGGAGACCCAGCTTCTCTCCTGCCTGGGCTCTGAAGCAGCAGAAGCATCTAGAGATATATTACTTAAGCTTTCAAAGGTTGTTTCATCATCCAGACACCCAGAAAGTGTGGCAGTCATGCATACCACTCAGATTCTGAGGAACACAAAATACTCCATGTTTGTAAGTTGTCAGATGAACGCAGTTCACCATAAGTGTTAACTATAACAAGTGATGTTACAGATTAAGAACAAATTAAAATTACTGTCCATTGACACTCTTAAGATTTTACAGCAAGTAACTAAAAGCATATAAATCTCAATTTCCACAGTAAATAGAATCCAATTAATTGAGTATATGTATTTCAGACATATACTACCTAGGCCATAGCTTCCCATAGTCCTTGAATGCCCTGTGACATTACAGATGTCAAGTATCTTACCTCAACCCTTCCTGTGTGATCCAGAGCCCTAGGGAAGTTTCCAGCAGTGTTCTAGGCAATTCTTACACATCCTAAATTATAACCTATTGATGCAAATCAATCTCCAGGGAAAGTGAAGCACAGCCCTTCCATGTGATTATCCAGTCCAGGATGAGAGAGCCTGTCCACAGAACATAGCTAAATTCTGCCTAATGTGTGTCACTGATGTAGAGATGACTATTTCATGACCATGCTCAAACATTCTAAATGCTTCTTCTATCTGGATGACATTTTCTCCATGATGAATTCCAGTCATAATTTGTCTGTGAGAGAGAAAGATTTCTAATTGCTGGCAGGCTCCAAACAGCTCTATCCAGAGTTAATCCTGAAGGGCTTTAGAGCACTATAGCCCTGTAGCAAGCTCTGAGCTCTCAACACCACTGCCTTGACAGACTTGAAAGGGTTTCCCAGCTACAGCATATTCTCTTTGGCAACTTTCTGTTCTTTGCTCTCTTTATAGCAGTTTTCATCTCCAGTCTTACGGCTGAGATTGTTGCTAAGAGAAGTTAGAACAGGGAGAAGAAAGAAGAAAGAGATTTATTTTCTACAATGGTAATATAAGGATTTTTTTTTTTGGCCTAAAATGAATTGAAACATCTTGGTTAGTAAAATATATCTTTTAATGACCGTAAGTCTGAACAACGTGGTTTGATTTGTTAGCCACGAATTCTGGGTATCAGTCCCAGGCCCTGTGCTTAGTATCATGGTGATAACCAGCAGCCTGTCAAGATATGCTGTAACAAGTCTCCCTTGGTCAGAGGGTCTCTAAGTAACAGATGTTAACCTCCTACATACAGCTTAGAAATAAGGTAATGCTTACTGTGTCTGGTTAACTAGACAGCTATGAGCTCATTCCTTGTGCAGCTATACTGACCAGGGACTGGTGTTGATGAAAGCATTTGTCACTGGAAGAGAGCTTCTTTTGCTGCATCAAGAAAGTCTAGATGGGGGCTAGAGAGATGGCTCAGTGGTTAAGAGCACTGATTATTGTTCCAAAGGTCCTGAGTTCAAATCCCAGCAACCACATGGTGGCTCACAACCATCCGTAATGGGATCTGGTGCCCTCTTCTGGTGTGTCTGAAGATAGAGGCAGGGTACTTAAGTGAACTTACATATAGTAATAAATAAATACTTAAAAAAAAAGAAAAGGAAGTCTAGATGCAGTAAAAAGTATCTAGACTCAGACTGGCTCACCTGCCATCTGGGCTTTTGCTGGCTCATTTTGCTGTTTTTATGGACAGATTTAGCACACTCCTTAGTGCTTGGAGACTGGAATGCTATTTTCAGTAGTGCATGATAGATATTTTGTTATCATTCAGATGAATATTCATGTGATCTCATTGATACAATGCGCCTTTGATCTCTGCTCCTATTCAATAGTATTCTCATTTTTTCTTTCTTATTCATTTCCATGTTACTTGTTTTAGAACACATCCTATTTTTACATCTCTTTCCCTCTAAAATAGAAGCTTTAAGAGGGCTAGGAATGTCCTTGGTTACTTTTTATGGCTATAACATCAAGATTTTGAGCAGAGTCTGATACATATTATGAAAATGACAAAATGTATTAAGTTAGTTAATGAATAAAAATTAGCTAAGATTTCATGTAAACTTGCTCAAGATGAACATGGTAAACTTCCTTGACAGGCAACCAAACCTAACTGTGAAAATTCTCGTTGTCTAAATTTTCTTCAAAAAAAAATTGAGCCAAAAATCTGACTATTGGTAACTTTTTTTATTCATTCCATCTAGTGGTTTAAATATCCTTGACCCAGGAGTGGCACTATTAGGAGGTGTGGCCTTTTGTAGTAGGTGTGGCCTTGTTGGAGAAAGTTTGTCACCATGGTAGTAGACAATGAGACCTTCCTCCTAACCTTTTGGGAGCCAGTCTTCTTCTAGAGGCTATTAGATGAAGATGTAGAACTCTCAGCTCCTCCTGCACCATGCCTGCCTGGATACTTCCATGTTCCTCCCTTGATGATAATGGACTGAACCTCTGATCCTGTAAGCCAACCCCAATTAAATGTTGTCTGTATAAGAGTTGCCTTGGACATGGTGTCTGTTCACAGCAGTAAAATCCTAATGTAGACATTCCATTTCATAAAAATAGTCTTCTACACTGATTGTCTTACACTATGTTCTGAACTCTGTGACAAGTGTCTTATTCCATTTAATCAATAAATGCTAAGAATACAAGTCTTTATGGTCTCAACATAAGAAGATCTCATTGAAATTTACTCATGTATAGAATTAAAAAAAAAACCTACCTATTTTCTTGTGTTATGGTTCTTCTAAATTTCATAAAACATATGGATATCAAATTATCCCATTTTTTTCAACTCAAGAGTTCTGGAAACCATTATTAGTTAACATTAGTATGCCTGTTTCAAATGTTGGAATTACCATTTTGTTACTAAATTTTCCATGAATGTTCTGTGGTAGAAAAAGACAGATGTGAATACTCTTTTATTTTATTTACCATTTTTGTTCTACAAATATCAGCTAATTTTACAGTTAGGAGTTAAAGACACTCACTATTGATTTATGCCCTCTTGATATTCATAATATATGTAGATAAATTTTCCAGATCTCTTGAGTTGAAAAAAAATTAGGATAATTTGATACCCATATGGTTTGTGAAATGCTTGCTACAATCATTTTAGTTTGTGTATATGACTTCTTCCTGTATGCTGTGTACCAATTTTACATATATATTTCCATTTGTAATGTTTGTATATTTGTATATATCTTTTTGATATTAGAAATTTAATTTAAGTTTCATGTATTTTTACACAAATAGCTTCAAATATGAGCAAGTAGTATAAAAAACTAAAGAAAGCAAAGTCTCATAAATTTTCTCTCTCTCTTGCTCTCTCTCTCTTTCTCTCTCTCTCTCTCTGTGTGTGTGTGTGTATGTATACATGTGTGCACTATCAGTATAATAATGCCTTTTAGAAAATTTGCTATTACAAGCTATATAGGCTAAAGAACTCTAAATTATGTAAACTGCCAAAAGAATTTAGAAAATCAGAGTTAATGTGAGGTATCTTGTGAGCCACCTGTGGCCATGTGAACTGGGTCCTCCTGAAAGGGGGGCTGGGGCTGAAAGAGATTAGACAGCGAGAGAGAAATAATGAGGCCAAGACAAAATTCTCTGATCAAGGTCCCTGAAGTTTACTGAGAGTCTGTGCTTATAAAGAGGGTAGGCCCATCCCCGCCAGTCCGTTCTTGGCACCTGGATCCAGCCTGAAGACGATGTGCAACATGCAGGATGGGTCTCTGGAATGTCTCAATCTCAGCAGGCAGCAAGATTTTGGTGAAGTACAGCGGCAGCTGACATAACAAAAGAGCCAACTAAGTCAGAAGGCTACACCGCAGGTGATCTCATTTCAGTGGCAGCAAAGTCTGAATCAGCCTGCTTCAAGGCTGAGGGAGACTACAGTATCTAATTATTTAATATGAAATACTTATAATATTTGAAAAATATTACATAGCAATCATATATAAAATCATGTTTTGACTCCTATTTGATTTTGTACTATGATTTGGATATATATATATATATATATATATATATATATATATATATATATATATATATATATATTAATCTAAGAAACATACCATGAGGTTTAGAAATTCTACCATGAAACAGGCAGGCGAGCCATGTCCATAATCTAAAAGCTTAGGTAGCTGAATCAGAGCTGCTGCAGGTCCAGTGTCAGTCTGAGATGCACAGTCATTTCCAACCCATACTGGCCCCTTTAGAAATACATTGTATCAAACCAAAATAAAAGACAACAGGCAGAAAAACAAATACTAATCTGTTTTATGTTGGGATTACCTATATCATTCATCATTCTCAAACCTATATAACATTTTATAAAGTAAAACAAATAACATTACTCTTTTATATTCTTTCTTAAAGACTATAAAGCGATGGCCTGAGTTTTAGAACACCTTGCCATAAGAAAGGACAATTTTGTACAAATATTGACTTACAGAGTTTTTGAAATTTAAAAATTTTAAATTTATTTGATTTCTATTTCTGTGAATGTATGTCTGTGTACATGTATGCCATAGGTGTACAGGTTCCAGGGGAGGCCAGAAGAAGGAGTTGCATTGCCTGGTGCTGTAATTAAGGACATTTGAACCATCTGATTTGGATGTTGAGTTCTTAGCTCTTGGCCCTTGTAAAGCAAAAAGTGTCAATAACCTCTAACCACTTTCTGGTTTTTTTTTTTTTTTTTTTTTTTTTTTTTTTTTTTTTTTTTTTTTTTTTTTTTTTTTTTTTTTTTTTTTTTTTTTTTTCAGAGCATGCATGACATGACATATATACATAGAAATCAGAGACAACAATGGCTGGTCAGTTCTCTCCTTCCAGCATGTGGGTCTTAAAGATTGAACTTTTACCCTATAAACCATCTCACTGGCTGTAGTTAATGAAAATTTTATCATCCTAATTTTTTAAGTTCTGGCTCAATTTTAGATCTTTCTTTTTTTGCAACACTGGAGTGATGAACAGTTTCATACTGAATTATGAAATACAGTCTTCTAGTCAAAATGGAATGGCAGAAAGTTTATTTATGATCACATGAGTTGATAAACTAGACAATGCAAGCTTTTCAGCAATTGTACATCAGCTTGTACAGTCATCCCTGAGGAGTGGACAGTAAGAGTCTTGTGTCAGTCTGTTGGAGATGAGCATACTGAACTAGAAATATAAAAAGATCAAAGTAGCTAGGAATGACAGAGTAGAATACTGAGAAAATAATGCACAAAAGGCTAGAAATCTATAAGACCTTTCCCTTGAGTTTCTAGCTGGATAAAAGCCAGAGATTGTGTAAAAACTTTAACCAAAAGTTACATATCAATCATAAAGATGGCTTGAGGTCAGAAATAGTGTTGGTTCTTACCAGACAAATTAGAAAACAATATAATCCAAGAGGAATTGGGTGGAACATTGTCATTTCCTTTTAGTAGTGGGGAAAACTAGGACAGAGGATGCTCCAGTTCTTTCTAACAGATTTTAAAAATACCCAAGCACTATAAATGGACTTCAGGATAAAGCGTGGAGATACTTATAGAAACACGAAGCATATAGTCAGTGGCAAACTCACAATCAAAAGTTTCTAGAAAAAAATTATCAAAGTAGAAAAATACAACTCACAGCAAGGGGGAAGTCTTTAGAAGCCAAAGCAGGAGAGAAAGAGCTCTGAATAGTGAGAGGTTAGGATCTTCAAAGCAGCATTGGATGTACATATCACAGATGGAAGTCTGATGAGGTTACACACAGTCTATCTTTAAAATAATCATTCTTCCAGAGTTGAAAATACAGTGTCTATAGAGTATAAGACAATAATCAGGACAGAGTAGTCTCTCAAGGGAAAAGGTAGTAGCTGTAAGGATTTAGAAGCAAATAATTAAAATTGTAACAGAGATGCCATAAATGCGAATAGACTTTCAGCTTCCAGGTGAGGTACATACCCAACTCTAGCCTGCTCTAGCTCCCTCTACATAAATGGGGAAGAAGGCACCTAAGAAATCTAAGCAAAGTTTGTATTGCAAAGGCCATTAAGGACCCATTAAGAAATGAGACTTAGTATACAACTACAGAACGTTTTCCTTCTACAGAAGCTCACTACCCTATTAGCACAGCCCATTCACAGCATGTGTGGAGCTTGTAAAGCATTTACAAACCTGACAAGCTGTCAAGTGAGCCGGCTAAGATTTCAACAACTTGTCTAGGTTCCTTATGAAAGGTGAGGATGTGGAGCAAACCACTGCCTTCAGCACCGGAAAAACAGGTGACTACAGGGAACCACATATGTATAGGCAAGCAAAGAAACCAGTGGGAACGGAAACCTGAACTACCATCTCTTAGTTATTGGAAGTGCATTGTAGACAGGTCTTGTAAGAACCCCATGATGGCCATAATTTTGAGAGTTTAATTTCTATGAACACAATGGGGCACATAATGTAAATATCAGATCAAAAGCCACTTGGCAGACAGAAGGGGAAGTGAACATTTTTCAAGTACACAAGAGCATTCCAATCCTCCTAATGGCTTATGATTATAAAAACCTACCAGATCCAATCTCTTGCTTTGTTTCCCAAGCAACCCCAGCTCACTCTTGCCTCTGTGTTATGAGTGTGGGAGGTCAGTGAAACATGCAAAGATCATACTCCAAAGGCGAAGACGCATAGAAACTGACCTAGATTCTACTACGGAAGACTTCCTTTAGTAAGTATTATCAAAGCCTACATATCCACACAGTTACATTTACTCAGAACATTATGCTTCACTCTCTACAAAAAAAAAAAAAAAAAAGTAAGATATACTCAAAGGAAGAAAAATATCCAATAGCTTACAGAATCAAAGTAAGCCTCAGAGGTAGTGTGAACTCAGGGCTTGAAGTAATGTTGAACTAGGGATTAAGGGATTAAGAGTAATTATGATTAGTATGTGATAGGGACTCTAGTGGGGTCAAAAAGTATATAGTAAAGACAGAGCAGTAAATCATGTGAAGGAATCAACCCAAACCAACTAACTAACAAAATAAATGAAAATCTTTTTAATAGAGGAAGAAACACACAGAAGTTTTGAAGTTTAACTTTTTTGTTTGAGGACCTTGGTAATAGATTCATACAGCGGCAGCAGCAACAACAACAACAACAACAACAACTAGTGACAATGAAACCACAGCAACAAATGATAATGAAACTTCCAAAACTAAAGGGGAAGGAGAACAAAGACCAATCAACCAACAAACAGAAAGACAAAACAGAACTGAATACACCAGTACAGTGGGACACCTTCAAGTGTCCCAAGTGCTATAGACAGAGGGACAATGTCAGCAGACTAGAGCTAAAGAAAAATATGTGAGGTAGTTTCTATATGCTTGTATCAGGGAGTGGCACTATTAGAGTGTGTGGCCCTGTTGGAGTAGGTGTGTCACTGTGGATGTGGGCTTTAAGACCCTTATCCTAGTTGCCTAGAGACCATATTCTGCTAGCAGCCTTCCGATGAAGATGGAGAACTCTCAGCTCCTCCTGTATCATGTCTGCCTGGGTCCTGCCATGCTCCAACCTTGATGATACTAGATTAAATCTCTGAACCTATAAGTCAGCCCCAATTAAATGTTGTTTTTATAAGATTTACCTTGATCATGGTGTTGCTTCCCAGCAGAAACACCCTAACTATGACACTATGTAAAACAAAAGTGACTATATTTTTCACAAGATTAATGGCAGAAACTACTCTACAGATCAAGGAAGGTCAGAGACTACCAAGGAGAGAAAAAAAAAATGTTCGAGGTCAGGAAGACTCAGGGACCATCACAGAAACCCACAACTAGCCAATGGGTGGAGAAGGAATGACTATAGGTTAGCCATTCCCAATGGGACATCTCAGAAGAGGGATGGTGTACTGGCTAGGTTTGTGTCAACTTGACACAGCTGGAGTTATCACAGAGAAAGGAGCTTCAGTTGGGGAAATGCCTCCATGAGATCCAGCTGTAAGGCATTTTCTCAATTAGTGATCAAGGGCCCCTTGTGGGTGGGACCATCTCTGGGCTGGCAGTCTTGGGTTCTATAAGAAAGCAGACTGAGCAAGTCAGGGGAGGCAAGCTAGTAAAGAACATCCCTCCATGGCTTCTGCATCAGCTCCTGCTTTCTGACCTGCTTGAGTTCCAGTCCTGACTTCCTTGGTGATGAACAGCAGTATGGAAGTGTAAGCCAAATAAACCCTTTCCTCCCCAACTTGCTTCTTAGTCATGGTGTTTGTGCAGGAATAGAAACCCTGACTAAGACAGATGGGCAGATTGTAAGAGCCAGAGGATTGGGACAAATGCTGAGAGATAGTGTCTTCTATATATCAAGGATTTGTACTCATGAAATCTAAATAGTAGGGTCACCTGAACAAGATAGGGACAGTGACAACAGCAGCTGAAATCCCAATATAGATGGAGGAAATCTCTAAGCCACCACCCATAGGTAAAGAGCTTCAGGCAAATAATGACTGCAGCAAGGAGACACAGTCTTTCCCAGCAATGAGCGCCACAATATCGTATGCAATCCTAAGTGGTCATCTCTAAATATGAGTATATTTGAACAACTTTAAATGGACTCAGTATGGTGTCTTTAGAAATTGTGTGTGTGTGTTTGTGTTGAGAGAGAGAGAGAGAGAGAGAGAGAGAGAGAGAGAGAATGTTAGCTTGTAAAATTGGAGAAAACTGATGTAAATTGACGACTGCTATTCAAAATGATATCAATTGACATCTACTGCTAATAAAACTCTCAGATAAGCAGCCTCTGAAAAGATCTTCTCAGGTTCACAAATGGTATCTCCAAAAGCATAGGTTTGTCTTTGTAGAAGAAAATAGAAATCTTCCTATAGGAAATCCTATATTTAGTCTTTGTGCTTGCATTTGCTACAGCCATACTTGGCACTCACTAATTGGCACAATGAGGAAACACACAGAGAAAAGTGTGAACAAAACCCTCCCCCCGCCCTCCTCCCCTGCCCACCCACTCTCACTTCTTGGCCCTGGCATTCCCCTGTAAAGGGGCTTATAAGTAGGAAGATTTCCTAATGACTTATGAGTGAGCAGCAAATGGGTTCTGCAGAAAGACAGATTTGGAGATGATATGGTCTTCCCTAAGTATAACATTCGGCCCCTGTGTTTTCAGTTTAGTAGACAAGGTGGTAGATTGTGACTTATGATGCTTGAAAACCCTTGAAGTTTTTATAGGAAAATAGGTAAGATGAAGAATGATCCCAGTAGGCCAGTAGGGGGCATGGCACAAAACACCCTAATATATGAAATTACAATTTAGTTACAAGATTTCTCCCTTCCCTTTCCTCACTTCAAACCCTTCCATATACACCTTCATGCTCTATTTCAAATTCATGTCTTCTTTTTAAAAAGAACAATTATTCTGACAATGATGTTGATTTTTCCTTCAAAGATTGTCAAACAAACAAACAAACAAACAAACACAAAAAGGCAGAAAAGAAAAAGCTGGAGTCCAGGAATAGAGCTTACAGAATGCTGTTAATATTGTGCGAGCTGATTGCAGAATTCTAACACTTGAAATATGATATATATATGATATATATATTCCAAGTGTTAGAATATATATCTATATCTATATCTATATCTATCTATCTATCTATCTATCTATCTATCTATCTATCTATCTATATCTAAATATATAAATAAGCTATCTAGTCTGTATAATGTTACGTGTATGTATGGTTTTAGGTCTGACCATTTGGTACTGGACAAATAGTTGTTGTGTCCTTCTCCGGGGAAGGCAGCCTTGTTGCTAGGGCTGTGTCTCAGTTGCCTCTTATTCCTTATGTAGGATTTAGACTTCCTGAGCTTTTCTCTATGCAGTTTAGTATAGTCTTTGGTGTTGTCTGTTTGGCCCACATTTGGGCAATCATGTTGGTGAGACTTTATGGTTTAGCTGCTGTTATTACTAGAAAACACAATCTTACAGCAAAGTCTCCCATACACTGGCCCTTAAAATCTCTCTGCCCTCTCTTCTGCACCATATACGTTAGGTGCAGGAGGGTTTTGTAGATCTTTCTAATGGGACTGGACTCCACAACTGTACATTTTGATTAGTTGTGGTTTTCTGGAGTTGTCTTGCTTGTGAAGGTAAATGTCTTGGTTAAGGTTTTAGTGCTTTGAGCAGATACCATGACCAAGGCAACTCTTATAAGGACAACATTTAATTGGGGCATGGCAGTGTCCATGCAGGGTTGGGGCAAGAGGACCTCTTCATCTGAAGGTCAGTAGGAGATAACTGGCTCCCCACATGGTTAGGAGGAAGATTTCTATAACCCTTTTCTACACACTTCCTTCAACGAGGCCATACCTATTCTAACAAGGCCCTGCTTCCTAATAGTGCCACTCTTTGGGGTCAAGCATATTCAAACCACCGCAGTAAGTTCCCTGGATTGGGAGTGAAGACAAAGCCTTTCTGGAATATTAGGTTTTATCTGTTCCCAAAGCATGCACTACTGGGTTCAAAAGGCAGGAAAAAAAAAAAAAGAGAACATTTTCAAAAAAAATCTGCTGGACCTCAATTGATGATTTTCTATTCTCTCTGTGCATCCACTCTGCTCACAAGTCTGTGTTTACTATTTACACCTCAGAGATGATCTGATTTTTTTTCTTCCATTTTTTATTAGATATTTTTTAAATTTACATTTCAAATGCTATTCCAAAAGTCCTTTCCCCCTCCCCCCTCCCTGCTCCCCTGTCCACCCACTCCCACTTCTTGGCCCTGATGTTCCCCTGTATTGGGGTATATAAAGATTGCAGTACCAAGGGGCCTCTTTTCCCAATGATGACCGACTAGGCCATCTTCTGCTATATATGGAGCTAGAGACACGAGTTCTGGGGGTTCTGGTTAGTTCATATTGTTGATCCTCTTCTAGGGTTGCAGACCCTTTCAGCTCCTGGGGTTCTATCTCTAGCTTCTCCATTGTGGGCCCTGTGTTCCCTCTTGTAGATGATTATAAGCATCCACTTCTGTACGAGACAGCTATATCAGGGTCCCTTAAGTAGGCACTAGCTGTCCTATGCCATAGTGTCTGAGTTTAATGACTGATTATGGGATGGATCCCCCGTGGTGGGGTAGTCTCTGTATGGTGCATCCTTTCATCTTAGCTCTAAACTTTGTCTCTGTAACTCCTTTCATGGGTATTTTGTTTCCTCTTTACAGGAGGAATGAAGTATCCACGAGCTGGTCTTCCTTCTTGATGTTCTAGTGTTTTGCAAATTGTATCTTGGATACTCTAAGTTTCTGGGCTAATATCCATTTATCAGTGAGTGCATACCCAATGACTTCTTTTGTGATTGGGTTACCTCATTAAGGATTATATCCTCCAGATACATCCATTTGCCCAAGAATTTCATAAATTCATTTTTTTAATAGCAGAATAGTACTCTATTGTGTAGATGTACCACATTTTCTCTATCCATTTCTCTGTTGAAGGACATCTGGGTTCTTTCCAGCTTCTGGCTATTATAAATAAGGCTGCTATGAACATAGTGGAACATGTGTCGATTTCAAAGAAATAGGGACACATTCTAAGTGTTAGAATTCTGCAATCAGCTTGCACAATATTAACAGCATTCTGCAAACTCTATTCCTGGACTCTAGCCTTTTCTTTTCTGCTTTTTTGTGTTTGTTTGTTTGACTACAATTTTTAGTACATTAAGAGACTCATGACAGCTTGCAGGCATGTGAACAATCTTTGAAGGAAAAATCAACATAATATACTTCCTAGGAGTGTGGTAGATATAACCAGCTCAGGCAGTTAGGAACAATTCCTCAAAGACATCCTGCATGAGCTGAGATTTTAATGTTATGTGATTAGATTAGAGTGACTATTTTGAGGAACAAATCTTTTTAAACATAGCCGGACCTAAACATGCATGAATTTAGAGAGACTATGGCAGCAGGCAAGGGATCACACAGGTCTGGGTCTGTTCAGGTCCCAGGAATAAGTCAGGAAATAGATACAACTCCCCATTCTTAATTTAGAAGCTATTACCAGAAGCTCTCACAAATAAAGTAATTTTTACCAATGGAACGTCACTAGGTATTCAAACCACTCTTAAGGCCAGGCAATACATGTCACAGTAGATGGCCAGCATAGAGCAAACTCAGTGGGATGTTTGGTGGCTCCTTGTCTCATAATGTTCTTCTGTTGTTTTGATTTTCCTTACAGGCCATTTGTGTAGACACTATGACGTCTAATTTTGGGTTTGTGTGAGATTTCTGTGTGTGTAAATTTATGTGTCTTTATGTCTATAGGTGTCTATTGAGTTTTTTCTTTGGTTCTTTTTCTTCTGTTAGTACTATCCTGTCTTTTTTTGTCTTTATTTTTCTAATATAATAATAATAATAATAATAATAATAATAAATATTCTGATGACTGTTTGCATCCTAATGAGATAAAGACAAAAATAGATGGTATGGGATTTGGATGGGTGGGTAGGAGGATCTGAGAGGAGTTGGGGGAGATAAACCATAATCAGAAGGTATTATATTTAAAAAATCTATTCTCAATTTAAAATATGACTATTAATACATCTCAATTTCACTTTCAGGTAGAACTCTACATATATCAAACCTTGTGACTTCTGTACCAATATATCATAATGTCATTTGAAATTTCTTCCCAGATAGCTGTTATAAACAAAATGCTAAAAATGTAAAAATGTATCTTGGTATTTAGATAATGTCCAAATTTATCCCTGTGAAATTTAATTGGTAGAGAACTTCAGATGAATGGAGAGCCTGAATGTTTTGACTGGTTATGCATTCATGTGGATAGCTCTGGGTCTGTTTAATATCTAGAAACAGGGAGGGTCGTACTTAGTTTTTCCCATCAGTCCAGACTCCTGTGATGTTTCAGTTACCATGTCTAGGCCTTTATTCACCTTATGGTTTGTTTGGGATAGATGCTTCTCATGGATGTTAGCAAGGGTCTCCACTGTTTGCAGAGAGCTTAGATTCCTCATTGTTCAATGCCATAATTTTCCAGTTCTTTACCAGGTTCTTGAGGTTTGTGGGTAAGATGTAAATTTCTCCCAGCTAAGTTCACGTGTTGTGAGTTTGGGTCCCAGGTTGGCACTGTTGAGAAATGTTAAAAATTAAGTAGCAGGGCCTAGCATGAGCTCCTGAAGTCACTGACTGCATATGTCTAAGAGTACCGTGGGATTCCCATCTTTCCTCGCCTCCTGTCTTGACCAGAAAGTATTCGAGTCCAACGTGATGCATGGCACTCATCCAAGACTGAGGGCAGCTGAGCTACCTGATATTAAATTTGAACCTCGAGGTCCATCTCAAGGCTTGTGCTGTAGTATTGGAAAAGCTAGCTAAAACACCAAGTAGCCTCAAAGCACACCACAGAGCAAGCGAGCTGACTCAGAGTTGGAAAGAGCTCCACCCAAAAGGTAGACAGAGTCAAGCACAAGGTGATGGAGTAGAGAATGGTTGAGCATCTTCTTTCAGATGGGTATCCTATCAGGGTTGGAACTGGAAGCATGGAAGGAGATAGGACTGGGCTCTAACATCACATAAAGATGAATGGTTACAAGACTGTGACAGGAAAAGAGACCTGGAGAACAAGATTTGGATTAGAGACTTAGCAGAAAAGATTCACAAAAGGGAGCCAGATGAGGAACCACTGGAAATAATATCAAAGATCTTGTGGAAAACATCTTTAATATGTGTTCCGAGTCTTAACATGGTCCATGTGTTGGAGGGTTTTACAGACCCTCTTCCCTCCAAAAACATGTTTATTATTCTTAAGATAATTTTCAGAGCCTTAAATGATTTTTACGTTTGACTTCAGAGATTTTGCTCCCCCTGTTTGGAATGGATGACCCCTGAGGGTCTCTACCTAGTCCTAATCTTACTGACAGGTTATAAGCAATTTCCTATTAAGAATGTTTTTGTTGTGACCATTATTTTCATCATGGTTATCATGTTATTTCAATATTTTTGTTTGGAATTCCTAATGTTTCTAATTGACAGAGCTGTTATTCTACCTCTACAGTGTAGTTTAAATTATAATAACATAAATGGATTATATCTACCTACCTGAAATGCCAAGTGAAATGCCTCATGATCTACAAGCACTTAGCCCTTTCTTCACAAGAAATAAATACAGTCGTCCATAGGACAGATAATGACATAAGTTTGAGGTTGAGAGAAGAGAGAGAGAGAGAGAGAGAGAGAGAGAGAGAGAGAGAGAGAGAGTGTTTATTTGAGGCAGATGTTTGCTATGGAGAAAGTCGCTGAAGAGTCATCAAGGGAACACTGAATTTCCGACTTACAAATTTGATAGGGCAAGATGACAAGGAAAAATACCATTACAAAATGGAGGGACTAGCTTTACAAATGTATGGGCCAAGACCCCCTGGTGAGGATTGAGAGAGAACAGGGTGCCAATTCCACTTCCAAACACAAATAGCTCTGTAAACGTCGCATGATATCTACTTTGCCAATAGAGGGCGCAAGAGTCACGCTGAAGAAAAAAGGGATCTCTCTCTCTCTCTCTCTCTCTCTCTCTCTCTCTCTCTCTCTCTCTCTCTCTCTCTCTCTCTCTCTCTCTCTCTCTCTCTCTCNCTCCAGGCTGGGCGTCTTTAGCAGCACCAGGACTTCCTCTGTGGCTTTGCTTAATTGGGCTGCATGCCCGCACCCAGCAGGCTGGCTCATTTCCTTCCTGTCTGCTAAGTGTGGACCAGCTTCGACCCAGAAACCCCAGTAGCCCAGTCTGCCATGGAGCTGTAACCACTCCCTCCCAAACAAGCTGCAGGCCTAATCGAGCAGGGGATTTTCCTGACCGAGTTTGCCCTTCCTGTGGGCAGCCCCCGCGTCCTTTAAATGCTATCACCACATCTTTAGAGTTATTCCTTATAGCTTATTATTTCTGTAATATCGAGTTTCTCCAGTAAAATCTACTCTGCTCTCTCTGCTTTCTAATGAGATCAAGGATGAGACAAGAATTCATAATTTAAAGAGTCTTTAGCACCGGGACTTTGCTATACATCTCTGAATTGCAACGAACTAAACCGGGGGCCTCATGTAGCTTACCATGTGATGTGATAGTTCGGGGAACAGGGAGAAGACATGTCACTACAGTCACAATGACTCATTAGAAGAAAACTACCTGGACTGCGCCAGGAGAGGGCCTTCTGTTCAGAGTACTTGTTTGGCATTTCCTTGTACTCATAAACCAATTGCTGACAAGCATTTGATCAGTTGAATTATCTAGAAATTACTTAGTAAAGGGAGCGAGAAAGTGCATCCAGAGTTCTGAAAAACTGTATATCCAGTTTTAATGGAGTTAGTAATGAGCCCAGAGCAGATCATTGGCTGGCCTTCCAGGAGAGGTTGCCCCGTTTGTAGTACTTGCCGGTTTTGCTAATATAGCTACTCTGGGTGATGTTTACTGTTGTTGGAAATCAGCAGGCACAACGTTGAATACAGTGTTAAGGCTGCATCCTGCCATGTATAGAACTTTTGATGTGTGAATCCCACACTCAGAAATAACTCGAAGAACAGATGGTAGCCAAAGAATACAGTCATGCAAAACGTATAGATTCACATGAATGATGCTTCTGATTCAAATATGTGTACCTATGAGTTTGTATAATTTGCTTTTTAATAATGTCTGTGTTTCTAGCTGACATTTCCAACCCAGAAGCTATAACCAATTGATAACCACTCATAAATGATAAATTAGTTGTCTCCAAAGGTGTCTAACTGGGCATACAAACCACTCTTAAGGCCAGGCCGGGTGCCCAGAAGTATGTGGCCAACACAAAACAAACTCCATTGTAGTTTTGGAGGGTTTTTGTTATTGTTATTGTTGTTGTTGTTGTTTGGTTTTGTTTTTGTTTTTGTTTCTCCATGTGTCTGAGCATTTTAATTTTAATTTTTCTTTCTTTCTTTTTCCCTTGCCCTATAGGCATTTTGTTTATATAACTTGGTATCTGATTTTGTGTTTTTATGAGGTTTCTGTGTTGGCCAGTGTGCATGCCTTTACATCAATATGTGTTTCTTTTGATTTTTCTTTGTTTTGCTTGTGAAATTTTGTGTTTGTTTTGTCCTATTCAGGTTATTGTTGTTATTTTAATGCTCATTTATTTTCTATTGAGAGGGAACAAGAAAGGATATGGATGTGGGTGAGTAGGGATATAGGGAGGAGCTGGGACTGGTTTGGAGAAGGAAAACCATAATCAGAATATATTACATGAAAAATAACAAAACTATTTTCAGTAGAAAGAAAAAATAAAAAGTCTGTGTTTAATAAGCGGTTATCAGAAGTTGTAGCTGGCCAAGTACACAATCTGATTTTGGGGACATTCTAAAGGAAATAAAGAGAGGATAATTCAGTACACTGGTCTACCATTTAGGGAAGTAGAGAATGAGATTTAGGAGTTACCACCCAGGAAAGGATAACAGAAATCACATGAGAGAAAGAGAGAGACCCGTAGCCTGAGTGAGCAGTCTTGGCTATGAGCAGTGTTTTAAGTAGTCTCGTGACTCTTTCTATGTATCATATTCGGCTCTCCATGCAGAAGTCCTCTAGGTAGGAAGTGAGAAGCTATGCTGGTGTGTGTGTGTGTGTGTGTGTGTGTGTGTGTGTGTGTGTGTGTGTAGGTGGGGAGGGCATCTTGACCTCAGTGTAGACAGGTGTGGCCTGAAGACTAGGGTAGGTTTACCCACCTGTCTGTGGTGGTTACTTTATTCTCTTATTCAGCCCAAGAAAAGATGTTTTATCTTTTATTTGTCCATGGCAAAGAATGTCTGGAGGAGTTATTTTGATTTCCTTTCTTTCTTTATTTTATTGGATATTTTTTTGATTTACCTTTCAAATGTTATCTCCTTTCCCGGTTTCCTTTCCTCCCAGAAACACCCTATCCTATCCTCCCTCCCCCTGCTTATATGAGGGTGAGAGCTTAACTAAGAAAGTGAAAGATCTGTATGATAAGAACTTCAAGTCTCTGAAGAAAAAAATGGAAGAAGATCTCAGAAGATGGAAAGATCTCCCAGGCTCATGGATTGGCAGGATTAATATAGTCAAAATGGCTATCCTGCTGAAAGAAATATACAGACTCAACACAATCCCCATCAAAATTCCAACTCAATTCTTCACAGACTTAGAAAGCAAAAACTATTCTCAACAATAAAAGAACCTCTGGTGGAATCAATGGAATAGAATTGAAGACCCAGAAACGAACCCACACATCTATGGTTACTTGATCTTTGACAATGGAGCTAAAACCATCCAGTGGAAAAATGACAGCATTTTCAACAAATGGTGCTGGCACAACTGGTGGTTATCATGTAGAAGAATGCGAATTGATAATTCTTATATCCTTGTGCAAAGATCAAGTCCTAGTGGATCAAAGACCTACACATAAAACCAGAGACACTGAAATTTATAGAGGAGAAAGTGGGGGTAAAACCTCGAAGATATGGCCACAGGGGAAAAAATCTTAAACAGAACAGCAATGGCCTGTGTTGTAACATCAAGAATCAATAAATGGGTCCTCATAAAATTGCAAAGATTCTGTAGGGCAAAAGATATTGTCAATAAGACAAAAAGACCACCAACAGATTGGGAAAGAATTTTTACCAATCCTAAATCTGATAGGGGACTAATATCCAATATATACAAAGAGCTCAGGAAGGTGGACTCCAGAAATTCAAATAACCCCATTAAAAATGGGGTACAGAGCTAAACAAAGAATTCTCAACTGAGGAATACTGAAGGGCTGAGAAGCACTTGAAAAAATGTTCAACATCCTTATTCATCAGGGAAATGCAACCTTGAGATTCCACCTCACTCCAGTCAGAATGGCTAAGATCAAAAATTCAGGTGACAGCAGATGCTGGCGAGGATGTGGAGAAAGAGAAACACTCCTCCACTGTTGGTGGGATTGCAAGCCTGTACAACCACTCTGGAAGTCAGTCTGGTGGTTCCTCAGAAAATTGGACATGGTACTACCAGAAGATCCAGCCATACCTCTCCTGGGCATATGCCCAGAAGATGTTCCAACTGGTAATAAGGACACATGCTCCACTATGTTCATAGAAGCCCTGTTTATAATAGCCAGAAGCTGGAAAGAACCCAGATGTCCCTCAGCAAAAATGGATACAGAAAATGTGGTACATTTACACAATGGAGTATTACTCAGCTATTAAAAATAATGAATTTATGAAATTCTTGGGCAAATGAATATATCTGGAGGCTATCATCCTGTGTGAGGTAACTCAATCACAAAAGAAGTAACTTGATATGTGCTCCCTGATAAGTGGATATTAGCCCAGAATCTAGAATACCCAATATATAATTTGCAAAACACAAGAAAATCAAGAAGAAGGAAGACCAATGCATGGATACTTCATTCCTCCTTAGAGTAAGGAAGAAAATACCCATGGAAGGAGTCACAGAGACAAAGTTTGGAGCCAAGATGAAAGGATGGACCATCCAGAAACTGTTCCATCCGGGGGTCCATCCCATAATCAGCCACCAAACGCAGACACTATTGCATATGCCAGAAAGATTTTGATGAAAGGACCCTGATATAGCTGTCTCTTGTGAGGCTATGCCAGTACCTGGCAAATAAGGAAGTGGATGCTCATAGTCATCTACAGAATAAAACACAGGGCCCCCAATGGAGGAGCTAGAGAAAGTACCCAAGGAGCTAAAGGGGTCTGCAACCAATAGGTGGAAAATCAATCTGATCTAATCAGTACCCCCAGAGCTGGTGTCTCTAGCTGCATATGTAACAGAAGATGGCCTAGGTGGCCATCATTGGGAAGAAAGGCCCCTTTGTCTTGCAAACTTTATATGCCCCTGTACAGGGGAAAGCCAGGGCCAAGAAGTGGGAGTGGGTGGGTAGGGGAGCAGGGTGGGGGGAGGGTATAGGGGACTTTTGGGATAGCATTTGAAATGTAAGTAAAGAAAATATCTAATAAAAAATTTAAAAACAAATAAAAAAAAGAAATGTCATATAGTAATGTAAATGTATACACACAGATTTACTTGTCTGCACATCATATCATATTCTTAAAAGTAGAAAGTAGGCCGTAAACATTTCAAACTTAAAATAGAAATTTTACATCATTTAATTTTTCTTTCTAATTATATTTGATCATCATTTTTGTAATAATTTCAGGTATCTTTTTGCTTTGAAATGTTACGTGAAGGAATATGAGAAGAAACTGGATTCCCATAGGCCCATTTTGAAGGCGGAAGCCTTTAATTATTCTAAACCACTAATTCTTTAGTCAAGTCATATCACAGCATGACATTTCTGGCTTAGTCTTTTCTCATGCTTATGGAAGAATAAGGCAGAAGAGATAGAACACAGCTTTTAAGATATATTATAGCTAATAGGTTTTTGTTAATAAGGGGAGTGGATGGCTCCGAATCAGAATGTCGAGCCATATATTTCAGATACATCTCTTTTTCCTCAAAGAAGCGGTTTATTCACTTTTTAAAATTGAGCTTGCTGAGAATAGCTGCCGGGTAAGGAATGCTGGTGACACGACATTTTCCTCATGAAATGTTGTGTCTTTACAGTGGAGACGGGGGAGAGCAGCATACTGTTTTGTCTTTCAGTGTTGTGTGCTAACAGGTTGCATTAGCATGCATCCAGGGCGCTATGGATTAATGATGTAAGAAAGACTGACACTTCTCACCATGTGACTGTGCTGATCACACTGTTCACACAGAATTATTAGGATACAAACACAAATGCAGGTGCGCAAAACAACCCTGGTAGCTAGCATGGCGGTCACTTTTGCTGTTTTTAATGCATTATACAGGATGGAATCAGGACAATCAAGTTATGCATTATGTTTAAAGGAATTTTTTTCATTTTTCTATAAATTAAGAGAACTAGTTAAAACATAAATGCAAAATATAAATGTCGCATAGTTCCTTTGCCTTATCACAAAATGTGGGAGTTGAGGTTTTTGCCTTATAATTTGAAATTGTAATGAGCCAACAGCCAAATAAATATGACAAACTATCACCTTTATCTTAGTGACATCAATAATCAGAAACCTCAGGAAGCTGCAGGAGGAAGTAAGCAAGCAGAAACCTCAATGGTCTGTTTAATGAGGGGGCTTTCTCAGAGGATTGCAGTGATGTTCTACAGGCTACACAAGAGCAATAACAAAGAGAATGTTTCCCCCAGGGATCCTGCCTTTAAAGAAGATGCTGCTCACAGAATGACTGGAAAGAGATAATGTACCACAATCAAAATTAAATGCATTTCTCTAAACTTATAGCAAAAATCAAGCAAGCTATATTTTAATTGAATAAATTGCCTGTGCACCATGACTTTACAGTCTGTTTCCCAACGCTTTCTAAAAAGTGGATTCTGACATTTACTCTGTTGAATTCCTTCACTTTTCATTTTATATTTCTGAATGGATTATTGCGTCAACTGCTCCTTCCATGTCTGATGCCTTTTCCTCTGTGGACTTGGCTGTGGGCCACACTCACTATGCTTCCATCTCTGATGCCTTTTCCTCTGTGGACTTGGCTGTGGACCACACTTGCTATGCTTCCATCTCTGATGTCTTTTCCTCTGTGGACTTGGCTGTGGACCACACTCGCTATGTTTCCATCTCTGATGCCTTTTCCTCTGTGGACTTGGCTGTGGACCACACTCGCTATGCTTCCATCTCTGATGCCTTTTCCTCTGTGGACTTGGCTGTGGACCACACTCGCTATGTTTCCATCTCTGATGCCTTTTCCTCTGTGGACTTGGCTGTGGACCACACTCGCTATGCTTCCTTTTGTTAGTTTGATTCTCTCATTTCCTGTATTTCTGACATGTTCTTTCATAGGATCTGAATTTCCCCACATTTTCCGCTCTGTGGTTTAGAATCTTTCCTTCAAGTTGTTACTTCAATCTCCCGAGTTACCTCGTTCTTTCCTAGGTCTTGAGTTTATTTATTTACTGCAGTCTACTGCTCACTTGAGTTCCCTGTGTTGTCACTAATCCTTGTTAAAAGGTAGGCTTCTATAAAATAGTTTTTCTGGTATCTCATGTACCTTATTGTCTTTTGTTTTCAGTATTGAGCAGTTGTGAGTCTGTGTCAGCCTCTGGGTGCCATGTTTTCATATGTTTGTGCATGTTTCTTTAGAGTGTTTTGTACATCTGTGAACTAGAATATGTCCTTTAGCTTTCATTTTCACATATTCTTGTTTAATTTTACACATTTCTTCCCGATGCTTAGGTTTCTACTCTTACTACTACTGTGGAGAAAGCCAGTTAGAATATGTACATACATGTATGCACGCAGGCAAAAACTTTTAATGTAAAAGGAGGCCATGACATTGAAAAAAAGTCAATGAGGGATATATGGAAGGGATTGGAGGTAAACAATGAAAGTGGAAAATGAAATCACTAAATAATCTATTCATTCTTACATACATTTCCAGTTAATTGATTACTAGGAACTAAAGAAGCTGATGAATATGTCTTTTGTTAAAAAAATAAATACCTGGGAGTCTCTAAAATTGTATATGGTGATCAATGTGAACTATATAAAGTTTTTTCTTGAGGTATGACACGTCAAAACAATAGAAAAATACATGATTAATATTACATAGTTTAACTCATACATATCATAGAAAGTAAGTATGAATACATAAAATAATAAATTATTATCAATTTGTCATCAAATTAATAAAGTCTACAGAAGTTGACAAATGACACTTAACATTAAAGGATTCCGGGAAGAATAAAAACTACATTTCTTATTTCTAGGGAGGCAGGTAGTGGTGACTCGCACTTAGTCACACTTCCATCCTGTTGCATGGACACAGATATTATGCATTCCAATATTGTTAGCCATCTGAAAACAAAAATCACGGAAATATCCTAGATGCCAATTACTATGAGATTTCATAAGTAAATATATTCATGCAATGAGACTCTGGGGAGGCCTAATAAAGACTGAGGTTACATATCTTAAAATACTCTAGGAACAAATATGCAATATTTTACCAATTAAAATCATATTGATTTCCATGTAGTCTTATACCTATTAAGAACTTGTCTGTTCAAAAAAGCAGAATCATTACTATGCTCAAGTGAATGTAGATTTAATGAAAAACTACCTGAAGATATCTATAATTGCCTTCAGTTTGAGAAACCCTGGTAATAGAGACAGTGCACTGTGTATTTTCACGTTGTGTTAACTGCTGCTTGTCTGTTTAATATTACACAGATACTATTCGTACCTGATGTTCATGTTGTATGTAACCACAAATTTTCTTTTTAACGTTACACAGATTCTATTGGTATTCAGTGCTGTGTTTGGTGCAGTTTCTTTCTATGGATATTCATCCATGTACTGTAGCTCATACCTGACCCTCATATTCAGGCTACAGAAGAAACAGAAATGCTATGAGTATGATCCAGGATGGGCCACATAGTGAATACTAGGTCAGCATTTGCTACAAAGTAAGACCCTATCACTTTAAACCAAAGCCAAATCTCTATTCCCTGTATGTATATAGCCATTTTATAATGAAAATAACTTTAAGATATACTAGCTTTATTTTAATAATAAATAAAAATAATAAGTAAACTATTATTGTGTTTTAAAATTGTTATCTTGAGCTGGAGAGATAGATCAGCTTTTAAAAATGCTTGTTATTCTTTCAGAAGACCCAAGTTCAGTTCCCAGGACCCATGTTGGGGAATTCACAATTACCTGTAACTCCAGCTCCAGGGGTCTGACACTATGTTCTAGATTCCATCGACCTGCTCAGGCATGGCACACACACACACACACACACACACACACACACACAGAAATAAAAATAAACCTTGAAAAAACTGCCATCATACCTAGATAATGACATTTTAGTATTATTTATACATATTTTAATATTCAATTTCATATTTGTTTTGTTTTTAACTACCTACATTCCTATCTTATAACTGTATTAATAATGTACATTAGAAGATACTATATTTGTGGGTAAAATGTACCCTGAATTACCATGCAGATATTCTAGAATGTGACCATCTTACTATTAGAATAAAATGTTAGCATGGGTATTATATAGAGAGGTAATATACTTGGTAGTTATTAATATTCTGAGGTTATCTCGTTGTGATATATTCATACTGGAAGTACTTGGTTACCATATGGTTAATACAGGTTCTAAGCCCCTGGGTCTGTTTATTTCCATAAAGCTTCTGCAGTTACGTTATGCATTTACTAAATGGTGGCCTAATATTACTCAATACATTCTGATAGTTAATTGACTCTCCTGGGTACGCACCGCACTCAGGATGTAGTTTATGTAGCTTAATTTCTAGGAAGGCAGCAGAGTGCTTATAAAGAGCTCTGAGCTCCCACAGTGAACTAGTGACGTCACGAAAGCCAGCCAGGTGGTTTTGTTTAGTGTGCTTTTACTGGTTTGTTAGGCAGTCCGTGCAAGATCCACAGCTCATAGCCAGCATGCAAACCACCTTTCACTTTCTCATGTCATGTGGCAACTGAAACTGAAGCAAGCTTCTGCTGGCCTCTAGCAACCACAGATAATCCCAGGGACATTTAGCATATACCAGTGTTCCTAAAGAGTCTTCACAAAGCTGGAGTCTAGTTCTCATGCATATATCTTTCTCATTAAGTGACAGCATTCTAGACTAATCGGCTTGCAATTTTGTTATAAAGTTATTTTGTTATAAAACTACTATTTCTGTAAGGCACGCGTGAGAATCTACTGGGAAGAGCCGGGTAAAGTATTAACATTCAAAGAAGCTTTAGTTGACGGAGTTTTCAGGTAATTTTCTCTGAATGTCCTGTGTATGAACCTACATATGGGCATTATCAATTTCTTACTTTAAATGTAAGTCTTTTCCAATGAAAGTTTTAATTTTTTAAATGTATTCTTCTTCCATACAGGAGTGCAGCTTTCCGTCTGTCTGCTTTTCCCTGCCCCACACCCCACCTCCTTCTCTCTCTTAGTTTCCCACCCCAGTTGTCTACAGCCAGAAAAGAGCAGTCCTCCTAGGGACAGCGATTCCACCAAGCACATTAAGATACAATAAGATCAAGCACAAACCTTCACAGCAAGGCTGGACGAGGGAACCTAGTAGAACAAAAAGTCCCAAGAGCAGGCAAGAGAATCAGAGATACCCCACTCTCACTGTCAGGTGCCAAAAAAACATCATGCCACCAGTCGTAACATATATGCAGAGGGCCTAGCTCAGATCCATGCATAAAGCAGCTCCGTGACAGCCATAGCAGTCTCTATGAACTCCCATGGACCCCACTTAGTTGATTCCACAGGCTATGATCTCTCTGTGTCTTTGCCACTTCTGACTCTCACAATTCCTCCTCCGCATTCTCTTACTGGTTCCCTGAGCTCCAAGATAGAGACCTGCAACCCATACTCACTCTCCTCTAAACCCCCAATGTTTGGCTCTGCATCTGCACCCATCAGCTGACAGAGGAAGCCTTTCTGATGAGGACATTAGACACCAATCCATAAGTATAGCAGAGCATCCTCATTAGGAATCATTTCATTTTTGTTGTGGTTTGTTTTGTTTTTGTCAGTCATATTTGGCTCTACCCTAGGTCTCTGATCCCAGCCTCTAGTTCCTGGGAATCTAGACTATGTGGGCCTCAAAGTAGATAATCATTTGGCTACACTTAAAAGTTCTGTCCACCATTACCTCAGCACATCTTGAAGGAAGGTCAATTGCAGGTTGAAGGGTTTGTGGCTAGGTTTTTGTCCCAGTGACACTGCTATAACCCTTGTCTGGGTACAGGAGATGGACAGTTCAGGCTCTATCTCCTCTATTACTACAGGAGATGGACAGTTCAGGCTCTATCTCCTCTATTACTACAGGAGATGGACAGTTCAGGCTCTATATCCTCTATTACTACAGGAGATGGACAGTTCAGGTTCTATATCCTCTATTACTACAGGAGATGGACGGTTCAGGCTCTATATCCTCTATTATTAGTAGTAGTCTTCTCTAGAATCACCCTCACAGATTCCAGGGAGTTTCAACTGCTCTATGTCTTCACATTATCTCCCAAATGCCCTCCAATTCCAGTCACCTCTTCCTCTTTGCTTTCTCTTTTCACCAACCCCACCACATGATCCCTCCTGGTCCCCTCCCCACTCACCAGTTCTCAGTCTACTCACAGAATCCATTCTATTTTCTGTTTCTAGGGAGATCCGTGTGTCTCTCAGAGACATCCTTATTACTTAGTCTGAGTCTGCAGATTATTGCATGGTTGTCATTTAATTGATCCAATTCAGTTTAAAATATTTTGGTATAGCATTATTAATTTTTGTGCAATAAGGTGGGATGATGTTGAGTGTGATGGAGCAGCCATGCCTGTTGTCAAGATAATGGAAGTCACAGATGCATTATGAATGAATGGCTATTTAATATGCATTAGCAAATAGTGTAGTTTGAAATGCTATCAAACTCATCAGCCCACTCACAATGCAAAGACTTCATTTAAGGTAGGACGGTTTGCTAGACTTCATTTAAGGTAGGACGGTTTGCTAGAGGCCCATGACAACTTTTAAAACAGTCCAGGGCTGGGACTGTAGTGCAGTGGCAGAGCATTTACATAACCTGTGTGAAGTCCACAAAGACTAAAAATCAAAAGTCACATGCAGCTGGCTGGTTCAGTGTTGAACATCCCCATTATTATGGCAGTGGTCACGATTCAACTAATACTGTATAGTTACAAGAGAACATTGTTTGGAACTCTCATTTTTAGTTCCTGGGAGGAAATTTTATATAAAATGTAATTCATAATTCAGTTCTGGGTAAAGAGGGTGAAGAATATAAACAGCATGTGGTGCATAAATAGCCGGCAGCATAGAGAGATTAGCATGGTCTAGAAAACAGTCGCTTCCTTTGCTTTATTTCTTTAACGTTCAATGCCATTAATGGGTGTATACAATTAATGGGTGGTTTCTGCTTTATATTACTGAATAAAGACAGAAAACATAGTAGGCCACTTCTTTGGATTATGATTCACAGTTTGAAGTACAATATGAGAACTAAGAAAGCCTGTGAACATAGATCATAGGTGAGTATCTGCTGGTGTAACAGGTATGATACTTAAGGCTCTCTTAGTCTTTTTAAAATTCACATCTTTATTTCACAGCTGTCAGCTTCATTTGTGATATGGTTGACAAATAACTGTGTGTAGCATACAAGGTTTGATATAGGCATAAATGGAGAAGTGACCACCAAAGCAAAGCCAAGTAACATATCTAGCACATTAGATGGTTGGCACTTGTGTGTGGTATCTGCAAGAACATATACATGGTTTTTCTGACTGTATTCACCATACTGTAGATTGAGTCTCCAGGGATCATCCATTTTGTCTCACTAAAACTTCACCTCACATCCCCTGGTCACAGTCTTTCTGTAAGATAATTCTATGGTTTTAATGTTGGCTTGTCTTTCTATGTCTGATGTATCTCACTCAGCCTATGGTCATCCATACTCAACAAGGTACACTAGATGATCTGGCCAAACCCCTTTCTGCTTAAGCCATATCATCTTTTCTTTGAAGAAAACACCTTAAGTGAAAACATGCAAGATCACACTCCAGTTTGAAGATTTGTTACACACACACACACTTGTGTGTGTGTGTGTGTGCATGTGTGTGTGTGTAAATTTGTCCTAATTTTCTGAATATTATCAACCTTGTCCATAGTAGAAATATTTCACATTCTTCTCTCTTAGTAGCAATTAAAGACCACCTTTTTTCTGGGTTGCATGATCAAATTTCTTAGTTCCCAGGATTAAAGGAATGTGATCTGAATAGACTAGAAGGGTTAGAGAGGTCAGAAGTGCTGCATTACTTCATGTTCCTGAAACTTACTCTCTGAGTCCTCTAGGGTAGCAAGTTTTATTGAACCTTATTTCAGAAAATAATACATCTTTGCTTCAACCTTTATTGTCCCACAATGTTCAGATAATAAAAGACCCAAACTGTGTATATAGTTACTACCAATTCATGAGTCACAAGTAGCTATCATGTAAAGCAGCTACATGAGTTAAAGCAGAAATAATAATTAATTATTCCTCTATGAGATCTCCTTAAGCTATACAAGGTGTCTTAGTCAGGGTTTCTATTCCTGCACAAACATCATGATCAAGAAGTAGTTTGGGAGGAAAGGGTTTATTCAGCTTACACTTCCATACTGCTGTTCATCATCAAAGGAAGTCAGGAGTGGAACTCAAGCAGGTCAGAAAGCAGGAGCTAATGCAGAAGCCAATGAGGGATGTTTTTTACTGGCTTGCCTCCACTGGCTTGCTCAGCTTGTTTTCTTATAGAACCCAAGACTACCAGCCCAGAGATGGCACCACCCACAAGGGGCCCTCGCCCTTGATCACTAATTGAGAAAATGCCTTACAGCTGGATCTTATTTCCTCAACTGAAGCTCCTTTCTCTGTGATAACTCTAGCTTGTGTCAAATTGACACAAAACTAGCCAGTACACAAAATCTAAGCCCTGTAACATCCGAATCCATCCAGGTTCAAGGTATTAACAGTGCAAAATGATTAGGACTAAAAATAAAGGCAAGGTTATCTAGTGGGAATCCTCCAAGGTCTACCAAAGATGAGACAGCCACAGCAACTTTCAGCAAAATCACTGGCCACAAACAGAATTTACTCACAGCTGCAAAATCAGTCTTCTCTTTCCAAGTACCAATATGATACTTGTACATTTTATGTTCTATGTTCAAATACATTATAGGCCCAGGGATGATCAGTGGAGAACATATCTGTAGGAATCTCTGACAGTATATTTCAGCAAGACATCAACATATTGTTTAAACAGGTTGGAGAGACTGGACAGCTATTAAAGACTGAGGCTTACAAAGAAAACATCATGAACACTGGAGAAATGTAGAGAACCAGAAGTAAATTTCTACTCATAGCATAGTTAAATTTACTGCTAGTTCAGTAAAAAATGAGAAAAGATCATCAACTTAAATTTGGATTGCTCACAAAAATAAAGACAGAGAGGTTTTGTTTTGTTTTGTTTTGTTTTGTTTTGTTTTGTGTGTATAGCAATTTGGATTTGTGAGGGTATTTTTTTTTTAAATTGTCAGGTTAGGAAAACCTCACCACAGCCAGCTGTGATCTCATAGACTAACAAAGAGTGTTTGGACTCCTCACCCATGTGGTGCTGGCTGCCTGCACCTTTGAGGACTGACAAAGGTAGAATTTGGGGCACAACATTGTGGTCAGGTCAGGAAAGGAAGGGAGCAGGGCCAACGGCAAGCAAGAGCAAGCCTACACTGCCAGATAAAACTCAAGTACAAGGTTTCCTTCAAGTTTAGGATGAAAAAGTGCTACCCTACCATGAGCTATCAGGAACAGAGAAAGTGATCATCATAAAATTCACTCCAGTTACACAAACTGGAGCCTTTTCATTTTCTCTCAAGGAATTGCTTGGGTTAAAGCTTAACACAGGGTGCTTGCCTTGCTTATCAGTTTAAGATGTTCTAATGAACACACTGATCTCTCTGTGCACCTTTGCATAGCACATCCATTCTTCTTTCATGCTAAAACTTAGGCTTATAATTGTTTTCTTCAGTTTACCAAAGATCACCCATCACAAGAGAAATTGTTATCTGGTTTAAAATTGTACGCCAGAGCAATCTGCCTATACATTTTACTCCATTCATTGTTTCCTCAAACTTAGTGCTTGATATTCCTGAAGATGGTGGTTGTAAGAAGGTTCTTTATAGGAATTTTTTTGGTGATTTATGTTTTATTTGTAGTCTGTTTTTAGTAGAAAATGGACCAGTGGCTTCCAGTGTTTGAATTGGAATTCGGTTCACTGGCAGTAGAATAATAAACATCCATCTTAAAGCTACAATTTATTCTTGTTACCTTCATTATCTGGATGTGAATTAGGTCCATAAAACCAAGAGTCCACATAGCATGATCAGAAGCTACACAAACTAGCTTTGCATTCTGTACGTTATACTCTGTCATTTTACAGGCTTGCAGAAACTCTCAGATTCAGTTTAGTCATCCGAGGAAAAGTGTAATAATGGCTTATGTGCATGAATTTGGGTTTGTGTTTATAGAACAGTTAATAGAATACTTAATGCACAGTAAGCTCTATAACAAATTTTTGTCATTGGTCTGTTGTTACTGTTACTTCAGTTGTGGAAGAACTAAATGAATTTGTGTCTAATAAACGGTTTTATTATATCAGTAAAGTAATTGTATACATGTGATCTTGGAATATAATATAATATAATATATCTTATACATTAGTTCTCCTGAATATATGCATTTATGTATACCAATTATTGAAAGAAAACAGTTATACTCAATTGTATAGTTCTCAACTGATATTGTGACTGTAACAATACAGTTTAGTCCAAACCTGAACTCTTAAAGCAATGTCTCCATCATTTTAGCATTGTTTAGGACAGATAGAAAGAGCAACATCCTTCTGATGGAAAGTAAGTTACAGGAGTCGATGTTAGGCAACTTGAGACTGCAGTGACAGGTGTAAACATGAATTTTATTCTTAGAAGCAGGACAAGTGAACTCTATGCATGTTAAGATCATCTGTCTGAGACAAGAGTGTCTATAAGACATTGTCTGTAATAGGAAACAGAGTAGAATCACGGCTCTGTTAAATAGAAATAATATCTTTATAAAGTAGTATCTGTAAAACTGTGGTTTTATTAAAACATTTTATACAAACTTTCTCTCAGTCTTGTTTCTGGTTTTCTACTTTATGTTTTTTTTTCTAATATCAACTAATCAAATATTCATTTTGCTTATTACAGTTTCAGATGCCAAAAATTTTAAAATTTAATCTTCATGGTAGAAAGCCTAATTTTTTTCTCCCATTTTAGCCTCTTAAGAAGTAGAATGAGACTATGTCTGGTGGTCTGTCTGGAGGGTTCAGTATGACAGGCAAGGATAGAAATTGTGTGTTTAAATTTCTCTATTGCTGATGCTGAGAGAACTGAATTTTACCAACAGGCTCCTCAGCCTCTAAAGTGTTTCCCTTGCTAATCAATTCCTTTAAACCACCTGTGTTCATCTCTATGCATCATGGAGAGATGAATTTGAAAATACATAGCAGTGTAGGAACTTCATCCACAAGGGAGGAGCTGTGGTCCTTACCATATAGAAAGGCGAATATGGTGTTTGTAGCTTTTCAGAAAACAATGAGATAAAAGCTGTATCCCCTTCCTGTATTAGTCAGAAATGAAAATAAGCTAAGTTGATGATGAGAGATAATGTGAAAATTATATAGAAATGTGGAAGCTGATGTGAGAGAAGTTAGAGGATACTTGTTGAAAAAAATGTCCTAAGTAAGTAAGTAAGTAAGTCCCTGACAAATGCAGAGGTGGATGCTCACAGCCGTCTATGGGGCGGAGCACGGGGTCCCCAATGTAGGAGCTGGAGAGAGTACCCAAGAGCCATAGGGGTCTGCAATCCTATGGATGGAACAACAATAAGGACTAATCAGAACCCCAGAGCTCATGTCTCTAGCTGCATATGTTTTAGAAGATGGCCTAGTTGGCCATTATTCAGGAAGAAAGGCCCTTGGTCTAGCAATGTTTATATGCCCCAGTACAGGGGAATGCCAGGGCCAAATAGTGGGAGTGGGAGGGTAGGGGAGCAGGGCGGGGGGAGTGTATAGGGGACTTTTGGGATAACACTTGAAATGTAAATGAAGAAATTCTCTAATAAAAAAAATTAAGTGGGATGAATGTGAGGTAGACATAAACTAACTTTCCTTTATAACCAAGGAATGATGGGAAAGTGTTGGCATGTGTGGGGGAGGGCATCTTTATGAGAGTGATGCTGGGGAATTTTTTCTAAGAGGAGCTGAGACTATTCAACAATGTACCATGTATTCATTAGTGACTTCTCTGTGCTGATTGAACTCTTCTCAAATGTCACATTTTTAAAATCTGCAAAGTGACACATCAGAACTTGGGACATAACTTAGCCTACAAAGTGCTAACCATGCAAGCACGAGGTCTTGTGTGTACTCCCTAGAACTCTCACCAGAAAGCCAGTCTTCAGATGAAGATGTAGAACTCTCAGCTCCTCCTGTACCATGCCTGCCTGGATGCTGCCATGTTCCTGCCTTGATTATAATGGACTGAACCTCTGAACCTATAAGCCATCCCCAATTAAATGTTATCCTTGATAAGAAAAAAACAAACAAAAAACAAAAACAAAAAATAAAAACCAGTTGTTTTTTTTAAAGAGAGCCATTGTGTTCTTGAAATCTGGAAGGAGAACTGGACACATCACAAACATGCAAGGCAAGAAAAAACACAAAAAGTCAAGGAATGATGTAGTTGGTGTTTCTTGAAGCTTAATGTGAGAGGGAGAGGGCCTAGGGGAGTAGCCTTAAGGATCTGATGGTATTGTCTAGGTGAGGGGATAGTCACCTGTGGCATGAAGCCTGTAACACAGCCATGCCTGTTCTTTTACCTACAAGGTATGGTTGGTAGCTTTGGTTTAACTAGAGTTGTGTAGCTGTATTGGAGAGATGGTGGTATACTGTTAGTATTTATTATATGAAACATCACAGAAAATATTTGCTAAGCATCAGACTAATTTAGTCTTTTCATAGTTTTTATTTCTTTCTTTCTAAAAAGCAACTGAATACCTTTAGTCCTATGTATACAACATACTATGAAACATTAAATGTAGATGAGTAGATAAAAAGGGAAAAGAGATTGTCCAGGACATACAATAGATAAACCTGTTCGAGAACTCTCTCAAAGAAAAGCAACATTGATGAAAGGGAATTATTGACTCAAGAGACTCATGGGAGTTGATGACTAATTGAAATATGGCATCTTCTAAGAAGAGTACCTGATATTGAATAGATATTAGAACAGGGCAACGAGAATATGTCTGAATTTATGAAGAAGGGGGATTCAGAAAGAATGGATTAGAAAGAGCACTAAAAGTGTATCCCCATGTAACCTAATGAATTTGAGGGAATTATGGCAAAGCACTTGACAAAGAAAACATCACACATATGCATAAAGCTGTGGTCAAAGAAAAAGTGTAGCAGCTTAAAATAACTGAATAAGATGAGTTTTGTACATAAGAGAAATAGCAAGCCAGCCAGTATGACCCATGGATCTTCATGAACAAATGTTCTCAACTGTGCCTACTGAAGAATACAAGGTGTGAAAGGGACCAGGAGTGCACTTATAGTAACAAGAGCAAGAGACTACTCGGGTAACAATCAAATCAAGCCACACTAAGGAGTGCAAAGCAGAAGAGGCAGTGCTTAAATCCACTGCAGTCACAAAGTTGGCTGTGACAAAGTAAAGTCATCAAAATAGGTTTTGGAAAAGAAACATTTGGCCAAGGTTTTAGCTGGGCATCCAGCATTGCTAAACGAAACTTCAGAGTCTGCGAGTCTTGCCTGTCTTCTATGGAACCTTTAACTTTCCGTTATAGGACTCACTGGATTCTTCTGAGTTTCAGGTTTGTCTGGTTGCAAAGTAAAGACAATAATTTCCGTTTTGCAGACTTTACTTAAAAAAAAAAAAAAACAGTTTGGTGATGTAACGTCTGCAAAACACCTAGCAGCATGCCTGTCATGCAAAGAAGGTCCAAAAACGATGTGTTTTATAGCTTAGCACAGCGGCACAGCCTGTTATCTCAGCTCTGGAGAAGCAGGAGCAGGAATATCAAAGGTTAGAGTCTATATAAGATGATGCCATAAAATACATCTAAGTATACATATATACATATACACTATTTTTTTAAGAAACTATTTTATTATTCCCATGTATAGTATAAGAAGTATAGACGTATCATGTTGAAATGATCAGTCTCAGGCAATTTAACAGTACCCAGAGGCCAATATCTCAGAAACTCGTACTTCATAAAGCAACATAAAGAAAGAAAAGAGACCTTGGGTGAGGGACTACAAAGCTATGTCCAGGAGATGGGAACATGAGGTGAGACTCAAAACAAAAGTTTTTGGGAAAAGGTCTAGAACCAGCCAGAGTCAGCACAGAACTTGTAGTTTTGGTCACTTGATTTGGAATCATTTTTTCTCTCTGGCCTAGCCTGTGCTTGCTAATTGCTCCTGAATTTTGTTGTTGTTGTTGTTTGCTTAGAATGATAGCCTTCCTACCTTCAAAAATCTGTGAACAAGCTCTACATAAGAGCTTGCAACTTCTTAGTTCCGACAAAGAGGCATAAGGAAACATGATCTTCATTCCTGGGTTTGTTTATAAATTATTCTCAGGCCATGAAAATAACATGGCCATGAATTCATCATTTTAAGGAAATTCCTTTTCCTTGAAAATAGAGTATGTTTGGTCCCAGTACTAGGCTTATAAATCCTTATGATTCCTTATTTGGAATTATCCTTCTGAGTTAAACTAGACCATAAAATCTTTAATGGGTCAGACCAAACATGAACAACACACTACTACTACCCACCCACCCCCCAAAAAAAACCCAAAAAGGGGGATGTTCTTACTGTGGTCTCTCAGGAGCAGCAAATAGTCCTACTACAAAGCATATCAGGCATCTTAAACCTTTTTCTTTTACTTTTGATTCTTAATTTTGGATTGAGTTCAATGTCATGTTAACAATTAAATCTATTTTATGTTTTATTGATGCAATTCTCTCTATTGTAAATGATTTTCATTTATAAGATCCTGTTACGGTGAAGAGAACTTTTTATACCGTCTTACCCTCTGCTTTACAAAGAAGATAAATATGCAAAGCAGGGATGCCAGAAAAGCTGCCTGTGTGTGTGGTCTGGGGCCTGCTTCATGTAGAACCAGAGGCTTGGATTCAAGGTGCTTCCTCCCTTCGCCTCCGAGAAGAGATGCCCCCACTTCTTCTTGCCTAGTTTTAATGCATGCCGTCTGTTACTGCTCATCATCAATCTTAAATCTCTATTATGTCCCTTCTCAAAGGAACCCTAATTCTCAGGCTGAACCAGAAATGAAGGATTCCCAGATATTCAAAGCATTACTGGGAGTAAATTCTAACATTCACCTGTGACCTGTCAAAAAACCATCTTAGTGAACATTTCCAATGCCAGCAGAATCTTTAAGAATGAAAATGTAAATAAGATAGATACAGACAATGATACAGATCCCAGCTTTTTCGTATGCACATGCTCCAAGGAACAAGAGGCTGAGTCTATAAGCAGAAAAGGCAGCGTGTAGTGGGCTACCATCAACGCAAGTGCTATAAGAATCTTAAAAATAAGGGAGGATAAATTCATCTTCCAAAGCAGAATAGCTAGCATCTACTCGCTAAAGAGAAGGATAAGGCAAAGAGATGTGTACTTAATTTGTTTTCATAACTTTCACAGAGCACACAGGGTTTGAAGTTTTACTGTTGGAACCAGGCTGTGTTCTCATTAACAGAAAATGGGTTTCTGCAGTCTTCTGGCTTACAAAGGTATATGGAAGACCAGGCAGTTAGCCCAAGGTGATCAAGGGACCAACCTTCCTCTTTTGAAGTCTTTTTGATTGTAGTGCATTAACAGCTAAACGTCAAAGACCAATGTTTTGTGTTTTATGATTCACATGCTGTACTCAGGCTTAGTTTCCATAGTGGTAATGTTATAAGAAGAATAATTTAGATGCTTCCAATTAAGGTTTGCAGATGAAATTTAATGTCCAAACCCTCAGCTGCCTATAAAGTGAGCTGGCAAAGTTTGGAGAGGCCTGTGGTTACTTTCTTTGAAGTTCATTTTGTTTTCCAATGCATCTCAGAATTGAATTAAGTAGGCAACTGGCTCGGGATTATACTTTTAAAGGCAATATAGTCTGTATCTAAACAATTTCTATTGGACAACATCCTTTTCAAATAGCAAGATGGAATTATATTAGTTTAAAACTCCCTCAACACATTCCCTCACCACCCCTTTTACAAATAGACAGTCTCACATAATTGAACTCTAGAGTGAATTGAACTTCCAAATTCACCTGGAATATGCTGCTTGTCCGATTTGAGATGTCTTGCTGTACAAACCCCCCATTGCACGTGTTTGTCTCTTTGTCCTCATAAACTTTGGAGAAGAAAGTTTAAAAGTTGCATTTTAATGAGGTGAGCAGAGACAAGAATTATAAAATCAGATTACAGGGAATCAATAAAGTAGGGCTGAAAATGAAAACAAACGGGCTCCATTTGATCCAAAAGCACCCTGAACAAAGTTTTCACTCTGTAATCCAATTAGATGCTCAGATGTGAACACAATTTCCATGTGGGAGCTTGTGACACTTTTTCAACAAGAATGGTCAAATAAGTACGGGAACTGACCCATTAAGTTAGAGTCTATAAATGAATGCCTATGTTTTATTTTTGTAGATTAAAAAGTCCACTGACAGTGTGGCGTTAGTTTCTAGCAAACATGCTTTGTAGTTTATTATGCAAATGTAGCACAAAGCAAATGTTAGGTTAGAGACATGAGGTCATCACACACATGTATCACTAGACCAGGAATGTGTGCTTCTCCACCCAGGCACCTCTTGTTTTTCTCCTGCCGTGTCTGTTAGCATGTTTTGTTCTAAGTTAAAAATCTTTCAGTTTCTGCAGATTTGAGTTTCATGTTTTGTCCTAACACAAACCTGAGCTTGTGACTCTTCTTATAAGCTACCATTTTCTCATCAGCTGGAGAGAAAAAAGAGAAAGACAAGCCAGTTAGAACCCAAGGCAGAGACAGGCAGGAGTGACTATTTCCTGACTCCTCACAGGTGACATGGCAGGTCCACAGCTACTCCAATAAAGCAGACTCAGAAGCAAACAGAGAAGGAATAGGGAGACGAAAATGCAAATGGGGCAACAACAGCAGCAGCATTTCCTACCCTCACTCACACACCAGAAACATATTCAGTAAAACATCGTGTTAAAATGATCCATTCTACAAGGTAGGACCCCCAATCTCCTCTGTTGTTTCCGGACACCCTCTGGGGTTTCTAAGTGACTGAGAGCCTTCTGTGAGCCCTCACCTTACTCTTAAATTCCCTGTGAGATCAGGCTTTGATAGTGTGACCCAACAACCAAAGGAAGAGCTGCTATTGGAGTCCTAATTGAATCTGAGAGTACAGAAAAACCAATTGACATAAAGGAAACACTAGTTCCTGCATGTCTGGAGAGAACCTACCCCTAGGATTCTAGCTTCGTGGAGTCCCACTGCAGGAAGCCAGCTTATCATTGCTGCTAAGAATGTCCAGAACAGGCAAACACTAATTGCTCCTCTTTGAAGCCAAGTCTAGTAGCCTCTCTATCTCTCTCTGTCGCTGTTAGTCTCTGTCTCTGTCTCTCCCTCCTTTTCTCCCTTCCTATTTCTTTACTTGCTAATTTATAACTTTTATTTTAAGAAAAAAAACTTTGCCCCCTCCAAAAACAAAACAAAACATCTTGATATCAATCACACACACACACACACACACAAAAATTGATTTTATTTTACTCTACTTTGAACCCTCTAATAGTGTGGGTTATAAGATATGGAACTGACCTCATAAGTGAAAGGATATTTTCTGAAAGTATAAGATATTTTTGATTTGCTTCTTTAGTCTCCTGTGATCCACTGTCTTTCTGTGATTTGGATAATTACCGGATCTCCATGGTAGATATTTTAAGTAAAATTATATTGAGGAGGCATTTTAAACTAAATTAAAAATATTTATTAGAGCATGGAAACAAGTCATAATATATAATAAAATGGTCTGTTTTCTTAAAAGTTAAATCATTCCCTTGTGTTGTGATAAGAGTACAAATTAATAGATTTTCTTTCTCCTCTTCCTTGTCTCTCTTTTTAAATAAAATCTGTATCTCACTTTATAAAGGCAACATTAATTTACTAGCCACTTGTATTTACTTGCCTCTTCCAAGATTGTAACATTCCACTCTGGATGAAGCTCCTTAAATAACAAGGTAAACAACTCAAGACAGCTTCAGGAAGTCCCTGAAACTGACAAGATTCACTATGCCAGACTCTACCCCCACTCCATAATAAACAACAAACGCTGCAGAATAATGTACTTGAACCGCAAAGAAGACTGTCAAAGAAGCCAAGCACAAGCAAGGTAAGACCATTCCAACTGCTGCAAGCAGCAGAAACCAGCCAGGCTGCTTGTTAACACATGGTAAGGACAGTCTCCAACTTGTTTGTCCTCCTGCTGCCTGTTCATACTCAACATGTGTTGTGAGCTATATTTCATGCTGGGGAAGGATTTGATGATATGGTTGTTTTTAAGTAAGTTCTGCCCCTGTAAATAACTTCTCAACCATGTATCTGTAAGCAACCCTGCAAAAATTTATTAGTTCTTAACTCAGATTTCAGTGGTATCCATATTATGGTTTATTTGGGGACTGTTTTCAGGGGTGAATAGATTTATGTGAGTCTCCCTAGGAAATATTTTGTATTACAACACACCTATGTGTTAGTCAGCATTCCTGTCCCTGTCACAAAGCACCTGAGACAAACAATTTAGAAGGAGGGAACCTTTTTTGTTTGTTTGTTTGTGTTTTGTTTTTGTTTTTGTTTTTTGGCTCTACTGTCAGGGTTGATCTGACACCTGTATTGAGGAAAGGCGTCATGGTGATGCTTACTTTAAAAACAGAAGGAAAAAAGGGCCTGGATTCAGGTATCCATTCTAAGTCATACCCCCAATGGCTAGAAGACCCATCACTAGACTCTGCCTCTTAAATGAGCCGCTATATCCCTGTATGCTCCCAAGCTGGCAAATAACACATGGGTCTTTGGGGGTCATTTAAGATCCAACCATAACATCTAAACTCTTTAAACTTTTAAAATTCTACTAACATCATGGCAATACATTCCACGAGTGCTAAAAATAGGGGTTGCTTTGCCAGTCATCAACTGTATTTCAACAAAGGTGGAATTCACAGCTCTACTGTACCCTAAAGCATTCTGTGGTTGTGCTTGGCTATGTACTAACATTAGCAAACTCAAGCTGCACTTACCTCTTGGTTCCTGGCTAAGAATGCCTCCTACTTTAAATGACCAATGATTAATAATCACTTTCAGTTACTTTAGTTGAATACTCTAACTTGCAAAGAATCCCCTCCCTCCATACTGAATAATGTTGATACTTAAAGAGGATGTGTTAGTTTTTAGTATTGTGAGGAATATGTGAGAACCATCAGTTTATGATGAGCAGGTTTGGTTTGTCTCCTTTAGTGGCTACAGTCCATTATTTATCACACAGCTTTGGGCCTGTGGTAACACAGTTCATCATGGTGGGATCATATTATTCCACGTTATGGCCAAGTATAGAAGGAGAAATCCCATTAAAGGGTATATCCCCAATGATTGAATTTCATTCCTCTTGGTCCTACCTCTTCATTGTTCCTCCAATTGTAAGTATTTCAAAAGCTAGGAAGAAAGCCTTTAGCATGTAAGACTTTGAGGACATTCCAGATTTAAACTTGACCAGAAGGCATGCTCTGATGTGAGACAGAAATAATTCTGTATTGATGGTCTATGCTGAGGATTAGAGGTAGAGAGTGGTAGAAAGAAGGTGCATATTAAATGATAAGGTCTTTATATAATCTACATTGTGTTACTAAAACCAGCTAGATAGTTCATGGAAAATACCTCCTATCTCCCTTGAAATAGAATTAACAAAAGACCAAAAAGTTGCTGTCTTCTATCTAAAATTTTGTTAGGGGTGGAATCAAGGGTTCAGTGTGTGATAGCTATTGCTATGGAAGCATGAGAATTGGATTTATGATCCCAGAACTTATGTAAAAAGCCAAGTCTGGCCGTGATTGCCTGTAATCTCAACATTGTGTGTGAGGAAGGTGAAGACAGAAGGATGTGTTGGGGCTTGTTGCTCTTTAAGCCTAGCTTCAGCTTCACAGAAAGAACTTTCCTCAGTAAACTGAGAGGGATTGTTTAGTGGTAGAGCAGAAAAAAGATTGCATCCTCTGGCCTTTGCACATGTGCACACATACCTACCCATACATATGTGCATTTACTGACATATATACATATATAAACATTCACACAAAAATATTTTATTCTGTTTTGACTACACAATTGAATAAAGAGCTGGTGCTCATACAATATGTAAATCAATTTATTATTTTCAATGATTTATATTCATTTATATTAAATGTGTTTAAATGTATGTGATATGCTATCTGCACTTATTTGAAGATCTGCATTCACTTCAAATTTATTTTTACCTCCAAGGTACTAGGTTGTCAAACTTTTGGGGACTGATTAGATCCTGACATCAGAGCCCTCATGATTGAGATCAATACCTCTATACACAGCAACCAAGATACCTAGAATGACACCAGCTCTGGAAACCAGGAGACACTGTACAGCTCTCTGTGAGGAAGTGGGCCCTAAATACACAACAAAGAAACACATCAATATTAGAATTCCGATTCTTCAACTATGAGGTAAGTTTCTATTCCCTGCAATACTCTAATTTTGGAAGTTTGCCAAAGCAGCTTGAATGATATGCATACTTATTTATATCATAGGTGCAATTAGTTAATATACTAATTATTCTATTAAGGTATATACTGTACACATTCTAGAAAATTTAGTAAGTATTTTCTCAGTTAGAATTTTGGTAAGAGGATGAGAAGAGGGAACAGGAGAAGGGAAGAAGACGAGGAGAAGCCAAATAATATAATAGCAAGACAAAATAAAAAATTAATCCAAAGTCCTGAAAAGATGGCCCTAAATCTATTTTTGCTTACCTAGTTCAAACATAAAAGGATCACTAAATAACCTAGAAATTCTAAATGTTGTATGTATGTATGTATGTATGTATGTATGTATGTATGTATGTATGTACGTATGTACAGTATTGTTGTGTGGCCCGGACACCCTGAAATTCACAGTGTGTGTCAGGTTGGCTATGAACTGTCAGTTGTTCATGAGCATCCCCAAAGCTGGGATGATAGATATTCTTATAACCACATTCAATTTTTGTTGTTATCTTTCACTGATGAAAATCTGGTGGTCTAAGGTAGGTCCGACTGGAAAATCTGTCCAGGTATACTTGATCTTGCATGGTTGAAGACCAAAATAGTCTGTGAGCTCTACCTAGCATGTGTGAATGCTAAGCTGATGGGCTCAATAACCAGTATCAACAAAAGGAAAAGGAAATGAAAAAAGAATAGTCTGAGCTTGGTATCTTACAATTTAAAATGACACTCAGGCTTAACATTTTTTAGCTACCTAGTACTGCAGACTGGAAAAAGTAATTAAATTTTGTCGTTAGCTTAGTAGTATAGTTTCTTGGTAAAACTTTATTCATCCTCCTGGCTAAAATTTTATAAAACTGAGCCTTATTGAGTTTATGTAGTAATTATATGACTATTACCTACCTACTTACTGATAAACATCTAATGGATTTGATGTGAGACTTTTGTCATACAACACATCATAATTTTGTAGCTGAAAAACAAAAATCTCATTTTTCTCTAAAAGCAAACAATGTTTTTATCAAGTAATTGTAATTTTGGAGACTCAACTTAAAGCATCTTGTAATTTAAATGTTATATGTCCTATGAAGACACTAGTGTCCAAGACTTTGTATCCTGAGTGGTACTTTTGGAAGGTAATGGAGAATCTAAGAAGATGAACATCGTAGGAGCTCTTTAGGTCATTGTGATGGGTTTTGCAGAGTTCTGAGATATCTTATTCCCTCTACACTTTTTTGATTTTTCTTCTTTTGGGAAAACAGTACTGTCTGTGTCTAACCTAATCTCTAATAGAATTGGGGCCAGTCAGTCATGCATAGACCAGACTATCTGAAATAATAAGACAAAATAAACTTCTATCTAGTTACTTTTCTCAGACATTCTGCAACACAGCATAGGTCGGCTATCTTCTGTCTAATTGATAACATGCTGCAGGAGCCAATATCAGGATCGAGGACATTGATCTGATCCTTTGCAGCATCTCTGAGTATTTTTCCTCAGAATACTGTCCTTTATTGCAGGAGAATTACACTGAACAGGTTGTGAATTCCTCGCTTTGACTTTCCTAATTTCTTGATCTTTAATGTTTTGATAGGTGTTCAAGCAAAGGGTTTCCTGTTGCCACAGAGGCTGTCTGCTGAGAAGAGAATAGTGTTAAGGTTGGATTCGACTGTCATGCTTTCCTTTAAAACTTACCCCTAAATTTTGCAAAAATTAGTCTGGTAGGAAAGTGTTCTTGACCTCAGATCTATCACTTTACCTGTAGGAAAGAGGCTAAAATAGAGGAAAATGTATCTTCACTCAGCAGGAGAACTGGGGGGGGGGCTTGAGTGTTAAACCAAATATTTTAGGTTTTTTTCTCTTTGGAATTACATGATTAAAACATATAATTTCAGCAATATATATATATATATTTTTTTAATAGGCAAAATATGCTAGGAGAGAATCAGGCATCATTTAGACATTTAGACACATCCCACACACTGTGTCTCCTTAGCTTTCTGTAGGTCTCACTGCAGTTATCTTTTTTTTTCTTTATTAGATAATTTCTTCATTTACATTTCAAGTGTTATCCCATAAGTCCCCTAAACCCCTATACCCTCCCCCCACCCTGCTCCCCTACCCACCCACTCCCACTATTTGGCCCTGGCATTCCCCTGTACTGGAACATATAAACATTGCTAGACCTTTCTTCCCCAATAATGGCCAACTAGGCCATCTTCTAATACATATGTAGCTAGAGACATGAGCTCTGGGGGTTATGATTAGTTCATATTGTTGTTCCATCTATAGGGTTGCAGACCCCTATAGCTCTTGGGTACTCTCTCTAGCTCCTATATTGGGGACCCTGTGTTCTGCCCTATAGATGATTGTGAGCATCCATTTCTGCATTTGTCAGGGACTGTCAAAGCCTCCCAGGAGACAGCTATGTTAGGGTCCTTTCAGCAATGTCCTGCTGGTGTATGAAGTAGTGTCTGCGTTTGGTGGCTGATTATGTGATGGACCACTCTTTGGTGAGGCACTCTTTGGATGGTTCATCCTTTCATTTTAGCTCCAAACTTTGTCTCTGCACATCCTTCCATGTATATTTTAATCCCTATTATAGGGAGGGATGAAGTATCCACGCGTTGGTCTTTCTTGATTTCCTTGTGTTTTGGAAATTGTATCTTGGGTATTCTAGGTTATCAGTGAGTGCATATTAAGTGAATTCTTTTGTGATTGGGTTACCTCACTCAGGATGATATCCTCCAGATACATCCATTTACTCAAGAATTTCATAAATTCATTGTTTTTAATAGCTGAGTAGTACTCCATTGTGTAAATGTACCACATTTTCTGTATCCATTTCTCTGTTGAGGGACATCTGGGTTCTTTCCAGCTTCTGGCTATTATAAATAAGGCTGCTATGAACATAGTGGAGCATGTGTCCTTGTTACCAGTTGGAATATCTTCTGGGTATATGCCCAGTAGAGGTATTGCTGGATCTTCTGGTAGTACTATGTCCAGTTTTCTGATAAACCGCCAGACTGATTTCCAGAGTGGTTGTACCAGCTTGCAATCCCACCAGCAATGAAGGAGTGTTCCTCTTTCTCCACATCCTCGCCATCTGCTGTCACCTGAATTTTTGATCTTAGCCATTCTGACTGGTGTGAGGTCACCACATCAGAGTTGTTTTGATTTGCATTTCTCTGATGATTAAGGAGTTCGAACAATTTTTAAGGTGCTTCTCAGCCCTTTGGCATTCTTCAGTTGAGAATTCTTTGTTTAGCTCTGTACCCCATTTTTAATGGGGTTATTTGAATTTCTTGAGTTCAACTTCTTGAGCTCTTTGTAAATATTGGATATTAGCCTCCTATCAGATTTAGGATTGGTAAAAATTCTTTCCCAATCCGTTGGTGGCCTTTTTGTCTTATTGACAGTATCTTTTGCTCTACAGAGCTTTGCAATTTTATAAGATCCCATTTGTCGATTTGTGATCTTACAGCACAGGCCATTGGTGTTCTGTTTAGGAATTTTACCCCTGTGCCCATATCTTCAAGGATTTTCCCCACTTTCTCCCCTATGAATTTCAGAGTCTCTGGTTTAATGTGGAGGTCTTTGATCCACTTAGACTTGAGCTTTGTACAAGGAGATAGGAATGGATCAATTCACCTTCTTCTACATGTTGACTGCCAGTTGTCTTATGCTGCTTGGGGTTATCAAGATTCTGGGACATGACAGATATAATACCACTAGTAAGAGATAGGCAAGGCTAAAGTTAACAAAGGAGTTTTCCTCAGTCTAATTATGTGCTTGATGGCTTTTATAACCCACATGCATGTTACACTTAGATATACTGATGCAAACACAGTAATTAGAAGTCTCCATTTCTTTTCCCTGCTCATTACTAAATTGTATGAATCACCACACTGGTGGCCTGATTAGGCCCAGGACATCTAGTGCTGTCGTTGTTGTTTTGAGACAAAGTCTTACCTAGAAACCAGGCTGCTTTCAAACCAACTTCTTGCCTCAAACTCTAGTACTAAGCCTGGCTTGATTTCAAAGGAATGATGTAATTGGTTCATTGTGTCTTACTTTCTCAGTATTTATTTATGAGAAGCCCATAGGTTACTGTGGTCTGTGAAACCCACATTGTTCTTTCTAAATATTGAAAAAAAAATCAAAGTTTTGTTTGTTTGCTTGCTTTGTGGTTTGTATTTATGTATTTCCTCGAAGAAGAATGATAATCTAACAGACATTTTCTCCAAAACTTGTGTCAAGGGTAGTTGAAGTAATCTTTATTTTAACTGTGAGATAGGTTTGCATACATCCTAGCCTGATCTGGAACTCTATGCATCCAATGATAAACTTGAAATCCTGATCCTCCTGCCCCAGACTCCAAAGTGCTGAAATTATTAAGCCTGAAAATACTTCCCTTAAAAAAAAAAGATAACAACCCTGCATTAAGTTTTCTTCTCTCTTTTTTCCAATGTTTCTTAAGAGACAGTGTCTTTCAATATAGCACTGATTTATCTGGTGCGCCTTCTTAAGTAGAATTTGCCTCAAACTCATGGTAGTATTACTTCCTCATAAAAACATATATCACAAAAACACACAACAGAACACACTGTGTGTTCTGTTCTGTGGTTTGCTGAGGTTATGTACACCTGCTGTCAGATCTGGTATAGCCCTGCTTTAAAAACAGTTATACATTATGATATATAACAGATTCCAAGTGTTTTGCCATCGAGGAAACTAATATCACTTAAGAGCAACTTATGAAATTGTATAATCTAGAAAAAGTTCTTCTAATAATTTCCACAGCTGATCTAAATTTATAGGTAAATCTTATATTTGAATCTAAAATAATAGTTTATAGCAAATATATATATATATACACACACACACACACACACACATATATATATATACACACACACACACACACATATATATATATATATATATATATATATATATATATATATATATCACTTAAATTTGTAACTTTCAAATGTTGATTCTCTTGTCATCCTAGAGTCACAAAGCACCAAACTGATCATGCATTGAGCATGCTCCCTTCTGCTTAGCAATACTACATTGTTTTGAAGTGGAGAGATGAACAGAAGGAGTAGGGGTCCTTATGTTAGGTTAGGCTATAGAGAACATGTTTGTGAAGGAAGTCAGAGAATGTATAGCCCAGTGGAAAGAGACTGTAGTAAAAGGTCATATAAGAGTTCTGAGGAGCCAAGAGAGCTTCTGTATGCATGGCAGCAATTGAATTAGTTTGACAAATGGAAAGTCATGAACTGGGGACAGTCAGTGGATGCCCAAAGACTTACAAGAAACAGGATCCTCACAGTTGGATTGGCTTAGGCAACTAATGCTCTACATGGAACACCCACACCTGAGAATCTGCATAGATTTATTCAAGTCACCATCAGTATTCACAGTTCGTCTTGTGGTATTCTGTTCTTTAATACTAATTGTTCCTTTCTAGCTGTTAAGTTGATTTTGTGCATGGTTTTGAAAAGCTATAAATGCTTTGAATTTGATCATGCGTAGAACCAAAAGTTTTGTGTGTCTCTTCAAAGCCATGTAAGGGTTCCATGAAAAACAGAGGATTTAACACACTTGAGCCCTTAAAGCTTATCTTCTTGTAAAGATTGATCTTTGTTTTATGAATTTATCAGCTCCCACTGAACCCCATTTTCAGGAATACTGCCAAATTTTCAACTTGTGAATTTGACAGTAAAATCCATGGATTAAACTATATGTACCCTTATGCCCCATGAAACAGCTCATAGCCAGGCAACATTCAGAGACAAGATTGGCAATCTTGTTTCTCAGCATACAAAGACAGGAAGATTTCATGTTCATGAGATAGAATAATACAGTATCATCAGTTTTCCATTAAAATATTTTTCTTTTAAAAATAATGCCTTTGGTATATGTGTGTATACAGGCCACATGAGTTCCAAGTGTTCTCAGAAGCTAGAAAGAGCATCAGATCCCCTGGGGCTAGAGTTACAAGTAGCTGTCAAGAACTGGTGTGAGTGTTTTGAAATGAATTCTGGTCTTCTGGAAAAGCAGCAACTGCTCAAAAGCATAAAATCAACTCTCCAGCATTTATTTATTTATTTTTAAAAATTATTTCTTAATCTTCATGTCTATGTGAATATATGTACAAGTGTATGTGTGTTGTGTATGAATGCAGGGCAGGCCAGAAGAAAATACCAAGATTCCTCCTTTATCACTTTCCAACTATTCCTTTGCCATTGGATCTCTTGTTAACTTGGCTTTGCTTTTTCTTGTCTATACCAGAAGTGAGAAAGCCCCCCAAAACCCTCCTATTCCTTCCTCCTTCAGACACATCCCTGGGGTTACAGGCATGTGACAAACAATGATGATGATGATGATGATGATGATGATGATGATGGTGGTGGTGGTGGTGGTGTGTGTGTGTACGCACACGCGCCCGTGCTCACGTGCTCATACAAATTCGTGTGTGAATGATATATAATGTCATATATTTAATCTTAAATACATAATTTAAATATAAGTGTTATATACATATACACATACACATACCTATGCAACATCTTACAAGTAACAATAACACTTTAAATGCATGTGGATATATATATATATATATATATATATATATATATATATATATATATATATAATATATATATATATATATATTATATATATATATATATATATATATATATATATATATATATATATATATATATATATATATATATATATAT